>CM036772.1:15168464-15768464 GCA_020796225.1 Arion vulgaris
CAGAGTCATTACTTCAGTTTTCTTCTGATTTATTTTCAGCCCAACCATCTCACTATATTGGTTAAGGCGGCAGGTCTTTTCCTGGATATCTCTATGTGTATGAGATGTGCGATGTCATCTGCAAAATCTAGGTCTTCCAGAGTGGATGTGAGCGTCCATCTAATACCTCTTGCCTTATCTTCCGTTTTTTACCATCGCCCAATCTATGACAGTGTTGAATAATAGGCTGAGATAACACATCCTTGTTGCACGCCTGTTTTTACTTCAAACTTTAGTTCCGAGTTTTCAACACTGCATACAAACTTGCTGTAGCAGCTTTTATAATATTTATAAAACACAGTGGGATTCCATACCATCTTAGGATACCCATAGACTTTCGCGGTATGTGCTATCAAAAGCTTTTTCAAAATCTACAAAGTTGATATAGAGTTTGCTTTGCCATTCTGTGCATCGCTCTATGATATTTCTAAGAGCAAACATTTGGTCTATACAGCTCCGTCCTCTGGGAAATCCTGCTTGTTCCTTTCTGAGTTTCTTATCCACAGCATCAGTAATGCGTTGTACGATGATTTTGCTTAAGATTTTACTTGGGACAGAAAGCAGTGTTATTCCACGTCAATTATTACAATCGAGCCCTTTTTGGGTATCTTGATGATGACTCCTCTGTTCCATGCATCAGGTATTATTTGGGCATTTCATATAGTAGTAAACAAGGATTGCAATATATTAGCTGCAAGTTCTGGGTCTATTTTGAATAGTTCTGCGTTTAAGTTATCATTCCCTGGTGCCTTGTTATTCTTAAGAGATTTAATTGCAGTAATGATCTCATCCCGGCTGGGTGTTTCAATGCCAATTTCTAATTCCTCTGTTGGTTCTGGTATGTCTGCTACTACCGTTGGCGGTGGTCTATTTAGCAATTCTTTAAAATGCTCTGTCTATCGTATTTCTTGTTCCTTTTCCGTTGTCAATAGTATTCCATTCTAATCCTTTATGAGAGTATTTGAACTCCTGTAATGTTTCCCGCTTATTAACTTTGTAATTTTGTACACTGTTCCCTGATCACACTTTTTGCTGCTTCTTCTGCCTGTACTGCCAGGTCTTCAACATACATTTTTTTGTCAGCTCTCACAGCCCGTTTGATTTCTTTACTTGCGCTTTTGTACTGTTCTTGGTAGCTTGCTTTCAGTCTTTCAGACTTTGCTTCTAACAATTTCTTTTTAATATTCTTCGGCTGTCTATTATTTTCCATGTTGTTGGTGTTATCCATTCTTTTCTTTTCTTTGTGCGGTACCTAGACATGCTTCACTGCTCTTGCTATATATAGATGCTATGTTGTCCCATGTTCTATCTATGTTGTCAGTTTCATCCGTATTTTCATTACTTTCTAGGGCGTGGAATCTGTTCTTTATCTGCATTATAAACTTATCACTTACTTCCGTGTCTTTTACTCTATCCACGTCGAACCTCTTTTGGAAGTTTTTCTGTTGTCCTGTTTTTCTTAGTTTAAGTTTGACATAAGCTGTGACTAGGTGGTGGTCGCTACCAACATCTGCACCTCTCTTGACTACAACATCTAGCAGCGAGCGTCTCCAGGGTCCATTGATCATTATATGGTCTATTTGGTTTTTATCTCTGCCATTAGGGGAATACCATGTTAATTTGTGGATATCTAAATGTTGAAATAGTGTTCCTCCTATAACAAGATTGTTCATGCTGCAGAGGTTTACTAAACGTTCCCCGTTTTCGTTCATCGTACCACATCCGTATTTTCCCATAGTTCTATAACTATGCGTGTTGTCTTGTCCGACCTTCGCATTGAGATCTCCCATAACAATGATAACATCATGGGATGGTGACTTTCTAATTCTGCTTTTAGGTTTTCGTAGCACGAGTCTTTCTTTGTATCCTCGCTATCATTAGTTGGCGCATAGCATTGTAGGATTGTGATGTTTGTATGTTTCCCCTTTAGTCTGATCTTAATCAAGCGGCTGCTGATAGGTTTCCATTCTAACAGACACTTTTCCACGCCTTTTCTTAGGATTACTGCTACTCCTTCATGGTGTAGGTCATCGTCTCGTCCAGAAAAAGGACTGTTTCACCTGTTGCAGTGGTACTTCTTCCATTTCCTGTCCATCTGCTCTCGTTAACCCCTAGGATATGTAGATTATATCTTCTCATTTCTGCTGTTATTTGTGATAGTTTTCCAGTTTCGTACATTGTTCTTGCATTCCAGCATCCAATTCTGGTCTTGGTTTTGGCATTCAGGACTTCAGTCCTCATGAAAGTAGCTTCCTTTCGGTTTTCACCACTTCCAGTCCTGTGAGTCAATGACTCTGGTAGCCCTTCATGCCCGTGGATAGGTTGTATGTTTGTTGTTGTTTCCGTAACTTTAATTTATTTTAAAGGATGGGATCGTTAGTCCCAAGCCCAACCCCCAACCTGGAGGACCAGGAGACCATGCTTCGTCTGTCCCCTTTTCAGTGACCTTTCCGGCTTGGTAACCCTACTGGGAACATAAGTTCCGCCGTCCTAGCTCACTGTGTCATTGGAGCACGCAAGCCTCCCCACCACTACAAGGTAATGGCCTCATTGGGAGGTTGGATAGACTGAAGACTGTGCAATTGATGTCCTTTTCATTTATAAAGAGCAGTCTAGACCTGGTATATGTTTCTAGTGTTTTAATTACATCTTGCATCCTTGAGGTGACTATACTGCTATTGATTCTTCTCTCCTCCACAATGCCAGATCATCAGCGTAGATTGCACAATGCACTCTGTTGGGGATGTCTTCCATAATTATTTATAAAAGCGAAGTAGTGTTAGAGACAGGAACCCCCCCTTTGGGGAACAACTTGTTCGATGATTGACTTCCTGCTATGTTTTTCCTGGTCCTTACTTCGGCTGTTCTATTTACCAGATAGTGATATATCCAGATATACATGCGCCTTTTGATTCCTAGTTTGAGCAGTTTGATTTTGAGTCCCTCTCTCCAGACCCTGTCGAAAGCCTTTTCTATGTCAACTAATACCGTTAGTGTATGTTTCTTTTCTTGAAATCCACCTTCGATCTCCTGTGCAATGTAAATTACTTGGTCTTCTGTTGATCCATGTTGACTGAATCCACTCAACTGTAGTAGTATCAATTGGTTTGTTTTTTTAATCACTTTTCCAACACCCCTAAAGAGGCTAATTTATATACAATTGCTTGGATCGAATGTCTTTTCCTTGTTTTAGATTGGGACACTGATAGTTTCTTTCCATTCACTAGGTATTTCTTGTTTTAGCTTGGGCACTATGATAGCTTCTTTTCATTCACTAGGTATTTCTTGTTTTAGCTTGGGCACTGTGATAGTTGCTTTCCATTCACTAGGTATTTCTTGTTTTAGATTGGGCACTGTGATAGCTTCTTTCCATTCAATAGGTATTTCTTGTTTTAGATTGGACACTGTGATAGCTTCTCTCCATTCACTAGGTATTTCTGTGACTTTCAGCTCTGCATTCAACATCTTTTAGCAGCTTTTTCTTGACTTTCTTGCTAGGTTGAAGAGCATCTTATTTGTGATGCCATCCTTTCCTGGTGAGTTCTTAAGGTTAAGACAATGGAGGGCTTCTTCAATAACTTCTGTCCATGTTAAGACGTCTTGTCGCTCCAGCTCTGCCTTGCGGCTTTATTAACTGCTCTTCTATTTTTAGCCTGAGGATTTCCTTGAGTGCTATGTTGCTGTCTGTGCTCTGGTCAGTTTCTATTCTTTTTCTGGCCTGACTTCTTATCTTCACATGTTGGCCTCTTCTGACCACTCAAATGGATATGTTGAGTAGGTCTGTCATGTTCTTATCTTTTTTGTGTATTTTGGGGTCATACAGTAGATGTCACTGAGGCTTGTAAACTGTCCCCAGTCAGCTCTTTTGTAGTTTCACTTGGTCATTATTTTTTGGACTATGGTGAAATATCTAATCTTCAAGAAGAGCGTGACTGTTTTGTGGTCACTGTCTCCTAGCTGTTCCATGAAGGCTCGATCCAAGTTCTGGGCTATGTCACCGGTGGCAAAGACGATGGCTGGGGATACATTTTTCTATTATTCTTGAGTAGAAGGTTGGTGGGTCGTCGAGTCCATTTCTGAGCTGCAGGTTGTTATCTATTTCCACTGTTCTCGCCCCGCCCCTCTTTTTACACTGGTCTCTTGGTATCCTCACCTTTCTGAGTGACTGTTAAAATCTCCCACTACTAGACAGTTTGTATTGGTCAGTGACATGGTTTCCAGCATAAGGGCTCTTCTAGTTCAAATCTGTTAGTTGTCTACAAAGATGTCAATTCCTAAGATTTCTGCTTCCCCATTTGTGCTGACTTCTATCTGTTTCATGATGTATTTGTTGCTCACGCGTAAGAGGCTCCCCCCTCCCTCTCCTCCCCATCTCCGTGTGGCCTTATCTGTATAATTGATAACCACAGACAGAGCATCTTAGACAGAGTATGATGTGTGTTTCCTGAATACATGAAATAACTATTTTTCACTGCTAGGACCTGCTTTTTGGTGAAAATGACCACTGCGTTCCATCGGATTATGTTGAATCTCCCGAGTCTGGTGGGGTTTGATCTGCAAGATTTTCCTGCCACTCCTTTGCTTTAGCACCAGTGGCAGCGTGAACACTAGCAGTTATTTTTTTTTAAGCCAATCTCGTGAGGGTTGGTCCAATATTTTTTCTCTGTGGCTAAGTCTCAGGGGCAGAGCGCGACCATAGAATCCGCTATTCCATTCCTCATTTTGAGACGTCCTTGCACCATGTTATGGGCCTTACGGCTTGGTGCATCTGGTTCATCAGTTGTATTCATTGAAGAAAAATTTTCAAACTGATAAAATTGTCAAATGTTAATACAACGCCAGTTTTGTCATGAACGCAGAAATAATTACGTTTACTTTGATCAAATTTAATCATTTCCTTACAGTTGTAAGTTTGTTTCATTAAATTTGTTGTATAAATCTGCCAGATAAGCAATATTGCTATAACCTTTCAATAATATATATCTAAAAGAATCATTTTGGTCATTATCATTAATCTTTCATCGAGAGTATTTTCTTCTGGTCATGTTAACTGATGTATTTACATGCTGTAGGGAGCGATGAAGGCAATTACTAAGATTTTTTCTAACAAAACGTTGCCGGTGAATCACACATGCACGGCGACTACATTTGGGGCAGTTTTTTTAAACATGAAATCAACTAGCTGTAGCATCCAGTCATTGCCAGAGTACCATTGGCAGCGGACAAGATATTATTCAGCGGAATTCCTTTTTCTTAAAAATATTATTCCAATACGTCAAATATAAGTTTTCCAAACGTTTCTAATGTTCTTGCAAATAAAAGTTCTTGAAAAATGTTTTCATCTTTTATGAAGCGAACATGCGTGACTTTGAATTTTCAGCTTAAGGGGGCGGCGGATGGTCCCCAGCGACTCCCAAAATCTTACTTTCGAACCCAGCGCCCCCTTACAACTTCTCAGCGCCTCCCGGTGGGCGGTACCGCCCTCGTTGGGAACCTATGGATTAGACGAATCTTCCAAGTCGCATGGGAGAACTAAGAAACACCAGAAGATTGGCAAACAGTAATAGTCACACCAATTCATGTTCTGCGTTTCCGATATTTTAGTACTTAGAAGTTGCAACCTTTGACTTCGAAAATCGCTCATTAGTTTCAGTTTTAACGCATGCTCGTATTCGGAATCTATGTTTTAGAGAACTATACATTTTTGTGATGCGGTTTAGTGGAGAGATTGTTGGACAGAGTTGTGGTTTTGCATAGAGAATGCGTGCGGGGAGGGGTCATCATTAACAATTGAAGGATTGATGTTTAAAAGACGTTTATGGAAGAATGTTCAACTATGTACCATTGAAAAGTGAACTTGTTGTACTTTGTTGTCCCGGGTGAGCTCTGCAACACGACTTACTCTAGGTTTTAGTTGAAAATGATCACTGTTTCTTTTTTTTAAAAGTGTTCAAACTGGTAGAAATGATCTTGACTATTCCAGAATCCACTGAGTCTGTTGAAAGGTCGTGTTCAGCATAAAAAATAATCAACATTTGCTGCAGATCTACTGAAGGGCATGAAAGACTATCCAATCTTAGTCATTTGTAGACCGGCAGCGAAAGATTCAGACTATCGTAATTAAATAAAGATTTTCTACTATAATGTGAATACTTAATAACTAAGGAGGACGTTATTAATGCACTCAAAGCAAGTCAAGCACTGCTCCAGGGCCTGATGGTGTCAATATCATCACATCAAACAGCTTGACGAGACTGTTATTAATGCAGTTGTGATAGATTTAAACAAAAGTGTACATAATGCTGTGGTACCCGAGTACTGGCTTCATATATATTTACTACCGCTCCCTAAACACGGGAAGGATCATAAACTGCTCAACAGCTAGCGCATACTACCTTACAAATTGTAATGGTAAATTGCTAGAGAAGATTGTGGCCAGAAAGTAATGTATCACTTTGAGACTGGCCACATCATCCCTGCTACTTTGGGTAGCTACCGACCAATGAATGGAACATGGGACAATGCTGGCACATTTGTTTATGATGTTTATGAAGGCTTCCAATTCAAGCTAGAGACTATTGCTGTGGCCATCGATTTAGAGGATACTTATAGCAAGGTGAATTTTCAATAATGGTACGTTCTTTACTTACATGTGAGGTTAATCCTTGCTGGTAAAGCTGCTTCTTTAATGGAGAGAAGCGATGCACTACGTTTACGAACATGAACTTAAGATCCTGTACATAAATTCACGCGTTTACCCGGGGTTCTCCTCTATCCCCCGCTTTGTTTAATATTTACACAGCAAATGTAGCTAAAATTCAGTCAACCAGGTATAGACGGACATTGACATTTGCAGATATCTTAATATATTGGATTGGAGCAGATAGAGGAGAGATGGTCGACGATATTCAGAAAACATTGCATACCATCTTGCATTGGTGTAGAGAGTATCGCTATCAGGTTAATCCTGAAAAAGCCTGTGTGTTATAGTGCTTTTTGAATAATTCCATATCCAAGGCTGATCTACCCCGTGTAATATTTGATGAACATACCATCGAGCGCAGTGACAGGCTGCGCTATCTTGGAATAACCTTTGATCGAAGTTTATCATTCAAACATCATGTTGAACAGATGATACAACGTTCCAACCGTGATCTTGGGGCTCTCACAGTTATGGTAGCCGCACACCTTGAGAAGAGACTACTTGACCTTCAATTCGATCAACTGGTTATGTCCGTGGTTGATTACGGACTCGGCATTCTCACGATATCAAGATCACAATGTGAACGACATGAACGTTTTCAGAATGAAGATATTTGTATATTCCTGGGCTGCACTAGAGATGTGGTAGGGTGAGGCCAGGGAAGCTTATAAACATAAAAGGATGGTCAGGTTGGTAACTCATGCTTTGCTCTTCATTGGATGGTAAAATGGCCTGCCATACTCCAGATGAAGATGTAGCTGTCAACCAATCTGGATAACTTTATACACGGCCCATTTTAGAGGAGCAGAACTGGACTAGTTAGGTGTCTGCACACGACACACTGGTATGCAAGCAAAATGGAAGGAAAGTAGTAGAGAAGAAGATGAGTAATAATGAGGAATAATTGCGAATAAAACTATTTACTAAAAATTCGAAACTAAATTCTACCATGCTGTATAGTATATGAATGAAATGGGAGTTATCTGCCTGTTGAATTCTGTAAACAAAAACAGTGTCGGACGTATAGTAGCTGAACAGTAAAACAAAACGTGCATGGACTCAAATTAGCCGTTGACAGCGTGTTTTGGCATAATGAGAGAACTGTTCTCTACGCTGGGAGCGTCGACTGGATATAAAGAGTACAGATGGTACCTCAGCCTATTGTGCCCTGTTCGTAGACTAAAAATGACGACCTGTTCCTCTCTAATTTAGTTGGTGATATGCATCGTCCTTTTCATGCCCTGGGTGATCTCTCAGCCATTTGTTCTTGTAGGCCATTTTTATCCGTACTTTTGCTTCCTCATATGTCATACTGATGTCTGTCTGTGGTAGCCTGCTTCCTGCTTTTGCCAATATGTCCACAGTCTTATTGTCATTTATTCCGCAGTGATATGGTATCCACTGTATTATCACTCTAGGGAAAATGTTGCATACTTGGTGTAGCGATGCTTGCAGTTCCTTCAAGTTGTTATCGTCTTGATTTTTAGAGCAGTAATTACTGACAGGGCATCAGTAAGAAATACCAGGTTTTCATTTACATGTTCCCCTGACACTATGGCTTCTGCCGCCGCTTTTAGGGCCTCCGCTCTGTAATTGCTGGAGAACCTTCCTGTCACTAATTTTAGCTTCCTGTGTTTCATGTCACTGAGCACTATGAGGGCTCCTCCTCCTCCATTTTCAGTTGCATTTGCTGCAGACCCATCTGTGTATACATGGGTCCACCTGCTGTTAGGAAAGTGTTCCTTTAGGTACTCGGTGGCCAGGAGTTTTCTTTCTTCACTTGTTTGTTGGTTTTTCCTACTATCCCTGTGATGTTCTCATTCAGCTCTGGGAATTTTGTATCTTTCCATATCTGTCTTGTGTTGGTATATTTTAGTGGTTTGGGAGTAACTTCAGAACATGATGGTTGTTTGCTCATCATCATCTTGGTTGTCGCTGCAAAGTTGGTTCGTTTTAGTCTGCCCCTTCCTAGCCCATTCATTCTGTGGTACATTGGTTGATCTTCTAGTCTCTTGAACTTTTCTGCTTGTTTTTGTGTTCTGCTGTCTCTTATATCCTCCATTGGTTGTAGGCCGGTGGTCTTCTCCATTTCCTGTATTGGGGTAGATCTCATTCCCCTGTAATAACTCTCATGGCTTGGTTCTGAACACGGTTGATTTTATTGAAGTTGGATTGGGCTACAGTTGCCCATGCAGAGATCCCATAGTCCAGTGTCGGGCGAACATATTCCATATAAAGCTTCTTTAAAACACTGTTATCTGCCCCCCAAGTTGTGCCTGCTAATTGTTTCATGATTGCCATTCCCGGATTTTGCTAGGGTTTTTTTTTTTCAATCTGAGCATTCCATGTCATGCGCTGGTTGAAGGTGATTCCAAGGTATGTGGGGTTTTTCTCTGGGAGCAATATATGATTATTTAGTAGGAGCTTTGGACTTTGGGGCTTTGTTGATAGGGAGAAAATCGTATATGTCGTTTTCTTTTCATTGAATCGAACAACTAAAAGACCATGAGTCAGGAGTTGAGTAACACATGTTCCCACTTCAACGAGGACCCTTTGACCGAGGAGCTGAAGACCAGGAGTTCAGAGGACAGATGAAGTATGCCCTCCCCACAATGGTGGAGTTCTACGTTGATTCATCGCTATATGTACAAGAGCAGAAATACTGAATAATTTTATTACAATTCAAATTCTAAAAGAACTTCAGATGATGAACTGTTTTAGTAGAAATGGAACTTACGATATTAGCCATCAAGCAACAATTAAAACCTTGCTACTCAGCTGAGAAGTATATAGAGAAATCGTAAGTCCAGAGAAATGACAGTGTGCCTAGGTGGTCCTCCCAAGAAGGGAATAGACAGCAGCATTAATCAGCGTGGGAAAGGACAAAACACTTTGAACTTTAGCTAAGGTAAATTGAATTGATTGTTGTGTGTCTTACATGCATTGTGTTTTTACATAGATAACTGTAATAAGAGAATATTCTCTACTCAGGCAGAGAGATATAATAAAGGTCTTGTCAAGTATATTATTAACTGCCAATGCCAGTTCCCAGCCCGGATGAAAAATGAGGAGGACTTGTGCGTGAGGCCAGCTACCTCATCACAAGAAATTGAAAGAACTACAGAAACTTGCAAGAAAGGACGCCATACTGGTAAATCGACCAGCCAGGTGGTGTGCAGTGCACCTAGTGCATCAATGACGATTGCTGATGAAAGCCGCATTGCTGAAGTCAGCAACCCGACTTGTACATTACTTGGCTCAAAAACACACACTAAAATTGAATTTTGGAATGTGAGAACGATGGCCACGGCTACAAAATTAGCCCAAATTGCAGAAGAAATGAAGAGATACGAGCTGGACATACTGGGGTTAAGTGATGTGAGATGGCCTGGAACAGATAGACGACTAGTTAGTGGATTAACTTTCATATATTCAGGGAGAGAGGATGATAAGCATTTTAAAGGAGTGGGTATACTGATAACACCTAGAGTAGCAAAGAGCATGTTAGAATGGGAGCCCATCTCGAGTCGAATAATCAGAGCCAGCTTCAATACCAGACATGTCAATATAACAATACTTCAGTGTTATGCACCAACAAACGAGGCCGACGATGATAAGAAAGACACATTTTATGAGCAACTACAAGATCAAATTAACCAGACCCAAAAACATGACCTGTTATTAGTAATGGGGGACTTTATTGCCAAGGTTGAATGATAATGAGGGGTAGAGAGAGAGCTATAGGTAAACAAGGAATAAAGACAATGAATGAGAATGAAGAAAGACTGGCGGAGTTATGTATGCTGTCAAACTTAGTAATTATAGCTACCATCTTTGACGTAAGAAATTCTTAAACTTACTTGGCACTCACCATATGGAGTGACCAGGAATCAGATTGACCATATGTGTATAAATACACAATTTAGAACATCATTGCTGGATGTCCGTGCATACAGAGGGCAGATGTAGGAAGTGATCATAATTTATGCATAGGTAAATTGAAACTGAAATTGAAAATTCACTCATACTAAAAAGAACAACTGCGAAAAGACAGTCAAAGGCTACAAAATAAAGAAGTAAAAGAGGAATATCAGCTGGAACGTAAGAATAGGTTCGAGTTAATGGTGAAAAAGATCAGAATATTGAAGACAAATGGATTAAGATAAAGGACACACTATTGGGGGCAGCAAATAGTAGCCAGGATTAAAGACAAAAGACAGAAAACCCTGGATAAGTGATGACACCTGGAAATGTATTTAAGAAAGAAGAAAGATGAAACTAGCAATATTTAATACTAAGAATGCAACAGATGACATTCAAGCTAAAGGATAATATAGACTAAAAGACAAGGGAGTGAAAAGAGCAGCTAGAAGAGATAAAAGAGCATATGTCAATCGACTGGCTGAAGAAGGAAAAAAGGGAGCTAAGACTGGGAAAAAGTAAAATGCTATACAATACACTAGAATAATTTACTGGAACTTTTGTTTCAAAGGGTGGCCCAATCAAGAGTAAAGATGGTAAAATTCTAACATCAGATACCGAGCAGAAGAAAAAATAGGCAAAACATTTTGAAGAAATATTAAATAGACCTGATCAACCAGTACTACTCAAGTTTGACGAAGAGGCAATAAACAGCTCTCTACCAATTAATGAAGAAATGATAAGTGTAGCTGAGGTCAAGGAGGCAATCCGTTCTTTGATAAACAATAAAGCAGCGGGTGATGACAACATTACTGCAGAAATGCTCAAAGCAGCAGATGATATAACTATTAGCCAGGTGCAAGAGCCATTTAATAAAGTATGGGAAGAAGAAACTGTCCCAGATCAATGGAAAAAGGGAATAATTGTTAAGATCCCCAAAAAGTGATCTCAAAGATTGCAACAACTGGAGAGGGATCACCATATTATCAGTAATGATCAAGACTTTCTGCAAAATCATTCTTAATAGAATCAAAGGAGCAGTGGACACAACCCTGATAGATTAACAAGCTGGTTTTAGACTTGGGAGAAGCTGCTTAGATCAAATAATTACCCTACGACTAATTTTGGAAGAACATATTGAGAAGCAACAACCACTTATACTAAATTTCATCGATTTTTAACAAGCCATTGATAGTCTACACATAGTCTCCCTGTGGAATATTCTGAGATGCTATGGAATACCAATTGATTGGTATCAATTAGCCTTTGATTGTCCCCAACCAAAACTACAAGGCAGCAGTGGTTCCTACGAAGACAACAGAGTCCTGGGACGTTTTATGGACGCTCGGGTAGGCGCTAGGCACTAGGCTGTAAAGAAATAGTTGATAGTTTCTTGTGTAAGGAATTAGTTGATAGATTATATTCTGTTGATAGTTTGTTAAAGAAATAGTTGATAGTTTCTTGTAAGAAATAGTTGATAGTTTGTATAAGAAATAGTTGATAGTTTCTTGTGTAAAAAATAGTTGATAGTTTCTTGTGTTATCAATGCTTTTTGTTATCCCTCATTCTTTCCCAATAAGTATATACATGTTTCGTTCCAAATAGTGTTGACTTACTACATGCCTTCTGTACTCGCCTCGTCTTCTGTTGCAAAACCTCATTATTATTAGAGACTATAAACTGTTTCTGTGTTTCATGTCTTCTGTGTTCCTCTCGTCTTCTAAGTTTCTCTCGTCTTCTAACTGTTGCAAAAAATCATCATTATTGAGACCGTAAACTATTTCTTTGTTTCATGCCTTCCGTGTTCCTCTCGTCTTCTAACTATTGCAAAACTTCATCGTAATTGGAGACCATAAACTGTTTCTGTGTTTCATGCCTTCTGTACTCGTCTCGTCTTCTAGCTGTTGCAGAACCTCATCATTATTGGAGAACATAAACTGTGTCATTGTTGACTTCTAATATATTCGACATTGTACTGGTATCTATGATTGTGATATGTTATGTATCGCTTGCGTTTATGTTTAATTGTACTTATCAGCAAATGATGATCATAATTTAACTCTGCACCTACACACACCCTTAGATCTTGTAGAGATAATTTGCATTGTACGTTGTACTTAATATGTCAACTAGAAGAAAAATGCATGATTCTGAGTACAAAACAATTACACACTGATTACTTACACCGCATGAGTACACATTTGTCTCCAGCACAGAAAGTATACCGACTAAAATTAGAAATTTGCAGGCATAAGTTCCCGTCATGTTTCAGTGTTTCGTTCTCACAATTCTCAATTTAAGATTTGCAGAAGTCAACAGAAGTGAATCGCCTGTAAATCACATAAAAAAGGTTAAATAAACCAGAAAGTGAGCGTGGATTTTGCAATAACAAATAATTCAAAAATGATTCGAATAGTAATAGCAGTGTGAACAGGTTTTATTCGCAACAGGAGTGGGTCGGAATGTGTAATTAGTGTGTTTCTTCAACATCGAATGTTCATACAAGGATTAATCCACGACAGCTCCAGCAAACCGGTAGAGGATTTGTTTGTACAAGCCTCATTGATCACAAATAGTGGGGAATACTGAGTAAACAACGCGATAACAACAGCGTCCAAAACAAACGCACCATAACAAAACTGGTATTAACATCAGTATTAACTCGGCAATATGTAAAACGCCAGAGTTTAGGATAGCAACATGGACTATTTTGGGATTAGAAGATAAAACAACAGAGATAGTGGAATGTACGATTAAACGAAAAATCACAATCATGGAAGTAGCCGATACTAAAAGAAAAGGACAGGGTATTAAGAAAATACATAAAGATTTCATATTTACATGGCGAGGAACAGAACCATGCGAAAAAAACAAGCATGGAGTCGCGTTCGGCATAGTCCCTCCTGGAGCAAAATATATATTAGTAATAGAGTACACATCAGTAAGAATCATCTGTATCAGAACAGCTGACGGTGAGAGGAAAATAACGTACATACAGATTTATGCAACATACAATGAGTCGTACAGTGAAGAAGAAAGAACCACATTTTTCGACGAATTAAGTGAAAACATTAGTAAAGTCAATAACACTGACAACACATATATATCATTGGAGACTTTAGCGGGAGAGTTGGCGAGCGAAGAACACCATGGGAATCAAATCTAGGACTATTCATCGACTCAACAACGAAATACAACAGCAACGGGGAACACCTGCTTAATACATGTGCAGAACATGATCTATTTATCACCAATACATTTTACTAACATAGGAGAAGCCAGATATTGGCTTGGTATTAATGGAATAATACTAACCAAGCATCACAGATCGACTTCATATTAGCACAGACAAAAAGTGAAAATGGAGCATGAAAAACAACAATAAAACTCTAGAGCCATCGTAAATGCAATTTTAGACTGATCATAGACCAGTGGTACTTTTACTACACAAATCAACTAGAAAACAAGACAGGAGTACAACTCAACAAATTAAAATTATAGATATTGAAAAGCTAAAAAATAATGAAACCTGGAATCAAATTGAAGGAGCAGTCACAGCGGCATTTAACATCCTAGAGGAAGTAAGCAACGTAAATAAAGAATGGCAAATTCACAAAACTAATATCATGGATATAGTGACAGAAAATTGTGGACTTGCAGAGTTAAATAAACACAGAAACCACACAGCGTGGTGGAATGACGAAGTTAATAGGTCTATACAAGAAGAGAAAAAAATGTTTTCACAGGTGGTAAAAGTCAAAGTTACATGAAGACTACAACCAATACAGAACCGCAAGAGTGAATAGTAAAAGTAAAGTAAAGTCATCTTAAATGTGGAACATCATGAAAGACATGCACTTTCCAACACACATAATACATCTCATAGAATATCTATACCACGAACGACAGGCAAACATTAAAATAGGAGGTGAAATAGCTGAATGGTTCGAGATTCAAAAGGGGTACGACAGGGATGTATTTTGTCACCATACTTATTCAACATATATGAGGAGACCATCATGAAGAATGTAAAAGGCGATGTCAACTATGTAAATTACGACCATCTCACTATAGGCGGCAAATGCATACCAGAGCATAGATACGCAGACGATACAGTATTGTTATCCACCAGCAAGGAAGGTTTGGAAAACCTAATCATGACGACCAAGAAACATAGTGAAGACCAACATCTATATTCGAATACATAAAAAACAAAAATCATGTCAACTGACAAAGCAAAAGGCTCAACTAACATCCAAATAAACAATGAAGAGCTCCATTGTGTAGAGAGCTACGAATATATGGGCTCAATAATTAACAATAACGGTGACTGTTCCAAAGAGATCTCAAGAAGATTGGCAATAGCAATCAAGAAGTTAAACACAATGAAGAACATGTGCAAAGCACCAGCAAAATATTACATTATAAATATTGAGAGCATGCATTTTCCCAGTGGCTACTTATGTTGTGAATCATGGACTTTATCTTATCTTATCTTAACCACATTTGCCGTGAAACGTCGTGGGGAGACTTAGTTTCCTATCTTGTGCCAGGTGTATTGCGCTTGACGTTGTCAGTCCATGCTTTCGCAGGGACTCTGAGATGTTATCTATCTATCGCGTTCTTGGCCTGCCTCGTGCTCTGCGCCCTGAGTGTCGATTATTATAGGCACGTGATGGTAGTAAATGTGGTTCCATTCTCATTAGATGGGCGAACCTCTTGAATCTTTGCTTCTCGATGTACTGTATGCATGGTATAGTACCAACGATGCTTCTGATATTCTCGTTTCTCACTCTATCTCGCCTTGTAACGTTGACAGCTTTCGTAGACATCTCATTTCACATGTTGTAATCTTTCTTTCTTGTATCTTAGTCAGGGCCATGTTTGGCACTGATATCAGAGAGTTGGAATAAACATGCAGTTTATCAGTTGTCGTTTGACTGCGATGTTAATGCTTGGATATTTTAATAGTGGTGACAGTTGGTATGTCACTGCATTTGCCTTCTGGCATCTAGTCTCGGTTTCTCTCTCCATCTTTCCATCTGCTGTGAATATACTCCGAGATATTTGAATTCTGGAGTCTGTTGTATTTTGACATTATTCACGTGTATATTTAGTTGACCTGTTGACCTACTTATTGTCATGACTTCTGTTTTGGAGCTGTTAATTTTCATGTCATATTTTTCGCATGTGGCTTGCAGGGCATTTATGTGTTGTTGAGTTGAAGTTTGTGTTCGTTGTTGTAAATTATACTCTGATCATCTGCAAAGAGTAGTTCGTTGATTAAATTGTAGTTGTTATCGAGGTTGTTATCTGTCTTGGTTTCTTGCGTTATCCTGTCTATGTATATATTGAAAAGTATAGGCGAAATCACACATCCCTGTCTTACTCCTCATGATAATTCAAATTCGTCTGTCAGGCCGTCGCTTGTTCGTACTACGCTTGAGCATATTTGGTATAGCGCTCTAATACTGTCTAATAGTTGACCCTGAATTCTATATTCACTTAGTATGGCCCATAGTTTGTTTCTGTTTATTCTATCAAAGGCCTTTTCTTGGTCTATGAATGCTAAATTGAGCTGTTTGTCATATTCTATAGTGTTTTCGCTGAGTTGCCTTAGTGTGAACAGGGCATCAGTGCAACTCTTTCCCTTTCTGAACCCAAATTGAGCGATATTCAGCTGTGGTTCTATTATAGGTTTGATTCTAGATTCCAAAATTTTAGCATATAATTTCCCAACATGACTTAATAACGATATGCCTCTGTATGTATTGCATTCTCTTTTGTTGCCCTTTTTCCATATTGGTATTATGATGGCTTTCTGCCAATCTTTGGGGACTTCTCTTTCTGTCCAGGCTGACTTGAAGATTCTATGTATACATTGTATTCCTGTTTCTCCACATGCCTTGATTGCTTCATTGGTTATACCGTCTATGCCTGCTGTCTTGTGACGTGGACTCTTCTTCACAACTTCTTCTATTTCTTGGATGAGTATATTTGGCTCTTCTATGCTTGTGTTATTTTAAAATCTATTCGCAATTGGTGTTGGCGGTTGGTTAAGTAGTTCTTGGAAGTATTCTTTCCATCTGTTCTTCCTTCCGTTTGTATTAAATATCGGTGTACCGTTTTCATCAACCATTGGGATAATGGAATTTCGATCATTTATGATCGATGCAACATGCCTATTTAAGTGGGCCTAATTTTGTATCTATTTTGCATTTAAGTTGGTAAAATTTATGTTATCTAATGCAGAACATATGATAATCTAATAAAAAATTATAAAAAAATTAATTATATATTTTTTAGATGTCTAATCTCGTTGACTGGAGCACACCTTATTTCCCACTTGCCATTTTGAAGAAACGTCCAAATTGATCCAGCCAAAAAGCCCCAAATATGTGATAAAATAGATTCTAATAACTCAGATTACTGTCCTGATGAAGTCACCAGTGATTCTTGAAATATCTATGCTTGAGTCAGATGAACATTCTATGCCTGTGTCACTTTGACTCTGTTTGCAAAGATGCCCGATAACTTTTTCCTGATTATTTTGTCTATCAAATATCATTGGGTAATCATATTTTTGTTCAGTAATATCTTTTACTTGCAAGGTTTAGGAATTATGTACCCATTTAATGTTTATGTATGATACTATAAGTGCTAGTTCTTTATGGGCTGCTTACTAGACCAATTCGGCATCATTTTCTCTTGAAGGTTATATTTATTGACTTTTTTCTTTACAATATGAAAATATTGAATATTATAAATTTCATGATTACTTCTTCTTCTTCTTCTTTTGTCGTCACACTGCTACGGGTTGTTGCCCAGTGTCGTGGTTTTCTGTTTTTGTCTTGCGCTGTTCTGGTGGCTTGTGTGATTGTTATCTTTGCTCTTTCACAGGATGCTGCTACGCCATCTAACCATCTTTTCCGTGGTCTTCCTCTTGCCTTCTTTCCCGATGTTCTGTTGTAGAAGACTCTGTATACTGTGGAGTTTGGATGCATTCTTATTAAGTGGCCAAACCACTTCATTCTTTGTTTATCTATATAATTCAAGCACGGTTTTGTGCCAACTTTCTTTCTTATGCTGATGTTGGTGATTCTGTCTTTTCTTGTGTTGTTGGTAACTTTTCTCAGGCAACGCATTTCACATGTAGTTATTTTTGTGACTGCGCTTTGCTCAATGTCCATGTTTGGCTCTGGTAACACAAAGTAGGTATAAAAATGCTGTTGATCATTTGTTTCTTAGCTGCCTGTGAAATTTTGGGTGCCTTAACAATGGGGCTAGCTGGTAGGTTACAGCATTTGCTTTTGTACTCTAGCCTCTATCTCTCTCTCTAGTTTTCCGTCTTCTGTGAATATGCTTCCTAAGTATTTGAATTCTTTCACTTGGTTTATTTTAGTGCCATTGACATGGATGTCTAGATTATTATGTTTTCTTCCCATATTCATTATTTCTGTTTTAGTGTTGTTGATTTTCATGTCATGTTTCACACAATTATTGTTCAAAGTGTCAATATGATGTTCATGATTACTGCCTTTCATATTTTCCAAACGTGTTTAAATTCATATATGTTTTGCAAATATGAAGACTTTAAAAGACTGTAGTAAAAGATTCCATTATATTCGTCATACTTATTTTTTCCTTCTTTGTGACTGTAAAAAAATTGTAATTTGTAGAATAATCTATTTTTAGACTTTTCATAAGTAGGTCACGGAGATCATAAATTACATCACACTTATGTTAAAACCACATATCCTGATAGTCCATCCAATTAGCTTTCCAACCATATATAACATGCCTATTTTCAATGCAAAGAACGTGTATGGTTGCTAAATATAGAGCAGGGCATCAAAAATATAGAAAAAACCTTAAAAACCTGCCAATGGTTAAGAGTAAAATAATGTCAGTGGGGTTGAAACTTTCGTCTCTTATCCTCATGGAATTGACACTTTGAAAAATTTCGTGGCTGTTCTTTGCATAGTAATGACAGTTGTTCTCTGTATTTCTCCCACGATTGTGTCTTTGATATTTTGATTACTTGTTTACTGTGTCTTCTCGCTATTCTGTATGCTGTGTAATCATCTTGGCTTTTGGATTTTATCCATGTTTTCAAACATTTCTTCTTTGCTTTTATTGATTCTTTGACTTCGTTGTTCCACCATGCAGTTTTTTGTTTGAATTTCTGTCTTAACTGTTTTTGCCACATAGTGTGTTTAATGTTTTCATCATTGCTGTTTTAAATGTTTCCAATTCTTGATGTACATTGCTTATACTTGATGGTAGCGCTGTAAAAATATTTGTCATCATGTTGTTCATATCGTTGTGTATGTCCTCTTCCTCTAATTTTTTCAAGTTGGTGACGAAAATTAGATTTCTCTTTCTCTGTTTAGTTTCTTTTGCCTTGAATTGTGTTAGTATGACTGGTCTGTGTTTTGTGTCTATATCTATATTCGGTATGGTTCTTGCATCTATTATATTTCTCTTTTGTCTTTGTCTAACGAATATATAGTCGATTTGAGATGACTGTTCTATGTTGGTCCATTTGTACCATGTTTGTGTAACGAGTATATAGTGGATTTGAGATGACTGTTCTACGTTGTTCCATTTGTACCATGTTTGTGTATGGCTTCTTCAATGCTGGAATAGTGTGTTTGTTATGATCAGGTCGTGTTCGTAGCAGAGGTTGATCATTTCTTCTCCGTTGTTGTTTTGTTCTGCTTCGGTGTCGCTGAAATTTCCTAGGCATGTCTCCTTGTCGTATTTTGCTACCGACTCTTCCGTTGAAGTCTTCCATTATAATTAACTCATCTTTATCGTTTGTTTTATTAATTGTGTCTGACAGTTGGTCGAAGAATTCACGTTGTTGTTGTTCATTGCAGATATCGTTGCATGGGACGTAGACTTGTATAATCGTTGTTGTTTTGTTTTGTTCTATTAATTGAATACGTAATATTCTTTCCGATATATATTCTACTTCATTGATAGACTTTGCTTTCTCTGGATGTATGATGAAACCAACACCGTGTTTCGCCTTTTCTTTGATGTTGACCCCGCTCCATATTATTGCATATTTATCGTAAGTTTCTTTGATGTTGACCTCACTTCATATTATTGCATATTTATCGTAAGTTTCTTTGATGTCGACCTCACTTCATATTATTGCATATTTATCATAAGTTTCTTTGATGTCGACCCCGCTCCATATTATTGCATATTTATTGTCAGTTTCTTTGATGTTGACCCCGCTCCATATTATTGCATATTTATCGTAAGTTTCTTTGATGTCGACCCCGCTCCATATTATTGCATATTTATTGTCAGTTTCTTTGATGTTGACCCCGCTCCATATTATTGCATATTTATCGTAAGTTTCTTTGATGTCGACCTCACTTCATATTATTGCATATTTATCGTAAGTTTCTTTGATGTTGACCTCACTCCATATTATTGCATATTTATCGTAAGTTTCTTTGATGTCGACCCGCTCCATATTATTGCATATTTATCATAAGTTTCTTTGATGTTGACCCCGCTCCATATTATTGCATATTTATTGTAAGTTTCTTTGATGTCGACCCCGCTCCATATTATTGCATATTTATCATAAGTTTCTTTGATGTTGACCCCGCTCCATATTATTGCATATTTATTGTAAGTTTCTTTGATGTTGACCCCGCTCCATATTATTGCATATTTATCGTAAGTTTCTTTGATGTCGACCCGCTCCATATTATTGCATATTTATTGTAAGTTTCTTTGATGTTGACCCCGCTCCATATTATTGCATATTTATTGTAAGTTTCTTTGATGTTGACCCCGCTCCATATTATTGCATATTTATCGTAAGTTTCTTTGATGTCGACCTCACTTCATATTATTGCATATTTATCGTAAGTTTCTTTGATGTTGACCCAGCTCCATATTATTGCATATTTATCGTAAGTTTCTTTGATGTCGACCCGCTCCATATTATTGCATATTTATTGTCAGTTTCTTTGATGTCGACCCCGCTCCATATTATTGCATATTTATCATAAGTTTCTTTGATGTTGACCCCGCTCCATATTATTGCATATTTATTGTAAGTTTCTTTGATGTTGACCCCGCTCCATATTATTGCATATTTATCGTAAGTTTCTTTGATGTCGAACCCGCTCCATATTATTGCATATTTATCGTAAGTTTCTTTGATGTCGACCCGCTCCATATTATTGCATATTTATTGTCAGTTTCTTTGATGTCGACCCCGCTCCATATTATTGCATATTTATCATAAGTTTCTTTGATGTTGACCCCGCTCCATATTATTGCATATTTATTGTAAGTTTCTTTGATGTCGACCCCGCTCCATATTATTGCATATTTATCATAAGTTTCTTTGATGTTGACCCCGCTCCATATTATTGCATATTTATTGTAAGTTTCTTTGATGTCGACCCCGCTCCATATTATTGCATATTTATCGTAGGTTTCTTTGATGTTATGTCCTTTCCTTCTAGTGTCAGCTATTCCTAATATTTCTATCCGTGTCTTAATCATCAATTTTACTATGTCTGCTTCTTTGTCTCCTAGTCCACTAACGTTTAATGTTGCTATCCTTGATTCGTTCCTGTACCGCGGTCTTACTGCGGTTAATAGCGGGCTAGTTCTTGTCCCCGGTGAGTTTTTTTTTCGAACTTTGATGGCTTTTTGTAATCTCCGTAGTTCTTGTGTAATATCTATAGCAGAAATTTGTGCACATGTAAATCCCTACTGTTCTGCAAGTTCTGTCGTAGGATCATCTTTAAATGTCACTAATTATCACATAAAAAACATTGTAAACACATCCTTTGAATCTAACACAACTTGTTTACGTCACCATCTTGGAACATGTTCAATCATGGACTATTACACACAAATTAAGAACAAAAATCCAGTCCTTCGAAACTAAATGCTACATAAAGATCATACGAATACCATGGACAGAAAAAAGAAAGAACACTGATGTCCTGAAAGAACTAAATGTTAAAGAGAATTGACTGATAAACAACATACTGTACAGAAACATTACATACTTTGGTCACATCAAGCGTCACGGTGGCCTGGAAAGAACAATACTAGAGGGCAGGGTTCCAGGACGCAGAGGCAGGCCAAGAAGAAGATGGCTACAAGATATTAAAGAAACCATGAACATGACCATCGATGAAGTGGGTGAATTGGCAAGAGACAGAGTATATGTCAGATATGCTGCAAAGAGAGCAACGTCCTATAAAGGGTACGCACCTTGATGACGAAAGTCATCTAAATCAGAATCTTGTGCAAATTATGGAGAACATTTAGCGGAACTATGCACTAAGGCACCAATAAAGTTTTAAGAAGCATCAAGACAATGAAACTAAGAGAAGAACCACTTAATCCAGTCACCATTATAAATAACAAGTCTAAGAAACCTCTTACCAACAGCAAAGATATTAAAAACAAATGGAAAAAATATTTACCGAACTGTTAAACTGCGAAACACAAGGTTCAACAACATTTCAAATGAAACATGAAAAATACCAACAATTGAACATTTTAGAATCTGAAGTAGAACTATCACTAAAACAAAGCAAAAGAAAAAAGGCAGCAGGGATAAATGGTATTACAACAGAAATGTGACTTACATGTAAAACAACATCAAAAACCTGGCTGACTGGAATTTTTAACATAACTTGGGAGGCACACGAAGCTCCAGACGTCTGGCAGAGAGCAATTATAGAGCCGATATGAAAAAGGAGGGAGACAAAAGAGAGTGTGAAACATACAGTTGTATCTCTTTCTTGAGCCAAACAGGAAAAGTGTTTGCAAAACTATTGGAGCGAAGAGCACGACAGATATTAGAGCACCGGTTAAGCAATAGCCAGTTTAGGTTTAGGTGGGGTAAGAACTGCACAGATGCAATATTTAAACTAAGACAGTTCAGCGAACAAACAATTGAGTACAATGAAAGTAAATAACATATTTATAGACCAAGAAAGGTATTTGATAAACAGGTGAAAATTATAGAAGATCATTGAAGAATATGGCGTCCAGGGACAACTATTAGGTAATATCATGGCCTTATATCAAGATAGCCAGAGTACAGTAAGAACAACACAACAAATGACCGACTGGTTCTACATTACATCAGGTGTTAGACAAGGTTGTGTTCTCTCACCACTACTCTTTATTGCATATATGGATACAATAACTCAAGAGTCAAATTCAGATAATGATGAAATAAATGAACTGTTTTTGTGCAGATGATCAGTGCCTGATACATCAAAATGAACAAAATCTACAACATCATATTGACACCCTGAACCAATATTGTATAAATTATGACATGAAAATCAACAACACTAAAACATAAATAAATGAATGTGTGAAGAAAACATAATGAACAATAGAACATGAAGAATAATCCATGTCAATTTCACTACAATCAACTAAGTGAAAGAATTCAAATACTTAGGAAGTATATTCACAGAAGATGGAAGACTAGATAGAGAGACATAAGATAGAGTGCAAAAAGCAAATGCTGTAACATACCAGCTAGCACCATTGTTAAAGCACCCAAAAATGTCACTGACAGCTAAAATAACGGATGATTAAACGCATTTTCATACATACTTTGTGTTACCAGTGCCAAACATGGACAATGAGCAAAACACAATCACAAATAAAACATTTACATGTGAAATGCGCCGCCTGCGAAAAATTACCAACAACACCAGAAGTGACAAAGTCACCAACATCAGCATAAGAAAGAATGTTGGCACACATCATTGCTTGAATTACATTGAGAAACAAATAATGAAGTGATTTGGCTACTTAATAAGAATGCATTAAAACTCGACATAATACAGAGTCTTCTACAGCAAAACCAGGAAAGAAGGCGAGAGGAAGACCACGAAAAAGATGGTTAGATGGCATAGCAGAATTATGTCAAAGAGCAAAATAAAACAATGACCCAAATCAACCAGAACAGAGCAAGACAAAAACAGAAAACCACGACACTGGGTAACAACCTGGTAGAAGTGTGACGACCAAAGAAGAACAAGAAATAATTCAAACTCCAATGAGAATGCAATATATTGTTCTTGAATCACATTTATTTTTTAAATGACATTCTAAAAACGAACATTCGTGGATTTGATTATGCTTTCTCCTATGCACATTGTTAAGTCCGTAAGTAGTATTAGTCTGACTTCACCAGTTCTGAGATCTGTTGTCCTAACATGTATCTAGATGTGATATGACGAGTTGTCCATGTATACTGTGTCTAGCCTCTGATAACCATAGAGTTGGCTGTGATATTATGTATTGATATCAAGAGCTTAAAGTCACGCTTAGATACGTCTTTGTATGTAGGGAAAGGTCGATCCACTGTTCTTGTGCAACAAAAACGCATTTATTGTCTTTGTGAAATCGTTGGTCAAACATATGGGTCAGGTGACCCCCGCATCATAATCAGTGTTGATAAATAAGTGTAGATATACTAAAACTCAATAAATTTCAATGTCTCTTTATTTCTTACTCTGTCACTGCAGAAGATTCTGATCATACGTCTCGAGTAGAGCGTGTGAAATGCATCAATACATTATTCTGCAACGAGCATAGGGACCAAGTACACTGACATTGTCTTTTGGGACTAATTCGGTAAGAGCCTGGTGAGAAATCGCCAGTGATTGAAGAGCCATGATCAAGGAATTAATTTACCACCTACGATCAATATTCATCATCATCATCAGGAGCTTGCCGGCTGGCGTAGGCGATCATGGATTTCCCCAAGTCTCAATATTTTGTGATTGTTATCAATTCAGATGTTGACGCTCTACTGTGCCGTGAAGTCAGGCTATCCAAAATTGTATCTCTCTGTCTTCCTCTGTCTTATCTACCCTCGATTTTACTAGTTGTTACAATGTATTCTAAACCTCCTTCTCATTATATGTCCAAAAATGATGACTGCCTCTTTCTGATATTGATGATAAGCTTTCTCAGTGTCTTGATCTCATTCAACACCTAAACATTAGTGATTTTAGCAGTCAATGGAATTCTCATCATTCTTCTGTAAAACCACATTGCGTGCATACGCCGTCTTTGGGATAACATGTGTATCGTCCGTATGCGTATACGCTCCACTTCGGTGCCTGCCCCACCGTGTTTATCGTGTTTCTCACCTTGCACACCTATACCGTACTCGGGACTGCCAGGACACGCAGCGCGACTCGGGCGTAGGGCTCCGAGTTTCCCACAATGTGGGCCCCCGTCTCTACTATGGGTGCACCTCTCATCCCTTCATGTTTATTTGTGCGGTCTTTCCCATCGGCTGGGAAACTGGTAATTGTGTTGCGATCGTTGAGTGCTCACATTTACCGTGTCTTGAGACTGTCGTGACACGTAGTTCGACTCGAGCTCAGGGCTCCGAGTTACGCCCCATGTGGGCGCACGTCTCTACTCTGGATGCACCTCTCATTTCTTCATGTTCATTTTCGTGCTTATGGACTCTTGCCCCGTAGGTGGCAATTTTGGTGTAGTTATTTGCTCCAGGAAAGCATTCGTTCGCTGGCGACTCGTACACTGCTGTTTTCTTACGTTTCTGCAAATGTCGAACATTTTTTCATCGGACATCGGCCTGGAGATGTGTACATTTTGTTCAGGATTTTGGCCCAGCATTACTTTTCCGAGCTTGCCCTACTACCACTACTTGTAGCTCTCCCTCGATCCCTGCCCGCTTAGCCAGACCAGAACCAATGTCTGTTATCAGGGTCACCACGAGGAGGTGGGGCAGGATCTTGATTAGTGCCTGCTCATTAATCCTGGCTCGGCGTTGTGCCCAGGTGCCTTTGACCACATATTCGAACTGAAAAAATCTATCTAGTCGGTCAGTATGGGACAAAATGATTGCAACACAAATCTCTTATAGGGACATATATATATATCAGGGGCGGCACGTATCAGGGGCCGCTCGTCATTAAGGGCCAGTGATGTCCGGCCCCACCAAAAATATTGAGTAACCTGTACTTATTATTTTAGACATTATTTGTTCATAAAATATTACTTTCAACGAGATACTGATTAGCCTGAAAAGTTTATACATGACTCTAAAATATCATACACATTCTGAAATTTGAAACTTATTTACCCCTGATTAATATACGCCCCTGGTCATTAGGAGCCAGTAAGAACCGGTCCTACCAAACCAAAAATAATGAACCTGTACATATTATTTTAGAAATTATTTTTTCGTAATTATTACTTTTCACTTGACACTGATTAGCTTTGAAAGTTGAATATATAACACTAAAATATAAACATTATATCAGAATAATATAACAATCCTGTTATTTATATAATATCTCGTTATTAAAAAATATTATATATACTGAAGCTCATCATTTTGCCTCTAATACTTCAAGCATTGTGTCGTGCACTATTTATAGGGCTAATCTGCAAGTTCCTATCTAAGATGTAACATTGCGACCTCTGACCTTTGATCGCTATTGCAATGATAATTACCAAAACAATGTCATTGCATTTTCATTCAGCCGGAAAATAAATTCATTCTTACGCCGCCAAACTACTTCCCAGATAAACGAGGACTCTAGCTCGAATAGTCCGCTTAATTATAGATTGAATCTCAAATTTGATATAAAAATAGAATACAATTCTAGAAAGTAATGTTAATAAATGACAAACCATCACAGAATAAGATTAATTTTAGGGAATTGTCCCTAGCATCTTGTCTATAGCAATAAATACCACCGCATTCGTGACCTTTGAGCGTGGTTTCTCAAAGTCCGCTATCCGTGAACTCTGACCGGTCGACTGACGTCACTTGATCTAGGTTAGCTAGTTTTTTCTTCTTTTGTCAGCACACTGTTACCGGGTTGTTAACCCAGTGTCGTGGTTTTATGTATTTGTCTTGCGCTTGTCTGGTGACTTGTGTGATGGTTTTCTTAGTCCCCTGGAAGAATTCTACTACTTATCTATCCACATTTTGCTCGGTCTTCCTCTCGCCTTTCTTCCTGATATTCTGTTGTGGAAAGGTGCATAGGCAGTTTGGTCTGTTCGTATTCTTACTATGTGGCAAAACCACTTTATTCTCTATTTCGATATATAAATCAAGCACGGTCTTGTTCCAACCTTTTCTCTGATACTGGTATTCGTTACTCTGTCGATTATTATGTTGGTGACTTTGCGGAGACATCTCATTTCGCTTATTGATATTTTCTGTGTATGTTTCTTATTGTCTATGTTTGGTTTTGGTAACATAGGGTGGGTATGAAGATGCTATTGATCAACTGTTGGTTAGCTGTCAGTGAGATGTTTGAATGTCTAAGTAGTGGCGCTAGTTGGTAGGTTATTGCATTTGCTTTCTGGATTCTAGTTTCTATCTCTCTGTTAGCTAGCTTATCCTTTTTAATGGTGAGATTGTACAAATGTACCCAATTTTCTTTCGTATAGTTGTCAACTGAGTTGAGCGAAACACGTAAAAACATTTTTAACAAATTACAAAGTACTAGAGATTTACACCAAAAAAAAACTATGACAATACACAGAAAGTTTCGACCAAATTGCCTTTATCAAGCAAAGAATACAACACAAGTGAAGAATTTCACTTCTTTCACAATACACTACATATAGGATGCAAATCGTGACATATCCTTCTCGGGAAGTAGCCATCAACCACAGAAGATGAGTTGTTTTCTACGTTTACCGCAGAGATTTTATATTACAACATCAATTAATATGTTTACGATTCCCTGATCTTTCACAAGTTCGTGGTTTGTTGTCATGTGGGTGCCGAATTTTAAAAGTGCGTTCCAGACGAGTTTAAAAACAATATTATCTAGACGCTCCTGTCGTTTAATGTGTCCGAAATATTTAATTGCCCTTGATTTTATGTTTGTTAATAGCCCGCTCTATTTGGTATTAAGCTGTTGCAGAACAGAAGCGTTTGTTCTTTTTCTAAACGGGGAAATGGGATCTAAGACGCATATGGACAACGTTTCTGCCTGAAAACAGACAGCGGTTCCTGTCTGACTAAGCGGGTAGGGATCGAGGGAGAGCTACTCTGGTATAAGTAGTGATGCAGACGCAGTTACATTGGATGAGATCCGCTGGCAACACAGACGTGCATAATCCCAGAGTCATTGCCGGATTAGGCCAGCGCGGGGCCTGTAGCAAATTTTAGCGCGGGTCCCTAGGTTTTGTATGATAATAAATAATAAAACACAACTTTACAAACAAACTTGTCTCGATTTAATGTGAGCAAATTTAGAGATAATACTAGACAAATCAATTTCTATAAGTAAATTACATTCAATGTTCATTAAGGTGAGGTTATTTAGACGATCTTGTCCCATCGTGTTCCTTAACTCACTTTTATACGCTTTAATGTTGAAAAAAGAACGTTCTCCGCTACAGTTAGTAACATTAAGGACAAGTAAATTCGTAAGACTATTTCTACATTTGGGAATAATCACAATATAGACGAGACTGCAGTAAAACTATTTAATTGGCAAAACACGTAATCACAAAGTACTGTAGTTTTACAAATTACACAAAACAATGACAACATACAGCAACATTTCGACCAACAAGGCCTTTATCAAGCAAACGAACAAGAGGAGTGATGGATTTTTTAATCAATAATTATAATGCATACACTAAACGTTGTTTTTCATCATGTGGCCAACTTGTATGAGAATATGTTCGGTAGTTTTTTCTTTCTGTGAATTGTTAAAAAGACAACCCTAGTTCTGGGTGGGTCTCCGGTCATAGCTTTTACCACGACTTTGGGCGAGTTGTTCAGCAGTATGACCTTCCATAACCAAGAACTTCACAAACCTTTCCACTGGTTCAGATGGTAACACATAGCGCACTATTACAGTGAGCTGGTCCACATGCGAAATGTCTGGAGTAGAGCCCAGTAATACGGAATAGTACTTGCATTTCTTCATTTCGCAAATAATATGATCCAGTAAGCTTAATGCAATTAGATGGATAAATTCCTCACATGTTGTTTTTGATAAGTATGATGTATGTCCCTTTCCTTTATTTGTATAAGTATTTTTATGCTGAGCCAGAAAAATAAATAACATAAATAAGAAAAAATGAAAGGGGATATTATTGCCCATCTCCCAACCTTGGTTCCTTGTTTATGACTAGTGACAGCTTAGCTCTGTCACATAGGCGCAGGGCCCCCAGAAGCGCGGGGCCCGTAGCATTTGCTACTTCTGCTACTAGGCTAATCGGCGCTGCCCAGAGTGACTATTAATGCACATCTATCCCAACCGATGGAAGAAGGTGAACAAATAAACATAAGGGGATGAAGGGTGCATCCAGAGAATAGACTAGGTCCATATGGGGCGAAACTCGGAGCCACGAGGTGGGAGCTCGAATTGAGTTTGGTGTCATCACAATCTCGAGGCATAGTAAATGTGAGCACGGTGAGAAAACTGATAAACACGGTGAGCAGGCACCAAAGTAGAACGAAAACGAATACGGACGATACACAGGTGAGCCCACCAGTGGGAACAGACATGCACGGTGCTGATCATGGAGCGACGGAAAGGCGTGGCAAACGTAGGAGTCAGCGGACGACCCAATTGTGCAGAAAAACTGTAAAGCCTAGCAGAGGCTTGAATC
Organism: Arion vulgaris; assembly: GCA_020796225.1. Classification (NCBI taxonomy): domain Eukaryota; kingdom Metazoa; phylum Mollusca; class Gastropoda; order Stylommatophora; family Arionidae; genus Arion; species Arion vulgaris. The sequence continues at coordinate 15,197,785 of CM036772.1, forward strand.
CAGTGCAAAAGTTCCTACCGAATGATGATAAACTGTGCACTGTGCACAGTGAGATAGAAATGCGTAAGGTATCGCCCAGAAGAACAATGTGAGCACAAGTGATGGGAAAAAAGGGTCGGTGACGAGTGCACAAGCAGAAATGGGCGAATAGGCACCAAAAGAAACGCGAGGTGGCGAGCCTCGAAGATGGGATCTCCATCCAGAAAGCAATAACCGCGTTTCCCCCGCAGATAACTACTACTGCCTTGTAGTTGATTGGGGACATTCACAGGATAGTGAAGCAAACCGTACACAAAACTGGACAGCAGTCAAACCAAGCAGTCCAAAAAAAGACTGACACAATGGGCAGATGACGCTCAACAACCAGGGAGGGAAGGTTATCTAAAGGTAGCTACCCTAAAAGAAAATGGCAAAGGGTTGTCTTGCAGGTCGGCTGGGGACAGTCCGAGGCGACGGAGAGCGAACCCAGTAAAAGCTGGCTAAAACCGGACACATCGATAAGCACCAGAGCTCCAAATGTCGCTAAAGATGTGACGAAATACACCATTGCTAAGGCTGCATGAATCAGTTTTCCCACGTGAAAGCAGAATTTATGGGAAAATCTTGTATATCGGTCTAAGTAGTGATTGCGCGCTCGGAAGAGAGAGAAATAGAAGAGTGAGAGAGAGAGAGAGAGGAGTAATAACTTCCCGGAATAGACAAGAAATAGTAAATACTCAAAAGAACCCACATTTTTCCGAAATTTTTGCCCCACCAAGAAAAATGACTATGAGTTTGTCACAGATATATATATATATATACACATGTGAGATTTGAATTCACCCTGTATAGTTATATATATATACATATGGAGATTTGAAGCCTAAATAAAGCCAACATATAAATAAATTTAATGAAATAAAAACTCACAGTCTCTAGAAACGATAAAGTAGTAGCTGTAGTTGATGTCAATCTGGAGACGTACACGTTTTGGAAATGAAAAGGACAAGAAGTTGTGGTTTATATAGTACAAATCTAATTTATGGTTATTGATGTTCCCAGACAACATGTCAAGTATTGATGACTAATAAATAACGTAATTTATTATTGTCCATCAAAAGAGACTCGTAAAATAAGTGTTAAATAAGAGAATACTAACAGAATATAAATCACTGGTTAACTGTTAGATCTGAACATTTAGAGATTCTAAAACTGTAAACCTCTTTATTGTTTGACATAAATAATCATATAATGACAACATGTAGTAAATTGCATTAATATTGATTCACAATGGTAGTTTGATGAAAATACTAAACTGGGCTTTTGAGCAGATGTACAACATGCAACCGTATACTGTACTGTTGATTTTTACTATCAACAACTACTTGCAACAATATAATACAATGTTTATTCCATCTTAGTTTATCGCTACCTCGGAATATGTTTGTTTGATAGTTTGTCTAACAGTTAGATGTGTAGCAGTTTCCTGGTACAAGGTCCCAGTGTAAAGAAAACAATAAGACAAAAAGAGAAAAGAAATAGAATAGAAAAATACAGCCCGTGAAATGGCTACAGAAAGGTCATGGCCGAAAACACAAAACACTCTCTTTACACAAAACATGAATGACTATAGAAAATATCAACACTAACTAGGTAACTAAAGTTCTGCTGAATTAGCATTGTATTAAGTCATCCATCCTGAGTCCTCATGGACTTCATAATACAATACAGTAAACCAAAGAAAGGTTTTAATTATGCATAACACGCTACTTTAAACCCTATGACATAATTCAACACCCCAGTTCATTAGTCAGTAATATTAATCTTGTCCTAAAATTATCTTGATGCTGGCTCGATTCTTTTGCTGCAAAATTTGGAAAGTTACTCGCTGGAAATTTCTATAAAAGTTTTAAACCTAGGGACAGGCGATACTCTGTTCCATCTCCTTGAAAAAACTTGAAACTTTGAAAACAATTCCGGGAAAGGGGAATAGGCTGCTGGCGTGCTCCGTCTGATTCTTTCTGGAAATGTCTTACATACAGACTACAATCCCTTGGTCCTCTTAGATGAATAGTCTAAAGTCCACAACACTGGACTTCAATCATAATTTTTCTATACTATACCATAATCATACTTTAAATGGAATCTGCAACTAGGCGTGACAATGGTCAAAAAATATATAGGGAAAATGTTCCTCTCGATCACTCTAAATACACTTCAGTGTCGTCAGTTTTATCTAATTCACCACCACAGCGTTAATTATCAAGACATGTAAATAAACTAGTCTACTTAATTCTCGTTTGCCTAATTCTGCTCATGAATCACATCGGCGAACACAATATAAAATTTACCTATCTAATTTCCCCCTGTCTTCTTGAGACACATCCTGACCTCGCTCGTCAGTCACTCATGGCGATCTCTTCCACTTCAGTTCTATAGTCAGTCATATTAAATGCGATCACTACCGCTTCTCTTCTCTATCTGTGTTTTCTCTACAGTTGCGTTATGGCTTCTGTTCTCTACAGTTGCGTTCTGGCGTCTGCTCTCTACAGTGGTGTTCTGACTTCTTGTCTCTCCAGTGGTTTCTGTCGTCTCCTCCGTGGTTTCTGGCTTACTACTTCTAAATCTATGTCTCAACTGATATATCTCCAACCAAAACCCCAGCTGCCCCTACCCGGGTCTCGAGATTTCGAGATTAAGGAGTCATCGAATACCATGGATAAACCAATGGCCTGAGTTTGTAAACTGCTGGTCAGCAACTAAGTATTTGCAACAAGGTGTTTAAATACAAACTCAAGGACACCCAGTGCAATAAGGGGGTGGTTTGGGTTGACCCCAAATACCCTAATTAAGATAACAGTGAAACTGTTACAGACCATCCTATGCCATCTAGAACTTTAGCTCTATCCATTAAGTTCTAAAGTCCCCTTTTCGCTTCGCTACCATAAAGTATCAAGATCAATCTTCCAAATGATCTATTCAAAGTTACCAAATTCTAAACCATACAACAAAAATCACCTAGTACAACGTCCGTATACAACCATCATATGTTCAAAATAAAAAAATATATACCAGGAGAATGTCATTTTTTACTCTGGCTCATAAATGCACTAACACAATCTCCGATAAGTCAATATTCCAGGCAACATTATACAAAAATAATAGCATCAAGTGCATTGCTACATCATCCAAACAAATTAATCATTGCAATGGTAAAATACATCATCAATTTAAAAAAAATAAAGAAAAACAATGTACATCCACCATCTTCCGTTTTTTCTTCAAATTCCTCCGCGACTACAGAGCAACTGGAAAGCCCAGCAAAGGCATAACTAGTGCACTTTTCCCAATTGCAGGGAATTACTGCTGCCTTGTAGAATGATTGGGGACAATCAAAGGCTAGCGAAGCAAACCGTAAACAAACCTGAACGGGCGACAAACCAAGGTGTTCACTAAAACTACCGGTTTTGTTTGGTAGATGATGCTCATAAGCCCGGGAGGGCAGGCCGTCTAAGGGTCGCTCCCTGAAAGAAAATGACAACACACTGCCTTGTGGGTTTGGGCTGGGGACAGTCAAAGGCTAGCGGAAGAAGCGAATCCGCCCAAAATAGCTGGCTGAAATCCCACCGAAGGATAAGCAACTGAGTTCAAATAGGTGCTGAAGGTTGGTGCACGTACATTACGTTCTGATGTTTGGCAGTTTATATATCACAAAGCGAATGATAAAACAAGCCTAGAACGATCGAGGAAGAAGAAGAAGAAATAAGCCAGCATGCACAAATAATCAAGTGTATCCGAATTCATCTTCTCCGCTGTCTTGTTCTCAATAGATGAGTAGACAGACTAATACATCAATAACAATGACATGCAGGTATTGTTCTCAATATAAATGTGAGTAGACAGACTAATACATCAATAACAATGACATGCAGGTATTGTTCTCAATATAAATGTGAGTAGACAGACTAATACATCAATAACAATGACATGCAGGTATTGTTCTCAATAGAAATGTGAGTAGACAGACTAATACATCAATAACAATGACATGCAGGTATTGTTCTGGTGTCCGCTGTTAGAGAACATCAAGTGAGTACCAAAACAAATATACATTTATTAAAGTAATTGCAAGACATTGGATGGTGTTGAGAAGATTTAACAATACCTCAAGATCTACTTTCCTGACATACGCTACAGAAGAAGATGAACGTATTATAAAAAAATTATACCAGATAGTATCAGATGAAACAATGATTATCATTGAATATTTCATATCAGTTATCATTACCTATCGTCCTTAATTAGACTGGTATCAGATTGATCAGTTACAGGTTATCACATATTATTCATGACGACATATGTATCGATTGATTTTTCTATTTAATGATGATGATATCATCCTGCTAGTCTCGAGATACATATATGTAGAGTAGCATCCACGGTAGTTGTTTTATATCAGCAAGTTGCCTTTGTCTTCAACAGAAACCCCGTTTACCGAACCTTTATCCAGATATACATGTCTATGAGAAGCTTTTCTCAATCTGTTGTATTGATGTCAAGAGCTATGAAGACATGCTTGCTTATATATGTATAACTAAGGTAAAGGTGTATCAGCTCTTCTTGTAAAGTAACGGTTGTCATCCATTTGGGTCATGCTACCCAACTATCTGGGTCATGCTACTCAACTATCTGTGTCATGCTACCCAACTATATGGGTCATGCTACCCAACCATCTGGGTCATGCTACCCAACTATCTGGGTCATGCTACCAAACTATCTAGGTCATGCTACCCAACTGTCTGGGTCCTGCTACCCAACCATCTGGGCTATACTACCCAACTATCTGGGTCATGCTACCCAACTATCTGGGCCCTGCTACCCAACTATCTGGGTCATGCTACTCAACTATCTGGGTCATGCTACCCAACTATCTGGGTCATGCTACCAACTATCTGGGCCATGCTACCCAACTAGCTGGGCTATGCTACCCAACTATCTGGGTCATGCCACCCAACTATCTGGGTCATGCCACTCAACTATCTGGTCATGCTACCCAACTATCTGGGTCATGCTACCCAACTATCTGGGTCATGCTACCCAACCATCTAAGTCAGCATTTCCAAATAAAGATCTTCTTCTTTCTTTTATCAGATTGATATCGTGTTGTTCCCCAGTTTGGTGGTTTTCTGATTTTTCCTCTCCACTGCTAGAGATTTTATGGGGAGGGGATAATATTTCTTTTCTTATGGGATTTTGATATGTCATCTGTCCATATTTTAAGTGGTCTCCTCTCGCTTTCTTTCCTGATATTATGTTTTAGAAGTCTCTATATACAGTGGAGTTTGATTGCATTCTTATTAAGAGGATGCACAGGTTCTTTATGCGCTTCTTAATGTAATTCAAACAAGGTTCTGTCCCAACTTTCATTCTTATGCTGATTTTGGTGACTCTGTTATTTCTAGTGTTGTTGGTAACATTTCTTAGGCATAACATTTTACATATAGTTGATGTTTGGCGACCGTGCTATGCTCATTATCCATTTTTGGGCACAGATAACATAGAGGTGTTAAAATGATTTAGATAATATATTTTTAACAGTCAGTGAGATGTGTGTGTGTGCCTTTACAATGGGACTATCTGATATGTTACTGCATTTGATAAGGGTAGCTGTGCTACCCGTAGTGTCTCTAGCTTAATCTCGAGGTTGTATGTGGCTAAGTGGTTAACACTTTGCCTCGTGAGTCGAAGGTCGTGGGTTCGAGTCCGGACCGTGCCTTTCTGTTCATAAGTACAGTTTTTTTAGAGACTCCTAGGATTGTTGCTAGAGCTACGGAGTTCATGCTTTTAGCAATACTCTAGGCAGGTAGCATGCCATTTCTGCGGAGAGGGACCTAGCCGTATGGGGTAAAACCCGGTGCAATTAAGTCAATCATTCGGCTATTAAACCTTTTTTTTAGCTTAAGCGGTAGTAAGCTCGATCCCAACCCTGCGTATCTGGTTCAAACTTCGCGGTGGACAAGTTTGGAAGCAAATTAGTTCAATTGGATTTTGCGGAAGTTAAAAATTGACCATACCGTTCAGAAAGCAATGTAAGAACTACTGAACGTACAAATGTTGTCTAGAAAATTGACGACTCGTTTACTGTTGTTCATGACCTCGTCCTGTAAAGAATATACCACCATTTACGTACTATGCTAAAACTCCCAACATATTCTAGTGTATCATTGTTTGTTAATTTGCCGCTACAGAAGGTCATGGGTCTATGCACCAACTGGCGAAATTTAATTCATCACTTCTTGTCTCATGCGACGAGGGTAGAGACAAAGTTTGTTGACATTTCTGGGGTTTTTGTCGTTTTTGACCTTGTTAATGTTGTTTCTCTTTTGCATATCTGTGCCACAAAACAATAAGAGAAACATCACATAATAATAATTATCATTCATCCAGGTAACTATGTAACAACAGTAAAACTCTTTGTGCGAAATGATGAAATTCTGGTATGTTGGTATACAGTCGCCTTAAGTCCAATAGCCAGAAACATTTTGGCACAGTCCAGTGTGGCCGTCGGCGTTGCAACACGTGTGCTTATGTAACACAGACGCGTACTGTATCTTTTCCTTTAGCCACGTTCCTTTTTGACGATGGTTTCACATGCGAGTCTAGTAATCTTATCTATGCCATTATCTGTAAGCGGTGTAACAAGGCTTATATCTGCGAGACAGGCAAGAGGCTCAGTGACCGATTCGCCCAACACTTGCGAGACATACACCAATGCTCTGTGACCCCTGTAGACACCCAATTCAATGATACTGGCCATACATGATAATGGAGCTCATGATGTCCAGGTCACAGCCATCCGATCATTTTCCTCGGGTGATCGCAGTCGATTTGCTCTGGAGAATCGGTTGATTTCTTTGTATGGTACCTTGCGACCACGTGGGCTCAACGGCAACAATAACAGACACAGAGAAGCAATAATGGGGAAAGAGTGATGTGGCACTGCAAATGAAAATTGAGAAATGTTGAGCAATTTTTGTCTAGAAAACATACTGATCATAGGAGGCACATTGTTTTCACACAGGACCATACACAAGTACACATGGATATCCCCAAATGGAAGAGATGAAAACCAGATAGACCACTTTATGATCAACAGTAAATGGCGAAAGACATTACTTGATGTAAAGGTGAAAAGAGTAGCTGACGTGGGAAGCGACCACCACCTTGTCGTTGCCATGATCAGGCTCAAACTCAAGAAAACATATATACAAGCCAAGACAAGAACAGAATACTTTAATGTTAACCTATTAAAAGATAGAGATTGCTACAAAATATATAGTGGAACTAAAGAACAGATTTCAAATCCTGTCAGAGCAGTCAGACACAACACCAACTGAAAGTATCCAAGAAAAATGGAATGCGATCAAAGGCACATATAAAATAGTTAGCAGTAGTGTACTGGGAACCAGTAAAGGACAACATAAAGAGTGGATAAGTTGCCAGACCTTAGAATACATCCAAAAGCGAAAGGAGAAAAAAATCTCATCAATAGCGTTAGATCAGAACGTCAAAAAGATAAGGCAATAAAAGAATATACAGAACTAAACAAAATGGTAAAAGAAGTGCTAGAACAGACAAGAGAAAATTTATGGAAAAGACAGCAGAAATAGCAGAAAAGGCTGCTAAAGTACATGATCTGCACACACTGTACAAGATTACCAAACAATTATGCGGAGGTAAAAGACACAACCATAACATGCCAGTCAGAAACAGTCTAGGACAACTGTTGACAACAGAGCAGGAGCAGAATATGAGATGGACATCCCACTTTGAAGATGTGCTAAACAGACCTGATCCTGAACATCCACCGGATATTCCATAGGCCGAACAGGATATTGATATCAACCTCAAATTGCCAGAAAAGCAAGAAATAGTAAAAGCTATTGGATCCCTGAGAAACAACAAAGCACCGGGAAATGATGAAATGACAGCAGAGCTTTCAAGATCGATCCCATCTTAGCTGCAAACATATTAGAGCCACTGTTTGCAGATATCTGGGAGAAAGAAGAATTGCCTAAGAATTGGACTAGGGGTACTGTAGTGAAAATCCCTAAGAAAGGAGATCTAACAGATTGCAATAACTGGAGAGGAATCACGTTGCTTTCAATCCCAAGTAAGATATTCTGCAAAATTATCATAATGCGAATACAAGAAGCAATAGATAAGTGTCTACGAATGGAGCAAGCAGGATTTAGGAAAGGAAGAGGAACAAATGAACATATATTTACCCTCCGTAACATTTTAGAACAATGTAGCGAGTGGCAAAGGACTATATACATCAACTTCATAGATTTTGAAAAGGCATTCGACAGCGTCCATAGAGACAGCCTATGGAAGATACTAAGACAATACGGCGTACCGCAGAAGCTTGTCAACATCATAGCCCTCTTCTATAAAGATTTCTCCTGCAACCTAAAGAATTCCAACAAAACATTCCCAGCAAAATCTGGTGTAAGACAGGGATGCGTAATGTCCTCTCTTTTATTTAGTATTACAATTCACTGGGTGCTAAAGAATGCCATAAAACAACAAGCACCGAGAGGAATAAGATGGACCCTTTCGATATGCTTGAGGATCTGGACTTTGCAGATGATATAGCCCTGGTGTCACACAAATATGAACATATACAAGAGAAAAGTACAATACTTCACAGCACGGCAAAGACAGTAGGCCTCAAAACAAACACAGGAAAAACAAAAATTATGACAAACAGTGAAATCCAACAACCAGTAATGTTAGAAAATGAAACACTGGAAAGGGTTGAGCAGTTTACATATCTTGTTAGCGTACTGACACTAAATGGTGGCACAGAGGAAGATATAAAATCACGTCTAAGTAAGGCCAGAACCGCTTTTGCCAGAATGAAACCAGTATGGAAGTCCAAAATCTACAATAGGACCACAAAGCTTAAACTCTATAAAAGCATTGTTTTGCCAGTTTTTCTCTACGGATCGGAGTGTTGGAGGATGACCAAAGGAGATACTAGCAGGCTGTCAGTTTTCCACCACTCTTGTCTTCGCAGAATCTTGGGAATCTTTTGGCCAGTAAAAATATCCAATAACCAACTACTCCAAGATACAAGACAAGAGGCAATGAATGACATACTCAAAAGAGAAGATGGAAATGTCTCGGACATGTTATGAGAATGAGACAAGAAATGCCTGCAAGGGTAGCCCTCACTTGGACACCAGAAGGAAAGAGAAAGAAAGGCAGACCACGGACAACATGGAGGCGCATGATGGAAGAAAACTGGACACCGCATCTCTGACGTGGGGCTCTGCGCTGAAGGTTGCACGGACAGGAGAGCATGGAAAGTCTTTTCTGAGCCCCATGTGTTACTAGGCATGACGGATTAAGTAAGTAAGTATAAGGGTCAACAAACTATTTAGTTGTTTTCATATTAATGTAAAATTTGTATAACCATTTTGCAAGATTGTGACTTAGAATAGTATAAAAAGGTTGGTTTACAAAAAATGTAACAGCGTTGCCATGGAAACAATACAAAATGGCCTCTAAACACAAAATTTCAAATCCCGAAACTCTCTGAATCTAATGAATGTAAATGAATTATGTTTTCACTCTAAGGTGAACAATTGTAATAACAAAAATATTACACAATCTTTTTAGGATATATTAAAAATAACATTTTTAATACCAAAATTTGTGTACAAACACCCCCAAAATTAGGCAAACGAAAGCTTTTTTGGGGGGTGTGTTTCCTAAAAATGTATAAAACATGTAGTTTCTAATATATTCTAAAATTAGTTAGTTAGTCTTTCCTCTTGGGCCTGTGGGCGGCACATGGGGCAGAGGTCATAGCTCTCCATGTTCGTTGCTTTTTGTTTTAAATCTTTAATGTTTACTAGGCCCATCGTTGAGCCTTCTCTGGTGATGGTTCTACGCAGAGTCTCTCTTGGTCTTCCTCGTTTTCTTTTTCCCTCTGGTGTCCATATGAGGGATTGGTAAGGAGTCTTCTCTCATCCATTCTAAGTGTGTGGCCGATGTAGTTCCAGCGCGCTTTCTTATAAAATTTGATACATTTTCTTGCTTGTCTCTTGTCTTATTTGTGTATTGGGTCTGAAATCTGACCATTTGAGGTTCAGTATTCTTCTAAGACATTTATTCTCAAAGTTATCTAATTTTCTTTCTAGAGCTTTTGTTGCTTTCCAACTCTCGCATCCATAAGTTAATACTGGAATCACACAAGAGTTAAAGATCTTTAATTTTAAGTGCTTGCTGAGTGAATTGGACTTTCTAAAATGCTTGCGTAATATATTATATACTACAATTGCTCACCGTAGAGTGAAAACAGAATTTATTTATTTTCATTAGATTCAGAGCCTTTCGGGATCTCAAATTTTGTGTTTTGGTTGGCATTTTGTATTATTTCCGTGGCAATGCTCTGACATATTTTTGTAAACTAACCTGTTTCTACTCTTCTAAGTCACAATATATTTTTTTTTTTTTTCGATCAGAAGCACTTGAGCTTTTCAGCTCTTCGGCTCGGTGCCATGGACATCGTAACCCTTCGGTTCGGTGCCACGAACACCGTAAATCTGGGGAATCTGTGGCTTTTTCTGCCATCCCGCGGAATTGAACCCGCACGCACAGAGGGATAGTCACCCGTAGTCCAACGCGCTACGAACACGCTGGGCAGACGGGCAGTCGCAATATATCTAAACTGTTATACGCCCGAGTGGTTACCGAGGCCCAAATTTGGGCTGTAAAGAATAGAACCACTGTTATCTGCCACGCATGTCGTAAGAGGCGACTGAGGAGGTTTGACAGAAATGGTATGCATGTGTCCTAAACGTGTAGAAGTCTATTCGTTTAAGGGTCTACCAAACCAATGTGCAACGTATACACGTTCTTGGCAAAGATCAATCATATCACAAAGAGTGTTTAAACTTGGTCGTAAAGAACGAACCCAAAGAAGAAGAAGAAGAACTGTTATACAAATTCGACATTAATATGAAAACTACGAAAATAATTTCCAGACCAGAGTCCCCCGGAATGCTATAGAAGATGGGGACACACTGATTTAAATGCTGACCTACACTGCAATCAAAAATTGACTGTAAATTTAATAATGGAAGTGCAAGAGAAAAGCAAAAAATAAAATATATACTGCAATATTGCTAAAACAAACATAAAAAGACAACGAATAAATCATAAATAATAGAGGTTATTTTTTTTAACTCAGAGAAAATAGAAAATATGAAGAGTTTAAAATATATATGTTCATTACTAACAAGAGATGGAGACGGGATAAAGGCAAGTAAAAGAATAACAAATATAACCTTACAAACAATAAAACAACAAATGCTAGTATGGAATGTAACGGATTGGAAAACAAAGATCAGAGTACTATTCGACATGCTTATTCAACGTTGCAACGTATGGGTGTGAAGCATAGATATTTATCACAGCAGATGCCTTCATTTGAATATGTGTTACAAAATAGTTCTCCATGTATCATGGAAAGAGGAAAATAAATAGACATATCCAACAAAAGTTCAAAGTGAAAGAAAACTCTCTGATACTGCAAATAAGAATGAGAACATTGAAGTAATTTAGACACATAAAAAACACGATAGGCTGAAGACGACTCTATCGATATCGTATGTAAGAATTATTCACTGCAAGAGGAAAACCACCGTGAGTATGGATTCAGCATGTAACTGATGTTTTGAGTGCGTCGGCTGCAGGAGGCATCTGGCTCATGAAGCAGAAAAATTCCGAAGGTCTGTTATAATTGCAACAGTCAGCTCACAACAAACTGTTTTATCGACCAAATGTACCTTAGATTGAATAAGATTACTCTGCAAAGAAGAAAATATATTCACTGTTAATAAATGCTGACAAAACGATCATATAGACATTGTATAGATTAAATGAGAATCTCAAGACGTAAGAGTATGTGTGCGTGTGTATACATGATAGTATGTGTACGTTTAGTCATGTTCATAAGGTTTAAAATAAATGGAAGTATCCAGCTCTCTGCATTTCCACTTGTCTCATGTCCTGACCCTGGCATACAATAAGTTGCCCACCTCAGAAATAGAAACACCTTGCTCTTTATACATTGATATTGGATAATCAGGAGAGAAAAAGTAACAGATATCTCTGCTAGATTGGCAAACGGTAGATCAATAAACCGAGATGATATTCGGATTGTCTTTACTAAGACAAGGTCAGATAGAGAATTCAGTTAGTGACTTCTATTCGACGTCGATGTCCCGACTGCGAGATTATGATATCATACTTGATGCTGCTAGATTTCAAACACTGTGAGAGGAGTTGACGATGTTTCATTAACTAACACATGACTGAAATTGCTAGTCGTCGAGTACGTACGGATGCACTGAAAATGAAGTCGGCATGATCTGATGACAAATTAACTAGCTAACAGCTACACTTTAAACACACACATACATAGACACACATACACACATTCAAAACATGTACACGGACTTTCGCTCCAGCATACACTCGTGTATGCTCTCATATAGACTTATATATATATATATATATAAATCACCTGTTTGTATGTTTGTTACCTATAGACTCGGAAACAACTGAACAGATTTAGCTGAAATTTACAGGATATGTTTGTTTTGATGTCGGGATGCTAACTGTCATAGTTTGAAATAGGTAATGCTGAAGTTTTTCGAAAAAATCTATAAAAAAATAACACATTTCATCGAGAGTTTCTAACCAAATTACCATTAACGTTTCCGGAAGTCTACGGTGTACGTATTAGTATATACACATCATATTTAGCTGAAATTTACAGGATATGTTTGTTTATGTTTATTTTGATGTCGGAATGCTACCTGTCACAGTTTGAAATAGGTAGCACTGATAATTTTAGAGAAAAATCTTTTAAAAAATCGAAAAACACGCAAATTTCATTGAGGTTTCTTTCGGAAGTCTACGGTATATATACACAAGATTCGATGACGTATGATTCAAGTCAATTTTTCAAACAAGCTGAATTTAAAATACGCAATCTAGGTTTGTTTCTAATCATTTCTAATCATGATCATAGATACTGCATAAACATATTTTAAGTTATCGTCAACTATTCCATCAATGTTTGTTAGCTATGTTGGCAACAATTGCTTTATATTCGATTAAACCAAACAAAACTACGATCAGAGAAATACGTTCATTTGAGGAAGCTATTGGCATTGCTATAGATGGCAAGGCAAACAAAACAACTATGGCAAGATGGTTATTTTGCCATCAACGTTTACCTGAGGTACACGTTATATGCATGAATATTACCCGATATTACATGACATGACATGAGATTACATGACAGAAACGGGGTGACCATTTATTATTTTGTAAATCAATCCATACCATTGACCGCTATAGCGACGTGCAATTCTAAATTAGTACAACCATTTCGCAATAGGTGGCGCGCGAGTAGTGAGTAATTTTGACAAATGATTCATACATTTTACCTGATTTTTCAAAACATTTTTACTCGCAGTTTCTATGCATTTCCTAAATGAATTCAATCAAATGCTAATTTATTTTATTTATTCCAGCGAAACATCAACAGTGATATTTAATTCCGTCTGTGAAGACGAACATGCTGCAGTTATTTCCACACGCTCTTCACGAATTTTCCACACATTTGCAATTATGCCTCCCAAACGAAAAGCTATTGGCATCTACACCTAGAGCACGAAAGAGAAAGGCATTACTAGCTTCAGAAACAGATGAGCAACAAGAAGCAAGACTAGAAACCGTTCGAGTGTGCACTGCTGAAGCCCTTTCGTCTGAAACAGACAAGCAACGGGAAGCAAGACTAGGAACCAATCGAGTACGCACTGCTCAAGTCCGTTCAGCTGAAACAATCGAGCAACGGGAAGCAAGACTGCAAACCGTTCGGATACACACTACGCTATCCAGACAAACACTGCACGCTGATTTAAATATAGGTGCATTCTATTACAAAACTAATTATGATTAGTCTTCATCCAAATGTGGTTATTGGAAAAATGGACAGATTATGCGTGTATTGCAGTGCCGTCAAATTTAAGAATGAAACACCAGGAATGTGCTGCGCGGGTGGAAAAGTTAAATTGCCAGTATTACATTCACCACCCGAACCATTATCAACGTTGGTAGCAGGTGACACAAGCCAATCGAAACATTTCTTGGCAAACATACGCAAGTACAATTCATGTTTCCAACAACGTTAACTGCATTTTTCTCATTGTGTAGAGATGATATATTGCAAAGACGCTACTTTACTCTGAACTGCCAACATACTACAAATGGAATGCAGCAGCGAAAAAGTTTCAACGTCGCAAACAAGGTAAAGCAGTTGATGGACATTCCAATTTATATTCGACCAACGCGTTAGACCGTTTGTACACTGTTCATCCAAACAATGCAGTATGCTTTTACTTGCGCTTACTGTTAATCAACAAACGTGGACCAACATCCTTCCAAGAATTGAGAACAGTTAACGGTCACATATGTGCTACTTATCGTGAAGCTTGCCAAGAATTAAATCTTCTTGAAAACGATGCACATTGGGACACTTCACTCTCTGATGCATCCAATACTGCACGACCACAGCAAATACGCACATTATTTGCAATAATATTAACAACATGCTTCCATCAATCCAAAAGAACTTTGGGAAAATACAAAGATTACATGAGTGAAGACATCCTACATCGCTTGCGTGCGACGAATCAAAATCCTGACATTCAGTTCACACCAAACGTATATAATGAGGCATTGGTTTCAATTGAGGACATATGTTTGGCAATCACTAATAAAGCACTGGTGCAATTGGGAATGGATGCGCCAGAACGATCTGCAAACAACCTTTTAGATTGTGAGTTGGAACGAGAAACACAAAGAAAGAAAATGAACAAAAGGACAATGATCCAAAATAATTATTAAGTATTGTTATACCGAGTTTCCTTTAAATTCAATTTCTTTTGGAGGCGTAACAACGCGCAGGTACAGCTAGTATACACTAATTATCACTCCCACAGTCACACATATAAACGTACAGAAACTATCACATACACACACACCACACACATACACAGGCACCACACACATACCACACACATACACACTTACATTTAGGAAAGCAAGCGGAATAACTGTCTGGTTTGAGACGCTTGCAGACAAATGACGTAGAACAGCATCCTTGAAAACCTTCCAGACAAAAACGATAATCTAATATACACTGTCTTGAGCAGATTATTATTCCAGATGTTAGAATAGAAATGAAACATCATGTTAGTTTAATGAAAGAATATATAGAGATATATTAAAAAAGTACAAGTCAACATCTGCTTAAGCAGTGGTTTCCAACATTTACATTACCACGGACCACCTTTTAAATACATTTTGCTGCCGGGCACAGCAAAATTGTATATGTATATGAAAGTAGAAACGAAGGAATAATATGTATGTTACAATAGTATACATTTTGCTGCCGGGCACACCAAAATTGTATATGTATATGGAAGTGGAAACGAAGGAATAATCTGTATGTTACAATAGTATACATTTTACTGCCGGGCACAGCAAAATTGTATATGTATATGAAAGTGGAAACGAAGGAATAATCTGTATGTTACAATAGTATACATTTTGCTGCCAGGCACACAAAATTGTATATGTATATGAAAGTGAAACTGAAGGAATTATCTGTATGTTACAATAGTATACATTTTACTGCCGGACACACCATAATTGTATATGTTATGAAAGTGAAACGAGGAATTATCTGTATGTTACAATAGTATACATTTTGCTGCCGGGCACAGCAAAATTGTATATGTATATGAAAGTGGAAACGAAGGAATAATCTGTATGTTACAATAGTAAACAATGTCTGCAATTTAACATTTTAATAAACAACAAAGAAAACATTAGGCCTATAGAATCAAAATAAAATACCTACTTACGGCCAAATTTGAATGAATACTTCTATTCTGCAGCTCACAAAACTAATTAACTTTCATAATATATTCACATTTACACAATCCAGAAAATTTTCATCAGTTGTTGAGCACAAATAACATTTTAATCAAAATGTATCTTGTTCATAGGTTGAATGCGTGGTGGTGTTCTCTGATGCTCACTTTTTAAATGACATTTATCGAATATACATCATTCTGAATCAGTTTTCCATACTCGCAAAATATATTTGTAAGTGTGCAAACAAATTTGGAAGGGTCTGTTGTTTGAATTGTAATTTCAGAGCACCATCCGTAGCTATTTCTATGATCATTTCTTCATCTGCAGCTGTGATGCCCTTGCCTAGTCCTTACACGTTAATTGCAAAATGATATATAACCCAGTTTTTGCTTATATCATGAACAGGAACATATTCACGTTAACTATGTTGCAAATCTTTCAAGTGTCGTACAATAAGTGATGTGTCCTCATCAGACAAGTCTTCCTTGCTGGAACCAATAAAATTAGATATGTTTAGAAATGCCATAAACGTTTAGTTCGACAGTCGATGATGCCACCATTCTAACTTTTGTAATCATTGCTTCGATCTTGTCTAAAACTTGAAAAAATTGTAACTTTTCCTTAAAGATTAAAGTTGAGCATATTTAAATGAGTGAATATATCTGAAAAATATGCTAATTTTGCTAGCTATGAAAAATTGGCCACACAGTCACTGAGGTGAAATTTCTGCTCTATGAGGAATATAGTGATACTTCGTGCCTCGGTTCCACAAAAATGAGACCAAACTTTACAGTGTAACACAAGGTGTTCACTGTCCTTATCTTTGCAAAACTGCTAAAAAAAAACCTTTAGTTAAGTGATTAGGTTTTTACTAAAAATGTATCTCTCTCTCTCTCGATTGTTCTTAAGCCGTTTTTATCATTCTATTGTGATATATAAACAGCGAAACACCAGAACGGGATAAACGTGCACAACCTTCAGTACCAATTTGAGCTCAAGTGCTTATCTTTCCGTGGTGTGTTCGGTTTCAACCAGCGATTACTGGGTTCACTCTCCGTTAGCCTTTAGCTGTCCCCAGCCAAAACCAACGAGGAAACAGGTTGCCATTTTCTTTTAGGGCAGCGATCCTTATACGGCCTGCCCTTCCGGGTTTATGAGCGCCATCTGACCAGCAAACCGGTAGTTTTGTGGACTCCTTGTTTTGCCGCCCGTCCAGTTTTGTTTACGGTTTGCTCCGCTAACTTTGATTGTCCTCAACCAACTACAAGGCAGCAGTAGTTCCCTGCGAGCGGAAACGCGCACTGATTTTACCTCTGCTGGGCTTTCCAGTTGTTCTGCACATTCGGGTGTGATGCACACCCTTGTAACTGCCGCGCTTGCCGTGTCTGCGGGCCTGATGCGCTTGTCGTGCATGACTTGCCTTTCTTGCATTCCGTGGCAGGCCGTACCGTGCCATGCTGGCCTGCCCCTCGGTGGCGGCATTATGGCATCGCAAGCATACGTGCTAGCTCTGCCCTGGTGCCTGGTCACCACCAGTTATCGCCGTGCTCACATTTTCCGTGCCCTCCGTATCGTGCTCCCACTTGCCTGGGCTGTCCCCGCCTGTGACTCTACCCGGCTCGCCACCATCGCTCGCTTGCGTGCACCCTCTGCCCTGGCGCCTATCTCACCATTTCCGTTAATTCCACCGTAGTCCCACGTGCAGTTGAACTCGGCTCCCAGCATGCTCATCGGCTCAAAAGAGAGGGCTCAAGAGAGAGCATGCGCGGGCTTCGAGTTTCGCCCCGAGTTCCTCGTGTATCCTTCAAGCTTTTCCCATCGGTCGGGAGAGACGAGCACTAATAGTCACTCTGAGAGTTCGCTCGTCTGTGTTGCGAGCGGATCCCATCTAGCGTGACTACCTTTACATCTCTACATGCCCCAGAGTAGCTCTCCCACAGCACGTGCCCTCTTAGTCAGGCCGAAACTACTGTCTGTTACCAGTGTCATCACGTACAGATGAGAGCAGGGGATAAGTGCCAGCTCCCTAATCCTTAAGCACCGTTACTTTTCGCCTTTGACCCCGATTGATTACTGTATCTGATTTACATTTTCTGGCACTTATTAGCAGCTAATGCTTTCCTGTGTATGCAGCAATGGTACTAAGAGCCTGACGGTATGATTTCCTTAATACGTGCTGCAGCCCGTCTGTCCAGCGTGTTCGTAGCGCGTTGGACTACGGGTGACAAGCTCCCTGTGACTGCGTGTTCAAGTCCGCGGGCTGGCAGAAAAGCCACAGATTGAACAGATTTACGGTGTTCGTGACACCGAACCGACAGGTTACGATGTCCATGGCACCGAGCCGAAGAGTTGAAAAAAGCTCAAGTGCTTCTGGATCGGGAAAAAAAAAAAAAAAGTGCTGCAAGTTCAGTACGCTTCCCTGTGTATGCAGCAATGGTACCAAGTCACTGACGGTATGATTTCCTTATTACGTGCTACAAGTTCAGTAATCGTACCTGTGTATACAGCAATGCTACCAAGAGACTGGCGGTATGATTTCCTTATTACGTGCTACAAGTTCAGTAAGCTTCCCAGTGAATGTAGCAATGGTACAAAGTTACTGACGGTAATCTTCTTCTTCTTCTCTCGTACGCCCACTGTTAATTCAGGCGGAAAGTCATGCCCCACGGTATTGTGCTCTGATTGATTTTTGTTTGAGACCTATATTACCCTTTTACAGGCATCTCTCGACCATAATTGTCGATATCAGAGGTACTTGAAGTTTAGACCCTTAAAGTGTGATCGTTGTAGGAGACCTGTTGGTCCTGTAACTCTTTCTCAGACATAGTTAGTTAATGAAGACATCACGGATGTCTTCTCTATTGAAAGTCCTGCCTTTGATGAGGTCGTTCCGTAAGATAAACACTTTTTAATGACCTTTCAGTGTCGTACATGTGGGCATGGATCTATGTCAATGAGCATTAGCTTACTTTGCGCTTATTGGATGAGATAGCCCCGGTTTAGGAGCATTCTCGACCCTTATAGGCTTGTCACGGAACTGTCACCTTTCATGTATCATTTGCTCTTTTACAATCATTTTTCGCCGTATATTTAGGTTTTTTGATCTTCGCCAAAGAGTATGTCTACAATATGCGCTCTTTCTGACTATCATAGATCCATTCGGATGAGGAGCATTCTCAGTCATTGGAGACGCATGTGCCTTGTCAAATAAACGATCATATGTTGGCGGTATGCTTAGCCTTTATGTGATCTGAGCCATGGTGTTTGGACGGTGTCTGTGTAAGATGTCCAAATCGGCGTCCAAAAGTATTGCTCTTTGTCAATGCTAGGGTTTGTACCAGTCAAGCCTTTGCATTATCTGCCTTACTTTTCTATCCACGATGAGTTTCTTCCTGAGTAGGAGTATGCTCCTCTGATTTGGGGCGTGTGTCGGCACTTGGCAATTTGCAAGGGCTTCCTCTGCATTTTCCCTGACACCGGTAAATAGTAGACTGAGACTTCGCAATATATTCTAAAGGTCGTTTTAATCGACGCTAGCAATGCAACTGAAATTTTACGCTCGCCATCATCACCCACTTCAGTTCTTAAGGGATGTTAGTTGTTAATACAACAGTACCTTGCCCGGTTGTCCCAGCGAGGGCAGTCTCGTTAGGCATCACCCACCTCAGTTTTTTCCGGGGATGTTAGTTGCTAATAAAACAGGACCTTGCTCGGTTGTCCCATGGAGAGCAGTTTAGTTAGGCACTAACCGCAACTTTATGATTGCGCTTTGCGAACCTTACCCAGCAATTCTATGTGCGCTAAGCCTTTGATACAGAATTTACCGCAAACTCCCCCATGTGTTGACACGATACGTCACAGCATTTTCAGAGACATTGCCGAAACTTTTGATTCGTTACGCATCGTTCTTATTGATTCTTGCCCACAGCATGCAATTTGCTTCCAAACCTTTACTCCCGGTGGACATGGAATTCCTTCACAGATGACTCGAATACTACTGTTTCTTACGTTTGGGGTCAAAGACGAAAAAAAAACAACGGTGCGCCAGGATTAGTGAGCTGGCCCTAATCCCCTGCCAACACTTTATGTGGTGACCCTGGTAACAGACGGTAGTTCCGGTCTGGCTAAGAGGACAGGTGCCGTTGGAGAGCTACTATGAGGCAAGAAGAGATGCAAATGTAGTCACGCGAGATGGTATCCGCTCGAAACACAGACGAGCGAACTCCCAGAGTGACTATTAATGCTCGTCTCTCCCGGCCTATGGGAAAAGATGGAAGGAAAAACATGGAGCCGTGTGGAGCGAAGCTCGGAGGTCGCGCATGCTCTTCCCTAAATCATCTCTCTTGAGCCGATGAGTATGCTGGGAGTCGAGTTGAACTGATGGAGGTTCCAAATAGGGCAGAACTCGGGATCCTATCTCAGGGATGGGGGAACGTGTATAAGACATCGAATAGACGGTGAACCACGCAGGGAGAGATTTAGAGCCCGCGTATGCTCTCTCTAGAGCGCCCTCTCTTGACTCGATGAGTATGCTGGGAGTCCAGTTCACCTGCACGTGGGTCCACTATGGTTGAAACTTGTGACCCTATCACGGGGATTGGGGCACGAATAAAAGCCATCGAAGAGATGTTGACACACGCGGGACGAAATTTGGAGCCCGCGCATGTTCTTTTTTTAGATCTCTCTCTCTTGTGCAGATAAGTATGCTGGGAGTCAAGTTGAACTGCGCGTGGGCCCATATAGGGCAAAACTCGTGGCCCTATTACAAGGATTACAGAATTGTACAACCTAGGTAAAACGTGAGCACGGCAAAAACTGATGGTGACGATAAGGCAGGCACCATCCCATAGCGAGCACGCACGCAGGCGATGCAAGTAGGACCCGCCGATGGGCAGGCAAGCATAGCACGGCATGCAAGGTAGGCACGGAAGACACAGACAGATTGAGCACGGCGAAAACTGATGGTGACCAGGCACCAGAGCAGACTTAGCACACACGCTGGCGATGCCTTAGTGGGCCCCACCGAAGGGCAGTCGAACATGGCATGGCACGGCATGCATGGTAGGCACGGAACGCACGGAAAATGTGAGCACGGCGAAAACTGATGGTGACCAGGCACCAGAGCAGACTTAGCACACACGCTGGCGATGCCTTAGTGGGCCCCACCGAAGGGCAGTCGAACATGGCATGGCACGGCATGCATGGTAGGCACGGAACGCACGGAAAATGTGAGCACGGCGGAAACTGATGGTGACCAGGCACCAGGCAGACCTAGCACACACGCTAGCGATGCCATAGTGGGCCCACCGAAGGGCAGGCGAGCATGACATGGCATGGCACGGGATGCAAGGAAAGCACGGCAGGCGTGGCAGGCTAGAGGGTCTGCGACCCACCAGAATTTGCAGAACATCTGGAAAGCCCAGCAGAGCTAAAGCCAGTGCGCGTTCCCGCTCACAGGGAACTACCGCTGCCTTTTAGTGTGATTGGGGACAATCAAAGATTAGCGGAGCTAACTGTACACAAAACTGGGCGGACGGCAAGCCAAGGTGTCCATATAGGGACCGGTTCGCTGGGCAGATGGCGCACATAAGGCCGGGAGGGCAGGCAGTCTAAGGGTCTCTGTCCTGAAAGAAAATACCAGCCTGCTGCCTTATGGGTTTTGGCTGGAGATAGCAAAAGCTAACGGAGAGCGAACCCAGTAAACGCTGGTTGAAATGGAATACACATTTGAAGGATAAGCACCTGAGCTCCAATTGTTACTGAAATCTGTGCATGCACATTCTGTTCTTGATGTTTGGTTGTTTATATATCACAATATAATTATAAAAACGGCTTAAGAACGATCGCGAGAGAGACAGTATCGTACGTTTGTGTTGGTTCTCACAGTGCACATCTTCACAATGACTCTAGCTTGTCCGGACACAAAGCTCAAATCGGGTTCTCTCCTCAGGGCTCCGTGTTTGACCCTATGTGGGTCCATGTACCACTCGGCCCTTCCTTGTCTCTTCCCTGGATGCACCCCTCATCCATTCATGTTTATCCTTTCAGCTTTTCGCTTCGGTCTGGAGAGATGTGCATTAATAGTCACTCTGGTTTTCAGCTCAACTGCGTTGCGAGCGGATCTCATCCAATACGACTACGTATACAACACTACTTATACCAGAGTAGCACACCCTCGATTCCTACCCGCTTAGCCAGACAATATAGTCTGTCTGTTACCAGGGTCAACACGTGGAGGTTGGGTAGGATCTTGATTAGTATCAGCTCACTAATTCTGACGCGGCGTTGTCCACATGCGCCTTTGACCCCAACTGACGGTATGATTTCCTTAATACGTACTACAAGTTCAGTAAGCTTTCCTGTGAATGTAGCAATGGTACCAAGGCACCGACGGTATTATTTTCTTAATACATATGGTAGGGTGAATAATATAACAATTACTATGACTTCTGCAGAATTTGTGGTAACTTGCATTTGACATACTTATACAATTATACATTATTTATTGAGGATATTATACCTACATTGTCTTTCTCTCTCCACCGGCGTTTTCTTACTGTTGTCCGTTACATACGTCATATCTAACTCTCTATATCTGATGCTTTTACGTGCACGCCATTTGTGCGTTGCACTCAAATGCGTGCACTCCTACACTATAGTATGTCTTGTCGAGGTATTGTCATTGCCTGTTCTTCTGTCGTTGTCCTATCCCATCAGATCCCATGCTACACATTCAGCAAGATTTCCATAGACATTGTTCGTGCGCCGTCTGTTCTAATTTGAATGCGTTGCGGCCAATTCATGTCATCTTCTTCTTTGCGTTCGTTCTTTACGACCAATTTTAATCACTCTTTGTGATATGTTTGATCTTTGCCAAGAACGTGTATATGTTGCACATTGGTTTGGTAGACCCCTAAATGCATAGACATCTACACGTTTAGGAGGCATGTATCCAATTTCAACCAAACCTCCTTAGTCGTCTCTTACGACATGTGGGGCAGGTAACAGTGGTTCTATTCTTTACATCCCAAATTTGGGCTCCGGTAACCACTCGGTGAATCCATGAGATGTGATAAACTCGTTAAAAAAGCTAATAAAGCTGTTAAATATATCTTCACCTGTAGTGTCCATCAACCAAGAGATGAGCAATAAGTCTTCGAAAATGTGCTTCTCATAATCCTAACTAACGCCGGACAATAATGTAGTCTTGTTTGTTATATATGTTCTTTCGTCCAGCTGCAAGGTAAAATATGGAGACATGCAAATTCTTTTTAATAACTGTTCCTTGATATTGGCTGACAAACTGTCGATTTGCTTCTTAACTATGTTATTTACAAAGGTATTAAGAAAGGTCCATAGCAGCGTTCTCTTTAAACCCATTGCAAGCACCATCATTTTTGAAGCATGTAATATAAGTTCTTTAGCTATTGTGTGTGGTTTACCGGTTTTTTGCAATTAGTTAAACAACTTCAAATGAGGCCTTCGGTGCATTCTTATTTATGCATCCATTTGCAGTCCTTTAACAACATTTTTGCTTTCCCAAAGCTCAGCTCATTTCTCTTGAAAAAATCAACGCTCTTTGTGCCATAGTATTTATGTTTTCTGTTGAGATGTCTTTACAATTGTGACCGTTTCATGGTCTCGTTAGACAATTTATCGTAACATAACATACACTGATGTAGTTGGTTATCTTCTGGTATTGTACACTTGAATCCAATCGACATACGTTTCTTGCAATAATGTCAGCACTTTTTAAAATGACAGGAAGAGGTTTCCTTTTGTCTTGAAAAAGACGCGCTATCATTTGCATCATCAGTATATTTGCGTTTCAATTTCAGCCAGCGATCCATTCTGAAGCTCATCCAATATGTATTGTAGCAAAATCCAATGCACGGCCACGTTATTTATCATATCGTTCCCAAGATTGTTTCATTCTTCTAGCGATGGAGTTATTATTACACAACACCAACAGTCAAGCTGGCTTCAATTTCTCAGACTGCGAGAAACTTCAAATGATCTTTCATTTTGTATTGTCAGACATTTAGGTCAGAGTCCTTTTATTTCGAAGTGGAACTAGCTCAACAATATTTTTTTTTTAAAATTATGTTTGAAATTTCAAAGATCATAATATTTCTTCAAACGTTTAAGGACACCCTGTGAGTACCTCTCAAACCCCTGGGGATCCGCGGACCCAAGTTTGGTAAACGCTGTGCTAGACAAATATGATTTATGAAATTGGTAAAAAATAGGATACTTGTGTTCATTATGTGATACGTGTGATAATAATATTGTCTATTCAACCACATTTCCATCTGCGTATCGTATAACATAGTTTTTGGGAGCTCTCCGTCATAGTTCTGTTTCATTCTGGTTCTACAAGAAGCATCTAAACTAAAACATTGCAGCTATGACTCAAGTGATATTTGAATGTTCCGTAATGGAAGACTAATCATATACATTTTACATCATATCTTCACAACTTGCAGAAAACGATAAAGTTGATGATGATATTGTTAATGTCAGTGTTTCAGTTGATGATATATCTGATGCAATATCTATTTTGAATGAAATATGGTGAGACATATATCTGCTGAAAATTTCAGACAATGAGTGAATGTATATATATAAAACATACCCCAAAAGCTGTTCATATTTAGACAGATTTTAAAAACATATCTCTTAAGCTGTTCATATTTGGGCAGATTTGAAAAACATATCACTCAAGCTGTTTATATGTGGGCAGATTTGAATGGTAAAACTTTGAAATAATAGGATATATTGTTCTGGTCATGAGGTTGTTCGCGGAAATGAAAGAGCGGATATGCTTACATCAAAAGTATCGATCGCTAGGGAGTTTAGAATGGATACGGAGAAGTTCTTTGATCTCTTGAAGACCTAATGTTGGATGAGGACAATACATATATCTTCAATCAATAGAACGATTTAGGGAGTTTTGGAATTACACATTGTTCAAATAGAGCTGCTTGCGTGAGGGGCAGAGAGAGAAGTGTGTTTAACCAGCAAACCACAGGAACCGTCAGTATGCATACACTTCGAAATTTGTTGCGGTAGACTGAAAACCTATGGGTCCGCCCGAAGTTGTGTGACGTGAGATTAATAACCAATAACAGACACATATTGATCTGATATTTGTGAATGTAAAGTAAATATAATATATATATAGACAACAATGGAGGAACAGTAGAGGATGGTTTGACAGAATATGTGGAACATATTGTTCCGTGACAGAATCTGTGAAACATATGGCTAAGTGACATAATATGTGAAACATATGGCTAAGTGACAGAATATGTGGAACATATGACTGAGTGACAGAATATGTAGAACATATGACTGAGTGACAGCATATGTAGAGCATATGACTGAGTGACAGAATATGTAGAACATATGACTGAGTGACAGAATATGTAGAATATATGACTGAGTGACAAAATATGTAGAACATATGACTGAGTGACATAATATGTAGAACATATGACTGAGTGACAGAATGTGTAGAACATATGACTGAGTGACAGAATGTGTGGAACATATGACTGAGTGACAGAATATGTAGAACATATGACTGAGTGACATAATATGTAGAACATATGACTGAGTGACATATGACTGAGTGACATATGACTGAGGGGACATATGACTGAGTGACATATGACTAAGTGACAGACTATTGTATGAACGTGTTCAAGAAATGCTAGTTGATATTAAATTGATACGATATATGGTTTTCCTTAAGCTTAGTCACAATTAGTAAAGCAAATGACCAGGCTTATATAATGGCTTTAGTAAATGAAGTTGCCTACGTTATAGGAGAAACCAACACTTCTACAGATGTCTCCTCCAAAGTAAACTATCAAAAACGAGGTAAAAAAGAGCAGTAGTTAATTGTAGGTCAATATGTGAACTATCAACTGCTCTTTACCGACCTAAAGCAGATACAATACAAGTGTTGATACTTGGTCAGTTATTGGACGGTCTACAAATCCGTCGTGTGACTAGATCATCAAGTGTTTATGCTTAGTTAATAAATGTGCTGTCTACTGCTCCTTATCGAGTCAAGACTAACACATGTTAATACTTGGACAATTGGTGGACAGTCTACCGATCCATCGTGTGTTTAGATCATCAAGTGTTGATACTTGACCAAATAGTGGACAGTCTACAAATACATCGTGTGTCTCGATTATCAAGTGTTAATACTTGGTTAATAAATGTACTGTCTACTGCTCCTTAACGAGACACGACTAACTCATGTTGATACTTGGATAGTTAGTGACATGACTACTATTTCTTTACAAGTCATGACTAGAAAGTGTTGATGACTGATATAAATTAGTGCATTTTCTATTACTACTTTACGAGTCAATGAAAGCCATTGTTGTTGCTTGGTTAAATCGTCACAGTCTACTGCTCCTTCACGTTTCATGACTATAGTGTGTTTCAAATCTCGTGCCCACAAACTTCTTCTAATATCTCAATATCCCTTGCATGAAATACAACGTATTTTTGCAGGTGGTGTTAGATTGTCAATGACATTACGAATATATAATTTAAATTTATGTATTCGTTTTAATGAATCGGCAATTTTCTTTGACCTTTGACTACCTAATAATTATTTTGGTAGCACAAAATAGAATTTACAGTAATAAAACAAATTTAACACTTTTGATAAGTCATAGGTGTATCCACATTTTTCACGTGAGTGGAAATCATACAAAAGGAAATAACTTGTACCTTCATTTCGATACAGTTGTCATATTAAGAGGTCAGAATGATTGTCGTGGTCTTGAAAAGGACCAGATCTGTACATTGATGACAATCTCATGCAAACATCTGTACTGCATATTGTTTACTAAACGACATTGGAACTTTTTCTTCTTGTGCCACTACATTTTTGGTATGATGCATTGTCCATTATCAGACAAGAGGGCCTATCTAATGTCGGAAGTATAGTTTTCTCAATCCGCTCTCTAAATATATGGTCGATCATTTCTGTGTGGCAGTCCCGATTATCGACCGATATTGAAGCAAACAGAAGTTGAGCATTCTTCAACTGTCTAGTTTGTCTACTACCAGCATGCGCAATTATAAAACGCTGCCCTTTGCCACTTGGTACTATTTTCTTAACCGTTCCATCTAATGACTGCCATTCTTTTTCATTGGTGTGGTAAGCATTAATCTATGTTTCGTCTAAATATACAATGTCATAGCTTTGTCGATGCATTTCTATAACTTCACGCAAATATTTGCTTCTCATCACAACAAGATGCGGTTTCTCACAGATAATGTTTCTACCTCGGCTTATTTTCTAAATGTAACCCCCACCCCTCCCTCCACCACCCCCTACCCCAGCCTCCATATTGTATATTTTAACACATCGATGTCGTTGTTCTTTCTAAGTCTCATCTGTAATTTCCTTAATGTCCCTGATTCTTTCAACTCAAACATTCGACACAATTCTTTTCGAATAGGCACTCTATCAAAACTATCTACGACTTATTACCATGCGTTCTTGGTTGCATTGCACATGTTCTTGAAAAGTCTTGGATCCAGCGATTGAATGTACGTCGATTTACTCCCAAAACGAACATTGCCCTCTGCTCAGGGTTAGAAATGCTCTCACTCTTAGCGTCTCTACAAAAATATTGATACATCTGTATTGTGATGCTTTGCAGTGTTACAAAATTTACTCATACTCATTGTAAAGACCCTACAATGTGCACACCTATGAGAGGAAAGAGGCTATTGAAATGATCTTCGAAAAACCAAACGTAACTTGTCCGTTCAATTGTAAACACTTTTGGTCTCCGGTAAATAACGGGAAAACACTAAAAACACGTGAATATTGAGGTTTTTAAAATTGCGCGCCACTAACAACAATAAAAGTACTGTAAACGATTCAAATGTATGTCTAGTTCATGTTTGAAATTTTTGTATACCGCATATAAGCTAAAGTGAAAACTATAGTCTGTCCATTAATTCGTGAGCACGTTTGAAATTGATTTTCTCTAAAACTACCTGTTGGATCTCAGTGATTTTTGCATGCAGCCTTAGAATATCAATGACGCTAAAATAAAGCTAACCAGTAGTTCATAGATGCTACGAATTTTGAACATCGGCGAATTCCTTTGATCTTTTATGACAATTGCAAATACGGGGCTCAAATTTTAGATTTTACAGTAATCCCTAGAATTTGTCCATGTCAATTCTATTCATAGGTGTATCTCCATATTAACTTGATAGGTCAAGTAATTAAGTGTGTTGCCCTTTATGTGCAATCGTGAACTTGGATACAATATGCAACAGTTAGTCCTCCCCTTCGGTCACCATTAGACCCCAGGGTGTCTTAACTTCACCACAAATTGTATGATGGTAGACGCATGTGGTAGAAAGTTGAACATTTTACATATTTGGGTGGTAAAGTGTCAAACAACGGAGACACGATGAAATAAATAGGCTCTCGTGTTGCTATGGCAGCTAGTGCCTTCACTAAATTAGCGAGTGTCTGGCAATCTCAAGACTTTAGTATATGCACAAAAGTTAAATTATTTAGGTCATGTGTGATTCCTGTGTTGACCTGCGGTTGTGAAGGTTGGAAATCAACAGAGAAAATTGATGGGAAACTGGACAGCTTTGAGAATGGATGTCTACGGAAATTATTAAGAGTCAAATGAAGTGATTTCGTTTCTGGCAGCACAGTGAGAGATGGAACACACCAACAACCCATGTCAAATATTATAAGGAAACGAAGGTGGAAATATTTAGGTCATGTTCTTAGATCCAACGAAAAGAGACTGAGTCGACGGGTCCTTGTGTGGTCACCGGTTGGGAAGGGAGAACGTGGAAGACCAGGGACCACTCTTCGAAGAACCATCTAACAAGAAAGTAAACTATTGGGATGTAAAACCATATGGGATCTGCAACTGCTGGCAAAGAACCGTATCACAGGGAGATCTAAAACCTCTGCCCTATGTGCCGCCTTTGGCACGAAAGGAACAAACTAACTAACTAACTAAGACGCATTTGGATATGGAAATGTATACGTTGCTATTTCTCAGTCTGTAATCAAAATATGATTTGTATCATCCCGAATCTGACGATTCCATGAGGTTGATAATTGTTACTGGCTGGACAAATTGTAATCCATCTCGGTGCCAGTACTCGTCTTCCTCTCGGAGCACATGTTCAACACACTTCTTCCAGAACTGCATGTCTATCATTGAGAGGACTCACGTGTCAGAACTTCAACATCACACATTTTAAACGTCCTGTTCTGTTCGGCAACTTGCCCTTTACTTTAGCCCAGACAAGCTCTATCGGATTGAGCATGATATGGAGGTAATCGCAAAGACGTGTGGCCGTATTCCGCAATGATTTTGTCAATATGAAACACATTTGTCTTATTTGTCATCCTCACCAGGTGCAACAACTCGGGTTTCAAATATGTATCATCGAAGCTGACATTTTCCTTAGCAAGCCAAGTCCTAATTTGATCTTTTGTATTTGATGCAGTTGGTACTTTGTCTTCCGCTGATACTGCGTTGTGATAGGATGCATTATCCATTACCAAGCATGATGGTCTGTTTAGAATTGGAAGAAGATCTTTCTCCATCCAGTGCCTGAAAATATGTCCATTCATTTCTGTGTGGTAGTCCCTACCGTCGGTACTTTTGATTGGAAAATAAGTCCAGCGTCATGGACAAGACCTTCGTCACTGCTTCCTGCATGTGTTAGTATAATAGGCTGGCCTTTGCTGCTTGGTATTTTCTTTTCTGTTCACCGTCTACTGATTGCCATTCTTTAGCATTGGTGTGGTGAGCATTGACCCAGGATTCGTCCAAATATACAATATCATAGCCTTGCCTCCGTCGCTCACGGATCTGCCTCAGGTATTTACTTCGGGCAGCAATTAAATGTGGCTTTTCACAAATAATATTCCTGCCGCCTATAGTTTTTCTGAAGGTGAAGCCGGCGGCTCTTACAATTTTCCATAGAGTACTTTTAGAAATGTCTATGCTGCAATCTGATTGCAGTTTGAATTTCAGTTTCCTGAGAGTAACAAGTTGATTTGTCGCAAACATTTTCAAGAGCTCCTTCTTATGACATCTATGTCAAAGTCGTCAATTGTTCTTTTCCTTCCTTGCTTGACATTAGTGCATTTTTTGTCCTGTTCAATCCATCGGGAAAAGGATTCTCTATTCAGACCAAGCGCCAGTTGCGTTCGATTCTCAGGTTATGAATATCGCAATATAGATGACCTCTCTTAGATTCCCTACGGAAGTGTTGGTATAGTAAAACTGTAACCTTCTGCATTGTTATAAATGTGCACTTCAGACTCATTATGAATGTGATATCAATGTCAGTTTTGATAAGCCAACAAATATGATACAATAGTTTCATACAAATAGCGAGATACACCTATAACTGTACAACGGTATCCCAATTATAACGTCATATGCTTGCCGCTTTCAAAGTCGACTGGGTTAGGTGCACGGGAATTCGTGAAATTGTTGTTTACTCACGATATTTCAATGTTACCATAATGTATTTTTAGAACAACGCGTCTGTGTACCGTAGATCTATTACTATTGTGTACAATCCGGTGAGGTTGATTTTAATATAATCTGAAGAAGAAATATTTCAAACTACATCACATTTTCTTGGAAAAAATATTTTCTAGCGTCATGGATATTCTAAGGCTGCTTGCAAAAATCACTGAGATCCAACAGGTAGTTTTCGAGAAAATCAATTTCAAACGTGCTCACGAATTAATGGACAGACTATAGCTGTTAGTTTTCATTGCAATTATTTCCTTTCAATGTCATGACGATTAATAGAGCACATGCAAAATATCACCTCTTTACGTTAAAGGGCTCCGACTTTGAAACGCTCCGGTTTTGAAAGGCACTATAGCAACAATGTTGATGCTTGGTCAATTAGTGCATTGTCTACCGTTCTTTCGCAAGTCTAACCAACTACAGAATAATTGTTGAGTCTTAGTCAATAAGCTGTATTCTCAATTATATCATGGCATTGACCTGCTTGCTAAAGCCACATAACGACGCACATGTCTGTATTCTCAGTGAAAGATCAAGCCATTAACATGCTTGCTAAAGACTCAAAGGTGTCTGTATTCCTTATGAGATAGAGACATTTCTGTGTTGTGCGTTTGAAAGTTGCGCCTCCTCATTTTGAAGAAAAAAAAACCGACCAAGAGCCAACAGCTAGAACCAATAGAAATGTAAGAAACAGTAGTGTTCGAGTCGTATGTGAAAGAATCCAAACTCCCATGGAGTAAAGGGTCCCAAGCAAGTTGTAAGCTGTGGGGAAAGAATCAATAAGAACGATGCGTAACGAATCAAAAGGTTCAACAAGTGTCTCTGAAAACGATGTAACGTATCGTGTCGACACACTGGAAGATTGCGGTAAACTCCGTTTCAAAGTTTTAGCGCAGATAGAGGTGCTGGGTAAGGTTGGCAAAGTGCAAATTCCAAAGTTGCGTTTTAGTGCCTAATGAAACTGCCCTCCCTGGCAAAACGGGCAAGGTACTGTTGCTTTCCTGGAGAAATGAGGTGGGTGATGCCTAACGACGCTGCCCTCCCTGGGACAACCATGCAAGGTATTGTTGTATTAACAACTAACATCCCGGAAGAACTGAGGTGGGTGATGCCTAAAAGGACTGCCCTCTTGGAATAACAGGGCAAGGTACTGTTGTATTTACAACTAACATCCCCGGAAGAACTGAGATGAGTGATGATGGCGGGGACAACTTTTCAGGTGCGTTGCTAACGCCAATTGATACAACTCTCTAAAATATATGTGCGTAGCTCCAGTCCAATGTTTCCGGGGCAGTCAAAATACAGAGTAAACCTAGAAATTGCCAAGTGCCGACACGCCCCTCCGAAACGGATGAGAATACTCCTATTCAGGAAGAAATTCACAGTGGATAGAAAAGTAAGACCGATAATGCAAAGGCTTGGTACAAACCAAAGCATTGGCTATGGGCAATACTTTTCGGACTCCGACCATCATACACAGAGAACGATGACGATCAAACACCATGGCTCAGATCACATAAAGGCTACACATACCACCAACATATGATCGTTTGTTTGAGACAGCACATGCGTCTCCAATGACCGATAATGTTTATAATCTTTAAAGACCTCAGATATTCAAATCTCTTATCGTATCTTATCTTAACCACATTTGCGTGAAGCGACGTGGGGAGAGTTAGTTGTATATCTTGTGTCAGGTGTGTTGCGCTTGACGTTGTCAGTCAATGCTTTCGCAGGGACTCTGAGATGTTATCTATACATCGTGTTCTTGGCCTGCCTCGTGCTCTGCGCCTGAGTGTCGATTATTGTAGGCACGTGATGGTAGTAAATGTGGTTCCCTTCTCATTAGATGGCCGAACCACTTGATTCTTTGCTTCTCGATGTACTGTATGCATGGTAGAGTACCAACGATGTTTCTGATATTCTCGTCTCTCACTCTATCTCTCCTTGTAACGTTGACAGCTTTTCGTAGACATCTCATTTCACATGTTGTAATATTTCTTTCTTGTATCTTTGTCAGGGGCTATGTTTGGCACTGATAGCAGAGAGTTGGAATAAATATACAGTTTATCAGTTGTCGTTTGACTGCCATGTTAATGCTTGGATGTTTTAATAGTGGTGACAGTTGGTATATCACTGCGTTTGCCTTCTGGCATCTAGTCTCGATTTCTCTCTCCATCTTTCCATCTGCTGTGAATATACTCCAGAGATATTTGAATTCTGGAGTCTGTTGTATTGTTACGTTATTCACGTGTATATTTAGTTGACCTGTTGACCTACTTATTGTCATGACTTCTGTTTTGGAGGTTTTAATTTTCATGTCATATTTTCGATGTCGTTGCAGTCATTTAGTCTTGTTGAGTTCTGTGTTCGTTGTTGAAAAATTTACTCTGATCATCTGGACAAAAACAGTAGTTCATGTTATTAAATTGAAATTAGCTATATGGAGTTGAGATCCACTTGGTTTCTTGCGTTAACCTGTTAGTGATATATGAAAGTATAGGAAACAAAAACATCCCTGCTTCCATGTTATTGTCAAAAGAGCGCATATTATAGACTGACTTCGTCGAGATTATAAAACCCAAATATACTGTAGACAAATGATCGTGAAAGCAATGACTACAGAAACGTAACAGTTCATGTGGACAGCAGAGGGTCAGATTGCCTCTAACTGGAGTAGAAACCACAACATGTCAGCGGAAAGTAGAGCTAATGATCTTTGGAGTAAAACCACAAATTTTTCTGCATTACAAACATCTTTAAAGTGTTTATCTTAGCGATAGTGGAAGACCTCACAAAAGTGCAGAATTGTCAAAGAGTCATCCGTTATGCATTCACTAACAACTCTGTTCGAGAAAGAGTTACAAGCCCCTAAGGATTCCTACAGCGATCAATTGAAAGATGCCTGTAAAAGGGTAATATAGGTCTCACCAAAAATCAGTCAGTAGCGCAATACCAAGCGTCATCTCTTTTGCGTTCTTCTTACGAACATTTTAATCATCTTGTGACAATGTTTGATCTTAGAAAGAAGTTATACGTTCACATTGGTTTGGTAGGCGCTAAACAATAGACCTCACGTTTGAGGACATGTTCATCGATTTCGACAAATTAGCCGCCTCTTCCGATATGCGTGGCAGGTAAAAACAGTGGTTCATTCTTTTACAGTTCCAAATTTGGGCCTGGCCAACACTCAGAGTGCCCAAGGTAGACTTTCTGCCTGAATTAGGAGAGGACGAACGAGAGAAGAAATCCAAGATAGTGACCTTGTTTTGTTAAAGATAAAGAAGAACAAAGTCTGTTTTTAATGTCAAATACAATGTTCTTATGACAAGTTCATTAGCTTGTGTCAATAGGAAACCAACAAACATGTCAGTTTTTACAAATAAAAAACAATGACAATA
Organism: Arion vulgaris; assembly: GCA_020796225.1. Classification (NCBI taxonomy): domain Eukaryota; kingdom Metazoa; phylum Mollusca; class Gastropoda; order Stylommatophora; family Arionidae; genus Arion; species Arion vulgaris. The sequence goes on from CM036772.1 coordinate 15,231,773, forward strand.
CATAGGCAGTTTCGAAACCAAAAATGCTTTATCAAGTAAACAATACAACAAACTTGAGGATAAGTCAAACATTACATATACAGATTTAACAAGATGATAGCAATGGTTAGAAACAATGAAAATTTGTATGATCGAATAACGAAATAAATAGAAGAAACTTTGAAGTTGAAAAATAAGATTAATTTTACTTGATTTTTGTAGTGACTCCTCTTATTTTAGGACACACAGTTTTCTGATTTATTCGTTATCGATTAGTCATGCATATTCATTCGTTTAGCGTGTTATAACTTTGTTATTATTGTAATGTTCTGATACGTCATTTAGTTGAATTGTCTTTGTCTGATACTTGTCAAAGTTAGCAATGCTAATGTATTGTCGATTTAGTATTCATGAAACTGTTACTGTGTTTTGAAAAAGGTTTAAAAATCCAAGGATTGACTTCATTGACCGGTTTTACCCATCTGGTCGGTCCTTCTCCGCAAAATGGCACATCCCCTGCTGATAGTAGCACGAACTCCTTAGCACCGCAACAACATTTAGGGCCTCTGGAAAAAAACTGCACTCGTGAACAGAATGGAGCGGTCAGGACTCGAACCCACTACCTTCGACTCTACAAGAGTAGAACAATCCACTTAGCCAATTGAGGACCCCTACAATACTTTGTTCATACGTGTTTGGACATTCTACATAGTTTTAACCACATCTCATATATCTTCTGTGACATGTAAAATAGTGAAGTCTGTGAGTTCTGAGATAACCGCATGTGTTCATCTAGAATTTCATCTAGGATATGTGGAGTTAGAGGAACCAACAAACATTTGTTCATATTATTGTGACAAGAATTAGAACAATGCACTACGCTGATATGTGGAAGTTAGAGGAAGCCAAAACATTTGTTCATGTTATTGTGACAAGAGTTAGAACACTGCATTAAGCTGATATGTGGCAGTTAGAGGAAACGAACAAACATGTGTTCATGTTATTGTGACAAGAATTAGAACAATGCATTAAGCTGATATGTGGAAGTTAGAGGAAGCCAAAAACATTTGATCATGTTATTGTGACAAGAGTTAGAACACTGCATTAAGCTGATATGTGGCAGTTAGGGGAAACAACAAACATGTGTTCATGTTATTGTGACAAGAATTAGAACAATGCATTAAGCTGATATCATGAAATTATTTATAAAGTCTTGTCATTCAGGGGATTCATTTGGTGATTTGTATTCGACGTTGACATCCCAGCTACAGAAATGTGTAGTCAGATTTGTGTTGATAGATTTGAAACAATGTATAGGAGTTGGTGATCTTTCATTTACTAACATATGGCTGAAACCTATCAGTCGTCGAGTTCTTATAGATGCACTGAATATGAGATGTGTATGATCTGATGATTTAACTAACTGATACACTTGACAATCACACACACACGCACATACACATACTGGCAACCACGTAATGTGATAAATATGCATATGTATGCGCGCGCACTCGTGCACACAATTTCAATACACAATCATAGTACATTTTCTATCACACACATACACACTTCCGTAGTTATTATTCATACACACAAACTTACACATACATACACACATTGTCTTCCCACATACACACATCCATTGTCCTTCCACCCAATTCACACACATTGATCATTCAACATACACAACTATTGCCATTTCCAATACACACCCATTGATATTTCTCCTACACACAAATTTCACACAAATATCATCACACATATACAAACCATTGTCATTCCCGATACATACCCATTGTCATTTCCATGCACACGTATTGTCATTTGCCATAACACTTATTGTCATTTCTCAAATAGACAAACTTACACGTACTATCAAACACATTAAAACTTCCAGTGACATTTTCCATACACACCCATTGCCATTACCCATACACTCCCATTTCCATTTCCATACTCACTAATTGCCATTTCCCATACTCACTCATTGCCATTTGTCACCACACCCATTGTCACTCCCCATACACACCATTGTCATTTCCATACACACTTGTCATTTCCATTGATTCATTCATTCTCTTATTCACAAAATAGATGAGACTGCAGTGAAACTATTTGATTGGCAAAACACGAAATCACAAAGTAATGCAGTTTTAAAATTACAAAACAATTACAAAATACAGCAACGTTTCGACCAACAAGGCCTTTATCAAGCAAACGAACAACAGGAGTGACGAATTTTTAAAAATGGACGACTGAATACAAACGTTTCTAATGCACATCTGGGAATAAAACCGAATAACGAAATAAATGTAACACAAAAAACACACATAAAAACTAGAAATAGAAAAGAGAAACAATGAAAAATCTAGTAAATATATAAATTGAATACATGCAACATATGCACATATAGATTACAAGGCATGAGAAGGGAAAGTATTAAGAAGCATAGAAATGTAATACATTGAGCCCACGTGGTCACAAGGTACCATACAACGAAATCAACCGATTCTACAGAGCAAATCGACTGCGATCATCCGAGGAACATGATCGGATGGCTGTGCCCTGGACATCGTGAGCTCCTAAATAGCCTATATCATTGGAATGAGTGGCTACAGGGTCACAGAGCATTGGCGTATGTCGTGCAAGTGTTGTGCAAATCGGTCACTGAGCCTCTTGCCTGTCTCGCCGATATAATCCTTGTTACACCACTTACAGATAATGGCATAGATACGATTTCGTTTGTATTTAGTAGTCCATTTTTTTAAAATTCGTCACTCCTGTTGTTCGTTTGCTTGATAAAGGCCTCGTTGGTCAAAACGTTGCTGCATTTTGTCATTGTTTTTTGTAATTTGTAAAACTAATTTACTTTGTGATTACGTGTTTTGTCACTCCTAAACTTACATCACCCATAGTCATTCCATATGCACACCTATTGTCATTTCTCTTACACACAAACTTACACATATTATCACACATACAAACACATACACTTACATCTTTCGGATAGCAGAAAAATCCTCTACCCAAATTTAGGCATGTTGGTACGTTACTGCAGCACTTATTTTTGCATGGTTGCTCGTGCCCAACACATTTTTCTTCTTTTTTTGACTAGATTCAGACAAAAATGTAAGACCGTTTTAAGTTAGATGATGAGCATATGTATAAAAGTACATAGGAGCATCTGATTAAGAAATATGAAATGTGATGTAACCCTCAGTGGTATAATCTCCAAACGTGCTGAGTGTGCTGCTCACACCTATACCTGCACAGAAGGACAATATATATATATATAAAGTAATTATTTTGTTTGAGTTTCAGTTTCAGTTTGGAATATCTTCATTGCGCTCCTGACATCTTCATAGGTGCTTCGATCTCCTTCTCAATGTCTCCAAGAGATTCCAGCGCCTGATCGTATAAGTTGGATTTTGATTGATGAGGCTACTCGTATACATGTCGTAATGTTTCTTGCCACGCCAATCTTCAAACCCAGCTTCCGCAATCTAGTAGTTGACGTGGATTGATTTAGATGAAGATCTTCTCTGCTGTTACACTCAATAAGGGCGTTCAAGATTTCAGCTCTGTCCATTGGTACTCTTTCTGATATAGTGGCAGAGCCAGCCAGTCTGTCTGCTCTCTAATTGCCGACGACACCCATATGCCTCGGAACGAAGACAAAGTGCAATTCTGCAAATTGTTGACGCCTGCAGTGATTCAGTCCAATGCATGCGCACCGAACCGGCGTCCACCTTTCGGATCATACTCGATGAGTCACCCAGAATGCACGCATGAGAGTAGTTTTGTGACTTTAGCCAGAGTACGGCATTGGTCACCGCCAACACCTCCATTGTCATACTGCTTGTTGTCATACTAAATCCACCACTGGTTTCCTTGACTATTCTGTCACATCAGAATACAGAGAAGGCCCATGCAGACTTTTCGTGACGAACTACCGATCCATCCGTGTAAATAACAACGACGTCTGCATTGCAGTTTTTATCGATGCTTGCTTTGCGTCTGCACCAAAGTCGCGGGATTTCTTTCTGCAACCTCTGTTAAATTTAATGATGTTTGAAAAGGTGTTCCAGTATATTGGAGGCATATGTATCCATTCTTCCCCATAGTCAATATTGTTGAGCCCGCATACCATCTGAAAAATATCTGCGACACGCCAACACTGACTTGCCTCGCTTTAACCGATTACCACCACTTGTGCTGAGCTGTTCATGCAATGGGTGATCCTTTTGGCCTTATTGGCAATTATTATGTTAAGTATACAAAGCAATATTTTCTAGGCAATATTTATAGAGTAGCTTAAGTAGCAGCTATTGTCGAATTTAAGACATCTCTGGGGACACGTTATCATATGCATTGTGTCTTTTCTACTCTTTCACCATTTCTTCTTTTATATAAGTGTTGGTAGGGGGTGTGTTGGCTAGTGATTATGTGTGTGCTTGATTTAAGTCACAACCGTCGCTCCATCTTTCGCGTGGTATTCCTCTTGCTCTGTACTGGTTATACTTTTTCAGTGTCGTTCTCTTTGGTAGGAGATACCAGGGTATTCTTGTCAGGTGTCCAAACCATTTAATCTGTTGTTCTTTAAGAATTGCATGACTGGTTTCACATTAAGTCTTATTCTGATTTCTTCATTTCTAATTTTGTCTCTTATTGTCACACCTGCAGCTGTTCTAAGACACCTTTATCTCCGTCGTTATGATTTTTCACCCATTAGCTGCTGTTATTGGCCATCTTTGACACTGGTAACATAGTGTTGGTTAGATAATCGTTCATATAAAATATATAAGATTTGCTTTAGTTTTTATCTGTATCTCTTTATGTGACAACACCACCCCAGTACCTGGTTAGCTTTTGTGCATCGATTCGTGATTTCGCTATCGATATTTCCGTATACGGTGAAATTTATAATTAAGTATTTGTCCTCAATGGCGTGTTTTATTTCTACGTTCTGAAGTTTTACTGTGAGGTTTTCTTTTTGTTTACTTATTGCTATTATTTCTGCACCAGGCAAACAGCAATAATCACACCAATTCATGGTCTGCGTTTCCGATATTTTAGTATTAATAGTTGCGACACTTGACTTCGAAAATCGCTTAGTAGTTTCCGTCTTAACGCGTGCTCGTATTAGGAATCTACAAGGTGTTCAAGATAAATGCAACCCCATTGACAAATCGAAAGTTGCCAGTTAACCTATTGCAGCGTTTCCCAAAGTGGGCGGACCACCCCCAGTGAGCGCTGAGACCTGCTAGGGTGGCGATAGTGGTTTCAGAAGAGGTGGGCGTGGGGTGAAGGGGTGGGGGTGTGTTCAGGTGATTAAGAGTCAGTGGCTTATTAAAGAAGAAATAAATAATAAATATTTTTCAATAATTTTTTTCGTGATTTTGCGATTGGAATAATCATTTAAAATTTGAATTATGCATTTTAATTCATCTTAAGCCCATCTTAAACGATCCATTTTTTAAATCAATTTTTTTTTTCATGAATATATCATGGAAACTGACCATGCATTACAGAAATATATATCAATTTTCTAAGTCAAAGAGAAAATAGAGAATGTATATATGCGGGAGGGTCGTTGACATTATGTTATAATGTTGAGGGCGTTACAAAGTTTATGTTGTGCAAAGTGGGAGTTGGGCAGAACAAGTTTGGGAATCTATGACCCATTGCGCTGTGTCTATTTACTATTTAAACCGGTTCTGACTAGCTCGTACTACGTTACATTTGCTCATCGCTCCCTTCCCAAGCTACAATTACATAGCGTCACACAACCTTGACCTATACTACGTCATAACTGAACCTTCTTATTTTCATATACATATATATATATATATATATATATATATATATATGCCAGATTAGCTCCATTCACATGCTGCTTTTATCTTGAACACCCTGTATATCTAGCGCAAACTATACATTTTTATGATGCGGTCGAGTGGTGAGATCTGTCGACAGGTTGTGGTTTTACATAGAGAATGCATGCGGATAAGGAGGGGGGAATTGCGTGGGGGGATCAGTACTAACAATTGAAGGGATTGATGTTTAAAAGACGTTTATGGAAGAATGTTCAACTATGTAGCATTGAAAAGTGAACTTGTTGTACTTTGTTGTCCGGATGAGCTCTGCAACACGACTTACTCTAGGTTTTAGTTAAAAATGATCTCAGTTTCGTTTTTTTTAAAGTGTTCAAACAGGCAGAAATGATCTTGACTATTCCAGAAACCACTGAGTCTGTTGAAAGGTCGTGTTCAGCATAAAAAATAATCAACACTTGCTGCAGATCTACTGAAGGGCATGAAAGACTCTCTAATCTTATTCATTTGTAGACCGGCAGCGAAAGATTCAGACTATCGTAATTAAATAAAGTTTTCTACTATAATGTGAATACTTAATAACAAAGGAGGACGTTGTTAACCTTTGAACCGGCAACTATGCTAAACCCTCCCCTGGGCTCCTGAGCAAAAACAGCTATATCAGATTGTTTGAAAAGCAAGATAGTTTCAAATAAATGTCCATAATTTTGTATGACTTCTCATCACCAGTATTCCGCTCTAAATATCCAGTTTCCCAACATGTAGATCCTTCCTTTAGACACAGAAATTGAAATTTACAAAATTGTGTCTTCACTTTCTTGACTGGTCTATCTTTGTAATCCATGTTTGGAAAGTCACTGACATGTTTGTTATATTTTAACATCAGTCGGTTCAAATAATTCTTCTTCTAAATGATCATCCGACTCACTTTCGATTTCGTTATCAGAATAATCATATTCTAAGTCTAACATCTTTCTAATCATTTTAAAAAGTTCAACAGCTTGTCTGTTGTCATACTTTTCAGGACCATTTCCGGAAATTTTCAGACCTGTCGTTTCTCTTGAAAATTAATAAACAATTATCAAATCACTATGTTTCAAAAACAATAGAAACCGCCATTTAGATAAACCTTTAAGAGGAACCATTTCGGTTTTGACGTCACACTAGTACACAAATTATGCTGAACACCGACAAGAATGAGGGAGGGATTCTCATCCGATATGTGGCAACCCGGGCAACGTGTACTAATGATAATACCGTAATATCGGAGAGGGGGTTCAAAGGATAATGCACTCAAACCAAGTCACAGCACCGCTCAGGCTGTTGTCAAATAATCTCGAAGAACAGCTTGACGAGACTGTTATTAATGCAGCTGGTATATTTCAACAAAAGTGTAAAATAATGCTGAGATCCGCAGTCGATTTCATAGCTATTTCGACCGCTCCATAAAGATGGGAAGGATCCTAAATTGCTCTAGCTCAGGCATACGCACCTTACACAATGGATATGAAAATTGGTAGAAAACAGTGTGGACAAATGGTAATGTATCTACAAAGTAGAGCCACATCATCGTTGATCTTCGGTAGCTACCGACCAATGAATGACATTTTGGACAATGCTGGACTTGTTTATGATGTATGAAGGCTTCAATTCAAGCTAGAGACTATTGTTGGGTCCAAGTCAACTGAAGATACTTCAAAGCAAAGTGCATTTTTCTATAATTTTTCCTAGCTGCACCTAGAATGTGTAGGTTATGCCAGGCAAGGCCTAAAACCCTAAAATGATAGTCAGGCTTGTAACTCATACTTTGCTCTTCACTGAATGGTAAAAGGCGTCCATACTCCAGATGAAAGATGTAACTTCAACCAATGTGGATAAAGTTTAAGGCCATTTTAAGAGGAGCAGAACTGGAAATAGTTAGTTTCTGCACATAACATGGTATGAAGCAAAAAATGGAAGGAAAATGAATAGAGAATAGAAAAATGAGTCGCCATCAAGATAGCAACAGTTTGTTTGGTGATTGAGAAAACTTGAGTAAGAATTGAAAAAACAGACATTTACTTTGGGGAAAGCGCAAGCGAGGCGGTTGTTTTAGAAAGCAGTTGTGAAAGAAGAACTACGGCATGACAAGCTACAAGTTACTGTTTCATAAACAACTAACATCCACTGGAGGAACGAGGTGGATGATGCCAAAAAATGCCCTCCATGGGAAAACCGGGCAAGGTATTTTTATACTAACAACTAACATCCCCGGAAGAACCGAGATGGGTGATGCCTAAATGGACTGTCGTCTCTGGGACAACAGGGCAAGGTACTTTTGCATTTACAAATAAAATCTCCGGAAGAACTTAGGTGGGCGATGTTGACGAGCGCAAATTTGCAGTTGCGTTGCTAGCGCTAATTGAAACGACCCTCTAAAATATATGTACGCAGCCCCAGCCCAGTGTTTTCCGGGGTCATGTAAAATGCAGTGTGAAACTTTACAAATTTACAGGTGCTGACATGCGCCCCGAAACGGTTGAGAATACTCCTACTCAGGAACAAACTCACCGTGGATAGAAAAGTAAGGCCGATAATGCAAAGACTTGAATGGTAAAAATCCTAACATTGGCTACGGACAATACTTTTCGGACGCTGATCATCCTACACAAAGTAAGATGTCGTCCAAACACCGTGGTTCAGATCGTATACAGGCTAAGCATACCGCCAACATATGATCGTTTGTTTGACAAAGCACTTGCGTCTCCAATGACTGAGAATGTCCCAAATCTGGAACGACTTCATATAGTCAGAAAGAACGCACATTGTAGACATACTCTTTGGCAAAAATCACAAAACGTCAAATCTACGGAGAGAAATCATCGGAAAAGAGCAAATGATACAAGAAAGGTGACAGTTCTTGTGACTAACCCTATAAGGGTCTAGAATGTTTCTAAACCGGAGCGACCTCACCCAGTCAGCGCAAAGTAAGCTAATGTTTTTTGGTGTATGTCAGAGCCCACATTTACGGCACTAAAAGCTCATCAAAGAGTGTATTTTACGATGCGTACGGAAGGACCTCACAAAAGCAGGAAATCCGATAGAGAAGTCATCCGTGATGTCTTCACTAACTAACTCTGTCCGAAAACGAGTTAAAAGGACACCAGGTCTCCTGCAACGATCACAGTTGAAAGATCTCAACTTCAAGTACCTATGAAGTCGTCGAGGATGTCTATAAAGTTGAAGGATGTCTGTAAAAGAGTAATATAGACACACGAAAAATTCAGTCAGAAGCGCAATACCAGTCGTCATGACTTTCTGCCTGAATTAACAGTGGGCGAAATGAAAGCAAAAGAAGATAACGACGGAGAGGAGGTGCCACAGAAATGACAAAATTATAAATGAAGTAATCAGAAGAAGACTGGATGAAAAACTAGTCACGCAATTCATAAAAAAAACAACAGATTAAATCGTTTGGACACCTTACGAGAATGCTCTAGTATCGCCTACCACAGAGATCCACTCAGAAAAACAGTATATCGAGCACAGAGCAAGAGAAAGATTCGCAAAACGATGGAGTGACGGTATAAAGTACACCCGTCAGAAAATGAATAACAGCTTATGAAGTGCATTATAACAAGCATACACAAGATCACTACCTCCCCTCCCTCCCCGCCTCCACATCTATAGAGAAGTAAAGGATGGAAGAGAAGAAGAAGAGAAGAAATTACAATAGTTTATGAAACTCAATAAGTCAAGGAACTCCAATAGCTTAGACCATTATAATAATTTCCTAACGACCAATATTGCATTTGAAGAGTGCTATCTCTGCGATAAATTTGCAGACGAATGATTTGTCGCAGATTTGAATGATCAAATGGGGTCACAGACGCATGAGGGGGTGTGCCAAGATTAGTGAGCCGGCACTAATCAAGACCTCAAGACCCTCTCCCCCATCTCCACGTGGTGACCCTGGAAACAGACTTTGGTTCCGGTTTGGATGATGGGGTAACATGGATCGAAGGAGAGCCACACGTAGTGGTAGCAGTGCAAGCGCGACAAAGCAATGCAGGTTTCAGAAATTACGAACAGAATGCACGCATCTCCTGGCCGTTGTCTGTAGAAAAGAAGTAAAAGTTTGCCAGAAGCATACGAAAACAGCAGAGCACTAGACGTCAGTGAACGAATGATAAGTCCCCCTGAGTAAATGATCTTACCAAAATTAAAGAATGAGAGATGTATCCCAAAGCAGGGACGTGGGCATACGTGAGGCGAAACTCGCAGCCTTCTCATGCTCTCTCTTGAGCCCTCTCTCTTGAGCTCGAATCTGCTGGGAGACGAGTTGAGTAGCACGTGGGCTCCTATAGGGTGAAACTTGGCCCCCATCGCATGGCTGGGGCAAGACTTTGGGCCCCAGAGTCGGACAACCCAGATAAATGTGAGCACGGCGAGAACTGACGGGGACGATAAGGCAGGCACCGGGGCAGAGCGAAAACCCATACGGACGAAGTGGTTGTCCCACATGGGGAGAATCCTGAGCCCCATTACAGAGGTAGGTGCCAGAGGAAAACCCCAGGAGGGGAGACAGTCCAGCCAAATTATAGCACGGCGAAAACTGACGATGACGATAAGACAGGCACCAGGGGAGAACAAGCACGTATACGGGAGATGCAAGATTATGTCCACCGTTGGACAGACGAGCATGTCACGGCATACACGAAAAGCACTACAGGCACTGTAGGCGTGGCAGGCCCGTCAGGCACGATGGTGTGCGGTCCACCCGAATGTGAAGAAAAACTGGAAAGCCCTGCAGAGGTAATGCCAGTGCGCGTCTCCGCTAGCAGGGAACTACTTCTGCCATGTAATTTGATTGGGGACAACCAAAGCCTAGCGAAGAGAACCGTACACAAAACTGGACGGGCGGCAAACTAAGTAGTCCATAAAAGACATGTTCACTGGATAGATGGCGCTCATAAACACGGGAGACAGGCAATCTAAGCGTCGATGCCCTAAAAGAAAATAGCACCCTGTTGCCTTGCAGGTTTGACTGGGGACAGCAAAGAGATAACGGAGAGCGAAATCAGTAAACGTAAGTTCAAACCGAACACACCACCCAAGGATAAGCCCATGAGAAGCACCTGAGCTCCAATTGGTACCAAAGGTTGTGAACGTACACCCGTTCTTGGTGTTTGGTTGTTTATATAACACATTAGAATGATTAAAACATCCGTAAAGAACGATCGCGAGAAAGAGAGAGAGAATAATCAAATGAAAGCGAAAAAATAGAAACAAAATACGAGTTGGGTAGATTTATAAGTTCTGAAACATTAACTCACGCAAAAAATATGTGTATTGTTTTTTTTTTTAACAATTTCAAATCAATCAATTGGGGTTAACAAATAAATGTAACAGTTGCATGTGTTTGTGTTGCTCATTTTTCTCATAAAAATTATCTTCATAAAACTGGAAGTTTATTGATGTTATGATTAAAACAAAACTAGATTGTGTGTGAGTGGTGGCATTCAGGGTTTTATAACTTTTCTCCGTGACTAGTGAATCAAATATTCATGAAGTCATCATTGTTCGTTGTAGTTAATGTTTCAAGGAGATGAACAAGTAATAATTATGATTATAAAACAATTACACAATAATTACTTACACTTTTACTGCATGAGTGTCATGTTTCAGTTTATCGTTCTAACTATTTTCAGACTCTCAGTAATTTAAGATTTACGGAAGTGAACACTTTATTCTCCTGTAAAAAAAACAAAAACAAAAATTAAAAACATAAGTGAGCGTTCATTTAAGTAATATTTTGCAATACAAAAATAAGTCAAACTCTAACATGAAAAAAGAGCTATCGTGGACATTAAAAGAGAATCTAATCTATTAAATGACAACTACCACACACTCGACAGACAAGGACAGACTATCTATCATCTTTCAACTCATGATATGACATAATAAACTGAACAAACACCTACACATGATACGATTGTCCCTTCCCCTCCGTGTCCATGTGGCACCACTGATCAAACCACATAACATGACTATCCCCTGTATGTCCTCCCTAGAAAGTAATGATAGCCCTACAACACAATACTACATTCAAAACTACATGGCACTAGAGATGAGCTCCAGACATCAGTCAACTTTATCATGAGAACACGTCTGACGGTATAATCATCAAAATATTTAAGATTTAAATAAATGAACGCTTAAATCGACTTTTAAAAAAAAACGTAAGTGTGCGCACATTTTGCAATAAAAAAAATAGTTTATACTGTAACAAGCATGCAGTTTATTTGTCTGCAATCTCATTTTAAAAATATTTTTGAATATTTTACACATGCATTGTGTCGACGATCAAAATTGTTTCCGAATAAACAATATAATTGGAGTAAACATACTAATATTGAAGGTAAACATGTTTTGTTGGTTGTTATACTAGTATATATATATATTGCTGAAATTTCATATTGACTAATAGAAATAAAGAGATGGCATGTCTGTAGTAAAACTAATAGCAGAACAAGAAATATCACTATATATCAACTATATCCAACCATTGTGTATACTAGTATGCATTTAACTGATGGTTGGGATGGCAGAGTGACATGTGACGATGGTAATATTAATACACACAATAATAATAATAGTAATAAAATAATATTAATATTTGTACAAGTAGAACGTGTTAACAGATGCAAACTTAATACTGATTTATAAATCGAACGTTTAATTTGGTAAATAAAATGTACTTACATTTTAAATCATTAGTTATTGTGTCATAACATCGCATTTATTGTTTTTGTGAAACGCATTGTCAAACATATAGGTCAGGTGACACACTTATCATAATCGGTGTTGATAGATAAGTGTACATATGTTAAAACTCCAACATATTCCAATGCCTCTTTATTTATTACTCTGCAACCGCAGAAGATCCTGATCACACATCTCGAGTCGTGCGTGTTAAATGCATCAACACATTTTTCTGCAACAATCATAGGGACCAAGTACACTGACATTGTTGATGTGAGGGTTATGTCGGTTCGCATCGGTCGGTAAGAAATGGTCAATGAACGCAAAGGAAGGTCAATGAACGCAAAGGAAGGTCAATGAACGCAAAGGAAGGTCAATGAACGCAAAGGAAGGTCAATGAACGCAAAGGAAGGTCAATGAACGCAAAGCCGTGATAAACGAATTGATTTACGACCTTCGTTCCTTCCTTTGCGTTCCCGGCCTAGACTGTTGAACCAATTTATATCATGAATTTTACCGTAGTTTTTAGGGACTCTGTTCCTCCGTACAGCTTTTCGCGTAGCCCTGTGTTTAGAGGCCATGTTTTTTTTCTTAAACCTGCTAATCGTTGACTGTCTTGCAGAACGTGCTCTGCCGTCATGTCCGCCTTTTCGCAGGGGCACAGGCTAGTTGTGCCGTTCTTAAATTTGTTGAAGATGTGGGCTCGGAGTTTGCTGTGACCTGTGCGTAGGCGAAGTATTGTAACTTGTTCGCTACGAGAGAGACTGTAGTATCTGTCACTGTTGGAGTGATGAGGGTGGTCTTTTGTCCATTTGTCTCTGTAGTGCGAAACGATTGCTGTTCTGGCTTCCTCATAACTGACCTCGTGATCAGTCTGAGGTAGTATTTCGTCTTTTTTGGCTAGTTTGTCAGCTGCTTCGTTTCCACTTACATTACAGTGTGATGGTATCCACTGAATGACGGTGCGTTTGAGAGAACGCGTTAGTTCATCGAGGGTCGCTTTGAGCTCACTCTGCTCTGTTTTACCTACACCTTTGAGGGCCGTGATGACCGATAGGGCATCGGTGAATATCACGACCTTGTTGCGAGCGGGGCCTCTTCTCTCTAGGATCATTTCGGCCGCAGCTTTTATTGCCTCTGCCTGGTAATTACTCGAGTATTTACATGTGGCAATCGCTTTGGTTACCGTCACTTTCTTTGGGAGTTTAAGCACTATTCCTTATCCGCCATTGCAACTTGCGTTTTTGGCCGATCCGTCAGTGTACACGTGCGTCCATTTTTGTTCAGGGTACTCGGATTCTATATACTCTTCTGTGGCTGCTTTTCTTTCGAAGTTTTTTTGCTCTCCTTTGTTAAATATATCTGGGATTTTTTACCTTATTTCTGGCATTTTGGTTTTCCACGGCGGGCACTTATCAGTTGCCGGAATTGGTTTGTCGCTGCATTTTGACAGGACTGGATGGTCTGCGGTCAGTACTTTAGAGATTTTTGAGAAGCTAGATCTCTGTATTCTGCTTCTCTCGAATTCATACATTCTTTCATGCATAGGGTGGGAGTCGAGCCGTTTAAGCTTTTCAGCTAAAGCTATAACTTTTCTGTCCCTTCGATATGTCATCGGTTGGATTCCAGTCATTGCTTCCATCGCCTTGATAGGCGTGGACCTCATGGCTCCAGTGATGATACGCATTGCACGGTTCTGACTTGTGGACACTTTGACGAATTGCTTGTTGGATGCTTTACTCCACGATGCTATGCCGTACTCCAAGACCGGTCGCACTATACCGGAGTAGAGCGTTTTAAGCACTCGGGCGTTTGCTCCCCAAGTGGAGCCTGCGAGTTTACGCATCATCGTGAGCCTGTGTCTCGCTTTTGCCGTAGACATATTCAATTTGAGTGCACCAAGTCAGTTTCCGATCGAGTGTGACTCCGAGGTACGTTGGGGTCTTGTTTTCTGTGAGATCTTGGCCATTGACTTTAAGTTGAATTTTGTGAACCTGGTTGTTCTGCTAGAACACAGTGTACGAGGTTTTAGACCCATTTATGTTCATATTCCACTTTTTTCCACACCCCAGGTTATTTAACGTAATTTGTAGTCGATCTGTCGCTGTGGGCATTGACTTATCTCTCGTCTATATTGCCAGGTCGTCAGCGTACATGGCAGAGTGCACTCGCTCTGGTAGGCATGTTGCGATGTCGTTGACAAAGATTAAGAAAAGAGTTGGTGAGAGCAATCCTCCTTGGGGGACCCCTTGCTCTAGTTTGTCTTTCATGCTTCTGTACCCCTGAACCTGAACCCTTGCTGTTCTGTTCTCTAGGTATCTATCGAGCCAATTGTACATTCTTCCCTTTACGCCGAGGGTGAGGAGTTTCAGTCTTAGTCCATCTTTCCAGACTGTGTCAAACGCCTTCTCCATATCTACCAAGACCGCCAGTGTCTGTTTCTTTTCTTGGAAACCATCCTCGATTTCCTGGGCAATGTATGTTACTTGATCTTCTGTAGATCTATATCTCCGAAAGCCTCCCTGTTGTGAAATGAGAAACGCTTTGCTTTCCAAGTGCCAAGATAGCCGTTTGTTCACCATGCGTTCCATGAGTTTGCCCATGCAGCTTAGGAGGCTTATTGGTCTGTAACTCGCTGGGTTGAGTTTATTTTTGCCTGATTTAAGGATGGGTACCATGATTGCTTCCTTCCATTCTAGTTGTACTATGCCTGTTCTCCACGACATGTTTAGAACGGCTAGTAGAGCTGCTTTTGCTCTGGTACCCAAGTTCCTAAGCATCTTATTGGTGATCTCGTCCTTTCCCGGCGACTTTCTGGGCTTCAGCTCCCTTAAAGCCTCCTCCAACTCTTTACTGGTGAACGTTTCAGTTAGGTGACTATCCGCTTTACTTTGCTCGCTCTGGAAGGCTCTCGCTTTTCTCTTAGTGTCATCGACTACTTCTTTTGCTATGCTTACTCTGCTGACTTCGGTATATTTTTGCATTAGAATGTTTGCCGCTTCTCTTCCTGAGGACATCCTTTTATCTTGTTCGAGGACTATTGGGGGTCGACTGGTGATTTCGTCACTCAGCGCCTTTGCCAACTTCCATAATTTATGGCCATCCCTATCAAGATTCAGGGATTCGGTCTTCTTAACCCAGCTCTGGCGTGCTGCTAGTTTTACTTCCCTTCTGTACTTGGCTGCTGCCGCCTTGAAAGCAGTTTTGGTTAACACTGACTGTGCCTGTTCAGCCTCTCTCGTTGCTTCTTCAAGGTCGCTTTCAAGCTTCTGAACCTCTGCTGTCCAGTATGACTTGTATTCCTTCCGTGCGCCTCTGGGAATGGTTTCCCGTGTCGCTTTCAGGATTGCGAATGAGAGTTCCCTTGCCACGGACCGCATGTTTTTCTTTTCATGCATGTTGATGTGTACAACATTGACATCTGTCAGTGCCCCATACTTTTTCCAGTTCGCATTTTGGTAGTTTCACCTTGGAATACACATTTTGGGCTCTGGTACAAATTTGAGGTTTACCTGCAAGTCGACCGGTCTATGGTCGCTGTCTCCTAGCTGCTTGGTAACCGTACGAGCTATTTTTGTGAATAGATCGCCTGTTGCAAAGGCCAAGTCTGGGGTGCTCGTCGTGTGCTACCTTCTCGAGTAGAAGGTTGGAGGGAACCTTCGTTCAATATTACCCAAACGTACTGTAGAGGTAGAACATTGTCATTTGCTGATGACATTCTAGTCTACAGACACGGGAGTGAGATTGCCGATGAGATACAGAAGGAACTTGACCGCTTCAAAAACTGGTGTGATGTCTCTGGTGCATAGTTAACCCTACAAAAGCGACAGTAACATGGTTCTCACTCAATAATCACACTGTTAACTCATGTACTCCTATTGTGAAACTTTGGGATGTTGGTTTGTCTGGAGCTAAATCAATTACATTTTTAGGTGTGAAATTCGACCGCAGCTGGTGTTACAGGGAACATGTTGAGTATGTCATTGTCAAGGAAGGTACAGGTTTAGCTGCAATGAGAGTCATGGCGTCTACTAATATTGAGCAACGGCTGCTTGTCATCCTGTATAAGGAGCCGGTTCTTTCCACCATTGAATAAGCAATAGCCATCCTCACTGTTAGTAAAACACAAATTGAAAGTTTGGAGAGCATACAGAATGCAGCTATGCGTATTGTTTTCGGTTGTACAAGGGATAATCCCAGTGTTGCGATGAAGTTTCACCTGGATTTCCCAACCGTGATTCTAGATCTAAGATCGTTGGAGCACCTGCATATCTCAAAATAACTGCTAAAATGGATCATCTATTGCAAGCTGCTCAACACCAGTGGTGGTAATCGGTTGAAGCGGAGCAAGTCGTGGGTTGACCATGCTGCAGACACTGTTCAGCTGGTATGTGGGCTCACAAATATTGACATTGGGGAAGAATGGTTACCGATGCCTTTAATATACGGAAATACTTTTCAACCATCATTAAATTTGACAAAGGTTGCAGCGAGAGGAATCCCGTGGATTTGGATCCAGACGTCATCGCCATTATTAACGTAAACTAAAATGACGGTGCCGTTGTGATTTACACGGATGGATCGGCCGTTCGCCACGACAAATGTGGCAGAATGTTCAAGAAAGACATTGGTACATTTAGTAAGACAACAATCAGCATGACAATGGAGTTACTGGCGGTGTCTCAGGCACTATGGCTATAGTCATAAAACTACACTCATGCGTGCATTCTTAGGGATTCATGGAGTATGATCTGAAAGGTGAAGCTAGTTTCTGTCTGGCTAAGGGGATAGAGATCGAAGGAGAGCTACACTGTTATAAGTAGTGATGCAGCCGAAGTTACGTTTAATGCGATCCGCTTGCAACACAGACGAGCGGGAGCGCTCAAGGCGCATGGGGACAACGCCGAAACAAGATTAGTGAGCTGGCACTAATCAAGATTCTGCCTAAACTCCTCGCGTTACCATGGAAACATATAGTGGTTCCGGTCTGTCTATGCGGGAAGGGTTCGATGGAGGGCTGCTTTTGTGTAAGTAGTATTGCAGACGTTGTCATTTGAATGAGATTCGCACGCAGCGGAATCTCAGACTGACTGCTAATGCATGTCTCTTCCGGCCGAAGCAAAATCGTAACGGATTAACATGAATGGATGAGGGGTGCACCCAGGGACGTGACGTGGGCCCGCGTGTAGCAAAACGTAGGCTCGAGATAAGTTGAACGTAGGCTTACATAGATCGAAGTTCAGAGCTCTGAGGAGGCCCGAATTGAGCTCTGTGTCCGGACAAGCTAGAGGCATTGTGAAGGTGTGCACGGGGAGAAATAACATAAACGTAAGAAACAATAGTCGTCTGTGAAGGAATCCCACATCCCCCGGAGTAAAGGGTCGCAAGCACATTGCCAGCTGTGGGGCAAGAATCAATAAAAACGATACGTAACGAATCAAAAGCCTCGTCAAGTCTCTCTGAAAACACTGTAACGTATCATGTCGACACTCCGTATCAAAGGCCTAGCGCAGATAGGTTGGTAATATTGGCAAAGTGTAAATTCAAAAGTTGCGTTTTAGTGCCTAACGAAACTGCCATCACTGGGACAACCGGGCAAAGTACTGTTGCATGAACAACTAACATCATCGTAAGAACTGAGGTGGGTGATGCCTAAAAGGAATGCCCTCCCTGAAACAACCGGACAAGGTACTGTTGCATTTACAACTGATATCCCCTGAAGAGCTGAGGTGGGTGATGATGGCGAGAGTAAAACTTGCGCTGCTGGCGCTAATTGAGATGACCAACTAAGATATTTGTGCACAATCCCAATCCAATATTTTCTCGGGGGCAAGGAAATGGCAGTGTAAATCCTTGCGAATTGCCAAGTGTCGAGACGCGCTCCAAAACGGATGAGCATACTTCTAATCAGGAAGAAAGTCACCTTGGATAGACAAGTAAGACCGATAATGAAAAGACTTGACTGATACAAACCCAAACACTGTCTAAGGGCAATACTTCTCGAGCGACGATCATCTTACACAGATGACGTCCAAACACCATGGCTCAGATCACACAAAGGCTAAGCATACCGCCAACATATGATCGTTTGTTTGACAAAGCACGTGCGTCTCCAATTACTGAGAATGTTCCTAATCCGGGAGGATCTAATATAGTCAGAAAGAGTGCATATTGTAGATATACTCTTTGGCGAAGTTCAAAAAAAGCTTAAATATAAGGCGAAAAATGATCGTAGAAGAGAAATGAATACAAGAAAGGTGACAGTTCATGTGACTAGCCCTAGAAGGGTAGAGATAGCTCGGGTCGTTTCCAGAGTGACCTCACCCAATCAGCACAGAGTAGCTAATGTTTTGTGGCCTAGATCCAAACCCAAATCTACGGCAACTAAATATCATTAAAGATCGTTATTTATTTTATGATGCGTATGGAATGACCTCACTAAAGACAGGAAATCTGATAGAGAAATCATCCGTTCTTCCTTCACTAAACTAACTCTGTCCGAGAAAGAGTTACACTGACAACATGTTTCCTGTAACGATTACTCTTGAAGGATCTTAGCTTCAAGTACCCCTGAAGTCGGCGAGACTGTCCATATGGTTGAGGACACCCGTAAAGAGTAATATATGTCTCACGCAAATATCAGTCAGAAGCAAAATACAATGCGTCATGACTTCCCGCCTGAATTAACAGCGGGCAAACGATAGAAGAAAAGAAAGAATAAGTCGAGCGGAAACCCAGAGTCACTATTAATGCATGTTTATACCGCCGATGGGAAAATCTGAACAAATAGACATAAAGGGATGGGGGGGGGGTCCATCCAGAGAAGACAAGTGGACCCACATGTCACGAAACTCGAAGCCCTGAGGTGGGGGCACGAGCAAAGCTTCGTGTCCCGACAGTCTAGAGCAGGGGTCGGCAACCTACGGCTCTGCAGCCGAATGCGGCTCTTTCGATGTCCAGTTGTGTCTCTTTCGATGTCAAATTGAGGCCTTCCAGTTCCATGCTCAAAAAATAATAATTATATTATTTTATTTTCAAAACTCAAAGAAATATTGCAAACAGGATAAAAACCATGAATGTAGGAAGGAGAGAGGATAAAGCGTCCCTATAATAAATACATTGCCGGTAGTCAAATTAAAGCACTGTCGAAATGTAGCTGCGCAGCTGGTTGCAACGCCACGTTGTTCTTGCGGCAAATGAATGCGCCATATCCGGTAGCTTGCGAGAAACAAAAATTTCCCTTGATTTCAAGAAGAAGACGATTTAGAAGCGAATTATTTTCTCAAAGGTATGTACGCTTTAACGTTTAACGAAATTAACTTTTTTTTAGTAACAGATTAGCAATTAACGAAATTAACTATTAGCTATTTAAGTAGCGGTGGCTTTTTAGTGACATATTAGCAATTTTAGATAGCTAAATAAAATTTTTTTAAATTTTTATTTCAGCACCGCTTCAAGAATGGCATCTGATAAAAAAAAGAGACGAACTGAAGAAGAAATCGAGAATTTAATCAGGATTGGACGGAATCGTTTGCGTTCACATGCAATACAGATGGCCTTCCAAATTGTCTCATCTGCCAAGAAATACTTGCACACAATAAGAAATCAAATTTGGAGAGACACTTCACTACAAAATATACTGAATTCGCTGCTAAATATCCAACAGGTGACGCAAGGAAAAAAGCTGTTAAAGAGCTTCAAAAACAAAAACAACAGTCGAATTCTATGCTAAAATACTGGGTGCAATCTTCAAATAATGTAAATCTTGCAAGCTTTGCAATATCACTACAAATTGCAAAAAGAGAGAAATCATTCACAGATGGTGAGTACGTCAAAGATTGTTTCATACGTGGAGCTGAAGAACTGTTTCATGATTTCAAAAACAAAACAGAAATAGTGAAGAAAATCAAAGATTTGCCATTATCTGCTAAAACAGTACAAGATAGAACTGCTAAAATGTCTTCAAATGTAACACATATGCAAGTGGAAGACATTAAATTGGCTTCTGCTTTATCACTTGCTATAGATGAGTCTGGCGACATAAAAGAAACGGCACAAGTTACCCTTTTCGTCAGGTATATGTCGTCCCAAGGTACAAAAGAAGAACTGCTAGGATTGCAGCCGCTCTCATGGCAAACTCCTGGAGAAGATATTGCAAATGCTGTGCAAAAATGCCTGGAAGACTGTGAAATTGATATAAATAAAATCGTTTCCATAGCAACTAATGGAGCCAGAAGTATGACAGGAATAGGTAAAGGGGCAACAACGATTTTTCGGCGAAAAATAAACCACGAAATTTTAACGTTTCACTGCATAATTCACCAAGTGACGCTTTGTTCCCAAACATTCCGGCCGAAATAGTTGAGGTCATGAACTTGGTAATTAAAATCATTAACAGCATTTTGGCAAAAGCAATCAACCATCGCCAATTTAAGGAATTTCTTGAAGAAATAGAAAGCCAGTATTCTGACCATCGAGGATGATTTCCAAGAGACAAATCACACGTTGACAATTTTGGTGGACATGGAAAAAGCGTTTGACACTCTCTGGAAAGAAGGTCTAAAACTCCTGAGCCTCGGAATAAAGTGATGAATGTACAAATAGATAGATCAGTACCTAGAGAACAGAACAGCAAGGGTTCAAGTTCAGTGAAAAATAAGCATGAGGACCACGCTAGAGGAAGGTGTCCCCCACAGAGGAGTGCTCTAACCAACTCTTTTTCTAATCTTTATCAACAACATAGCTACATGCATACCCTTGCGAGTACACTAATCAATGTACGACGATGATCTGATAAAAAGGGCAAGTGAGGAATCAATGCCTATAGCAATAACACGAATGGAAGACACGCTTACCAAACTAGAAACCTGGACAGTAAAGTGGTGGCTGAGCATTAACGCTGAGAAATACAAGTATCGTGTGTTCCCACCAAATAACCAAACACACAAGGTAAAGTTACCGCACGATCTCACAGAAGACAAAAACCTAACAAACTTAGAAGTAACCCTAGACCGAAGCCCCAGATAGTGCTACTGTAAAAGCAAAACAGAGGATTGGTATAAATAAGAAAACTCGCAGGTTTCACGTGGAGAGCAACAACATAGTCCTCAATAAACTCTATTCTGGAAGAGAGAGAGTGCGACCAGTCCTGGAATATGTCATTGCAGCTTGGAACAGTACCTTCAACACGCAAATCGCCAATATGAGCAACATCCAAAATCGTGTAGTACTCATTATCACAGGGGCCATGAAATCCACACCCATCACGGCGCTGGAAACAATCACATGTTTCCAACCCATGTTAAACCGCAGAGACAGAAAAGTTATGCAATTGGCAGATAAATTTAAAAGACTCAACTCCCACCCCATGTATGACAGAATAAACGGATTAGGAAGGGACAGGTTAAAGAGATCCAGCTTTACGAAAATTGCCAAAGCCCTGATCCAAGACAACCCAGTTCTAGCCAACCGTAAATCCAAACTTATACCAGCAATCGACAAGAACCCACCGTGAAAGACCACGTTGCCAGAGCAAAGAGAATCAATACAGGGCATACAAAAAAAATGTGTTGCAAGTGAACTGCAAAAGGAGCGATATTACAGAAGAATTCATAGCGACAGTGTACACTTAAAGGCCGTGGACATACGTCTAAACCGACGGATCGGTAAAGAACACGTTGGAGTAGGAGGACAAGTGCCACAGAAACGGAAGGTCAGGAAGTCGATAGCCACAAGAAAGTGCTCAAACAACTATCGTGCAGAGACGGAAGCACTACGAATAGCGGCTAAAATAATCCTAGAGAGAAGAAGCGCCTCACATAATAAAGTAGTGATATTTACGGACTACCTGTCAGCCATCAAGGCACTAAACAGCTCAAGCGGCATAGAGCTAAACGAGCTAAAAACGATCCTCGGAGTATTAACAAATTCATTCAAACGCACAGTCATACTGTGGATCCCATCACACTGCAATAGAAGTGGAAACGAAGAGGCAGACAAGCTAGCAAAAGCAGGAGAGTAGCTGCCACAAACTGATTATGAAATCAGCTACGAGAAGGCTAAAACAACTATTGGATGGTGATATAGAGAGAAGTGGTAGCAAGACCATCCTCAACAAAGCACCAAAGATGGGTACTAAGGTCTGTCCCGTAGCAAACAAGTTGTCATATTCCGCCTCCGTACCGGTCATAACAGACTCCGGTCACACGTTTACAACAAATTCAAAATTAACGCAACTAGCCTATGCCACTGCGAGAAGGACATGACGGCAGAACACCTACTGCAAGATTGCCCACTACAAGCAGGCCTGAGAAACGAAACATGGTTGAAAAATAAGGGCTAAATGAGACACTGTACGGAGGGACGGATTCGCTAAAAACAACAGCAGAATTTATGTGGCAATCTGGTACATCAGTATAAGTGGTGATCGAGAGAGAGAGATAAAGAGATAACGAAATAAAGGGAGAATGAAGAAACGGACAACGCTTGATGTTTGCAACAGAGCTTCTTAAATGAAAATTGTTTCTTTACGGTTAGATGAGTCTAAGACCACAGAACTAACCGAAACGAAAGACAAGTGTAAATGTGGAATACTGACACTAGTAAGAAACAACATCGCACGTCAGCTTAACGAACATATAGAGCGGACAAAAATACCAGATATTTCATATCTGGACCGCAAGTTCATAGTTTAACTTAGCGAACTACTGCTGCCAAGATTTGATTACAACAACAGACATATATGCATATAGTGTGCGGAGACTTCAAGAGTGTTTACGTGCTCAGTTTGAAGGAAGGACCTACTTTTTTGGTTTCGGCTTACGACTCTCATCATCAGGTGCCGTCTCCACATCGAAGGTTGGCTGCAATGAATCTCCAGCATCCTCTGTCTTTCGCCTTGGTGTTGCACACTGTCAGACTGTAACCTGTCCATTTCTTAAAGTTTCCCTTCCACTTATCTCTCGGTTTTAGTCTTGCTCGTCCCCCTCAACTTTCCTCTCTAGTAAATGTTTTATCATGGTGTCATGTCTTTTTATGTGCCCAAAATACTTTACTTGTCTGAATTTTATATCTCCTAATAATTGTTTCTTCATGCCTAGTTTTCCTAAAACTTGTTTATTTGTCTGTTTACGACTCTATTGGAAGCCAAATTTCACCTACAAGAAGATCATGATTCAATCGTCAATTGCCAGAACTCTCCACATTGGACGAGAACTGACTCGTTTTAAAGCTTGAATCCCGTGGACAAAAATATCAACATCAAAGCGACACATACAAAATTAGTTAATCTATTTCTCCCGTGTGGTGCCGGGGCCCGCAATGTAAGCAAATAATAGTACCACTGCGACCTACAATGCTTGTAGTAAGAGGCGACCTACAATGCATGTAGCAAGAGGCTCAGATCACATACAAATCACACAGAGTGGTTGACATGTGGTCGATATGGAGCGTTCGTCGAAGAAGAAGTAGTTAATCTATTTGAAGTTTAATATGACATGTTTGGCTGACAACAGTAACATTTAGAACGGTTTGCGTGATATTAACAAATATTTGTTTCCTTAAAAAATAGCCCAAATTTTCAATAATTATTGTACGATATATGATAAAGTTACTTTCGATTCATATCACACTCAAAATAAAAACAAAATATATGTTATAATAACAACTTTTCTACATGATTGTATGTTCATGAATACATGTTGCTCTCATTGTTTACTTTGATAAACAGTGCACGATGTATGACGTGGTTCACTTTACTAAACACATGTAACGTTTACTGCTCATTGCTGTTCTCTTAACTAATTAAAGTGTATCGACTAGACAGCTATTTGAAAATGGAAGCAATCAAATGTCGAGATTCGAACTGAGAACACGGACCATGGCGGTCAGATTATAACAAAATAATTATCACACACATTAAGAAGTTATATATACACATATATATATATATATATATATATATATATATATATATATATATATATATATATATATATATATATATAGTGACATTTAATGTATATGTACTTTTGAATATAAGTATTACATAAGAGTCCTCCGTATATCATGGACAGAGAAGATAACAAATAGACTATCCAGAAATAACTAAAAATCAAAGAAAACTGGCTGATGTTACAAATAAGAATGAGAAAATTAAAATATTTTGGACATAAATATATACCAATGACTGGAAAAACCATCATGGAAGAAGAAATTCCGAAGGACTATTAAAGTTGCTAAGTTCTGCTCCGGACAAGCTATTTGATGATGATGACTTGTAAAGCATAAATAAAGCCAACATTTAATAATTGTTTTTAAAAACTCGTGTGACTAAACACGAATAATTAGTCGATGTAGTTACTGACAGCGTGTAAACGTAGAAATAGTAGAAATGAAAGCTACTAGAATGTGTGGTTTATAGAGCAGATAAATAGTTGAAATGAAAGCTAATTGGAATGTGTGGTTTATAGAGCAGAGAAATAGTTGAAATGAAAGCTAATTAGAATGTGTGGTTTATAGAGCAGAGAAATAGTTGAAATGAAAGCTAATTAGAATGTGTGGTTTATAGAGCAGAGAAATAGTTGAAATGAAAGCTAATTAGAATGTGTGGTTTATAGAGCAGAGAAATAGTTTAAATGAAAGCTACTAGAATATGTGGTTTATACAGCAGAGAAATAGTTGAAATGAAAGCTAATTAGAATGTGTGGTTTATACAAAGAGAAATAGTTGAAATGAAAGCTAATTAGAATGTGTGGTTTATACAAAGAGAAATAGTTGAAATGAAAGCTATTGGAATGTGTGGTTTAAAAGAAGAGAAATAGTTGAAATGAAAGCTTATTGGAATGTGTGGTTATACAAAGAATAGATTGAAATGAAAGCTTATTGGAATGTGTGGTTTATACAAAGAGAAATATTTGAAATGAAAGCTTATTGGAATGTGTGATTTATACAGCAGAGAAATAGTAGCAATGAAAGCTTATTGGAATGTGTGGTTTATAGAGCAGAGAAAAACTAAGTGATAGATATGATGTTCTGAGATAACTTGTTAAATATTGATGACTTATATATTAACGTAATTTATTATTGTTAGTACAAAATAGACTGATAAAGAAGTTTGCCTCCATATTTTATTTATAAATTAATTTTGAGCAACTTTTTTATAATGGGCATGTTAAGTTACGAATGTAGATCTATATTGATTACTTTAAAAAAACTGCATGGTTGCCATGGCAACAGCGGTCCTCTTTTTTAAAAAGTGCATGTATTTGTAATCCTAAAATTTACAAAACAAACAAATATATTGTTAAATTAAAGGATGATTCATAAACTGTAAGCAAATCAAGAGACAGGTTTACTGTGACATTTAATTTCCTTATAATGTGAAGAAATATATTTTATTTTTAAACTTATGCTTGTCCAAAAACCCAACAAAATGTGTCACCATGAGATTTGTGGCTTACAAAGTAAACTTTTAGAGCAATTTGCATGATAATAATGAGAGTTGTATCATGAAACATAACATTCAATTATAAAGTATTATTCTACGATTTATGAGCAACTTTCCACCAATTCAGATCACATAAATTAATAACAAAAGTTATAATAACAGTTTTTCTACCATATTGTATTCGAGAAATATATGTTTATCCCATTGTTATTGTTGTTTTAATTTGATAAACAGTACAAGATGTTTGACTTGGTTTACTTAACACTTGTAGCGTTTACTTCTCATAGATGTTTTGTGATCTAATTAAAGCTGGGTAAACTTAAGAGCTATTTGAGGATTGAAACATTTCTACGTTGATATTCAAACTGAAAACATTTATCTAGTCGGTCAGAGTTTGTGATAAAATGATTGTCACACAAATCTCTTATAGTGACATGTATATATATATATGGGCATTTGAAACCTAAATAAAGCATAAATATAAATTAATTTAATTCAATAAAAACTCACAGTCTCTAGACACGACAAAGCAGTAGCTGTAGTTGAAAGTAATCTTTTTGGAAATGAAAGGAACAAGAAGTTGTGGTTTATATAGTATAAATCTAATTTATAGATATTGATGTTCCGAGACAACATGTTAAATATTGATGACTAATAAATAACGTGATTTATTATTGTTCGTTCAAAAGAGACTCGTAAAAAACGTGTTTTAAAAGAGAATAATAACATATTGTAAATCACTGGTTAACTGTTAGATTTGAACATTTAGAGATTCTAAAACTGTAAACCTCTTTATTGTTTGACATAAATAATCGTAAAATGACAAAATATAGTAAATTGCATTAACATTGATTATACAATGGTAGTTTGATGAGAATACGTAACTGGACTTTTGATCAGAAGTACAACATACAACTTTATACTATACTGTTGATTTTTACTAACTATCAACAACTACTTGCAACAACATAATACAAAGTTTATTATATTTTAGTTTATCGCTACCTCGGAATGGCTGTTTTAAAGAATATTCAATTCGACCGTCACTGTCTAATCCCACATGCAAATTGTAATGTTATGGTATGTTATGTTATGCGATCGACGTCACGGCACATTGCGCATTCCCATGCATGCTCTGTCCTCCGATGTACCAGCCATCCCAAAGTCCATTTGCTCACCGTAGCCATGAGAAGTTGATTACTATATCTTCTCTCTACCACGAAGACGACACTGTCTGGCATGTCCACACTTAACGCCTAATTCTTGAACTCGTTCCAGTGTCTGAGACGTGCCCATGTCACATAATTGAGAGCGTACCGCATTGATGATATCGGCTCTGTCCATACTTCTGCCCGTTTGAGTAGGGAGTAGGAGCATTGTTTGCAAGAAAGTCTACACTCTAGTTACCCTGCACTCCAGCATGTCCAGGTGTGTACAGCCAAGTCATTTTCTTGAGATGTGATCTCCGAATGCTGTCCATCCATTATACACGCATACTTCCAGATTCAATCAGTTGAAGCATATTCATCGAGTCGGATATGATGATCTGCCACCTATGATAGAGCCCTGGAGGCAGCAGTGATCTCCATAGTCATGCTCGATGTCGTTTTCTCGAAAGCGCCGCAGTCCTCATGAAGTGTGCGACCATTTCGCTGTGCTGAATAAGCCCACGATGATCTGGTTCCGCGTCTGACAGAGCCACCGGTGTAGATAATGATATCATCTGGATGGGAGTGCTCATCTACGAGTGCAAGAATCTCCGCATTGACGACGCCCGGGGCCATTCTCTACAGCGTCTCCCAAGTGTACTGATAACCATGGTGTAAGCAGTCATAATCTCTGATATAGGCATCCATTCTTCACCATGTCTCAGCTCATCTAGAGTAATGTTCGATTATACTTATGTTTGATAGTGTGTCTAATAATTGGATGTATTATCTGTAGATATAGCATCATGATAGCTGGTCTGATGTATTGATTGATATCTGTACAATATCACTCTGTTAGTTGGTCCAATGACTTGATCACTATCTGTAGAATTTCATTCTGATAGCTGGTCCCAGGCAGAGGCACTAGAGGCCATATTGTAGCATGAGAGTCTTTATCGAGAAATGCAGAGAAAAGAACATAAACCTACATGCATATTTCATAGACTAAAGCAAGGCTTTCGACCATATAAAACACAAGAAAATGAATGTGGAACATCATGAAAGGCATGCATTTTCCAACACACATAATACAATTCATAGAATCTCTATACCACGAACAACAGGCAACCATTAAAATATGAGGAGAAATAGCTGAATGGTTCGAGATTCAAAAGGGGTACGACATGGATGTATTTTGTCCCCATACTTACTCAACATTTATGCGGAGAACATCATGAGAAATGTAAAAGACGATGCCAACTATGTGAATTACGACTGTCTCACTATAGGCGGAAATCCATTCCATAATTTAGATACGCAGACGATACAATATTATTATCCACCAGAAAAGAGGGTTTGGAAAACGTAATCATGACGACCAAGAAACATAGTGAAGACCAACATCAATATTTGAATACACAAAAAACAAAAATCATGTCATCTGACAAAGCTAAAGGCTCACCTAACATCAAAATAAACAATGAAGAACTCAAATGTGTAGTATATATATGTGGATGTGTGTGTATGTATGTATGTATGTGTGTGTATGTATATTATAGATTGATGATTCTTAGAACATACATATTTTATGTAACAACATATGGATGCGAAATGTGAAAAAAGACACAAAAATTAAAACACGAAATTGAAGCTTCTGAAACAAGGTGCTATAGAAAAGTTATTAGAACATTATTTAAAGAGAAGAGAAGAAACAAAGGCATCATACAAGACCTGCTTATCGAGGAGCATTGGCTTATAAATAACATCATGTTTCGTAAGATAAAATATTTTGGTCACATTAAACACCACAGCCGTCTGAAGAAAACGTTAATGGAAGGCATGGTTCCTGAAAAACGAGACAGGAAACGAGCAAGACGAAGGTGACAGCTGGCCATCAAAGAAACATTGAACATAACGCTAGAAGAGTTCGAAGAGCTTGCAAGAGACAGATATATTTTCAGGCCTGCTGTGATGAATGCAACGTTCTGCAAGGGACATGCTACTACTTTATATTGATAGTATTATAACATGTTAGCCACTAGTTAACCACTCTTTGTGATTTGTATGTGATCTGAGCCTAAGAGCGATTATATATTGTGCCAGTTATGTGCCTACATGTAGGCCAGCACATCCGATTTCTGCAACGCTTTCTATTTACTATGGTAGCTTCCCAAGGTCATATCTCTGTCACCTCTTACCACATGTCCTGTATGTCGTATTGTCGTAATCTTTTTTGTGCTTGCCCCACCTACTTCTTTAAAAAAAGTGTATGATCCTCTATGTAACATATACAATTTGTTTTTTAGTTCTAAAAATTGAATTGTTTGCTAAAGAAACCTAAATGATAGGTTTTAGGAAGAAATCACTAGGCAATTGTTGAGGAAACACATTAAGTACATTTTCAAAACATATAATAAAGAACTGAAATTCAAGTACGAAATAATGTTAATGACATATTTTTCTATAGTATTTAATTATTAGTAATTTTTTATTACTGACAACTAGTGAGATTATTGAGCTTGATGCATGCTGCAAAGAGATTTTATTTTATGCTCCAATTTATTTAGTCTTCTCGATCTGTTACATCCGCCCATTTCTTTTCCTAGCAGCAAATCAGTTATGACACCAAATTTACATTCCGCTAAATATAAAGATGGAAACAGTAATATAACAGTGTTCTTGCACATTGTGGATGAATTTGGATATTTGATTTCTGTTTCCTCACAAAGTCATGCCATCACTCCTTTTTTATTAAATTAAGATTTAACTGACTTATAATTTTGCATTTCTGCGAGTTCTTCTTCATACTGCATATTTGAAATATCAGACATTGGCTAAAACATCCAAGTTGCAAAATCAATTTATTTCAAATCAGGAAATCTTTCTTTTAAATCAGCCAATATAATTTTGAGATCGGCAATAACAAGTATAACGGTACCAGTCAATTCACGTTTCTGGAGCCAATGAAACTTTTCAAATATGTTGTTGCAAATATATTCTTGACATAATTCAATAAAGGTAATGAAACCAAATATTTTTGCTTTTGCATCAACAAGAGTTGTATTTGTTCCTTGAAGTTGGTTATTTAATATATGTATCTTGTCAAAGATATTGTTAAGTTAACTCACAATTGTTTTACCATCGACCGTTAACAGATACTTTATTTCAGGTTGTCGTTTAAAAAATCACTAAGACTATCAAATAGTTCATCACAAAATAACTTGAAGAGACGCTCACATTTGGCATTAGTTTTAATTGCATTGATACACTTTATAACTGAATTTAGTAGTTCATTTAGAACAGGCTAAAATGTTTAGCTACCAAATTTTCTCTGTAAATAACACAATGCACAATACGCATTTCTGGATTCTCATCTTTCATCCATTTTAAGCAGCCCCTTTACTTGACCATCATATTAGGAGTACCATGTGCGGCACAAGATGTTATATTTTTCATTGGTATATTTTTAACATCTAAGTAATGTTTTAGCTTATTATATATATATATCTTCTGTACCGTCGCGACAACCAGCGCGCGATCTACCTGTGAACGGTGACAAACAAAGTTTCGACCTGAATGGTAGCACGGGGTCTACAGTCCAAATCGAGTCACTACGTCAGCTGTTGGGTGAATATCATGATATTTTCACTAGCGGCGACACTGATGTAGGTTATACTGACAAGATTCGTCACGCTATCACGCTGCATGATAATACTACTCCGGTCAAATTGCCGTATAGGCGTAAAATAATAATAATAATAATAATTCCTCTCGTACCGTTATACGTTACATAGGGCCTGCAAGTAATTTCTCCATACCGCTCTATCCTGAGCAACTCGCTCAATCTCCTCCATCGAACTGAGACCGATATTTCCTGCCTCTCTCAGCAAAGTTCGCTTCAGGGTCTCCTTAGGTCGACCTCTCTTTCTTGAACCCTTTGCATCCCACTTCAATGCCTGCTTTGATATTCTTTGATCATTTCTCCTCAAGGTGTGCCCAACATATCTCCATTTTCTCTTTCTTATAACAGTTGTCACTAGTGGTTGACCAGACATGTCTCTGATTTCATCACTTCTCCTGAATTCGTTCCATTTTATATTCATTATTTTTCGCAGACATCTATTTTCAAATGCATTCAACTTGCTTTCTATATCTTTAGTCATTTTCCAACTCTCGCTGGCATATGTTAGGATTGATACAACATTTGAATTGAATAGGCGTATACCTCCGGCTTTCTACACGGAAGTTCAATCCCATATAATCGATCTGTTAAATAAACAAATCATTAGAGAAAGTGGGCAGCACCGGTGGTGATGATTAGAAAGAAAGATCGTTCGCTGCGCCTCTGTCGACTATAGGGAGTTGAATAAACGCACAATAAAGGATGCCTACCCACTGCCGAGAGTTGACGATTATTCGGATTCACTGGGGGGGAGCAAAATTATTCTCCACGCTAGACCTCACCAGTGGATACTACCAGGTTGCCATGAAGTCAGAAGATATCGAAAAAACGGCGTTCTGCACACCTTTCGGGCTGTACGAGTACACCAGGAAGCCTATGGGGCTGACTAATGCAGCCGGCACCTTTTAGAGACTGATGCGGAATTCCCTGAATAATTTTGTTCAAGTCTTTGCTGATTTACTTGGACGATATCATAATTTACACCGGTAGCTTTGACGATCACTTACTTCGTCTACGGTTGGTGTTTGACCGAATAAGAGTCATTGGACTAAAGATTAACCCGTCAAAATGTAAATTATGTCAGACCAAAGTGGAGTTCCTGGGTCACACTATCTCTGACAGGGGAATAGAAACGCAGTCCTCTAAGGTAGAAGCTATTAAGAAGGTTGCTACTCCTGTTAACATTAAACAACTACGTGCGTTCATGGGACTGGCGAGTTACTATAGGAAATTTATACCGCAGTTCTCTCATACTGCAAAACCACTCCTCGATCTGATAAATAGTAATCGCAACCCTCAGGCCAATAGCGTTATCTCTTTCGTGTAGGTCGCTGTTTCTCAGGAGTGACACCTGTGAGGCTTTCATCGAGATCAAAGATAAATTGCCGTCGGCTCCCCTATTGGGGTTGCCCAATTTCAATCTACCATTCCTATTAGATATTGATGCCTCGTACAATGGGTTAGGGGCAGTGCTGAGTCAAAATCAGGGGGGACTGAGAAGGGTAATAGCGTATGCCAGTAGAACACTCCGAAAGGAGGAGAAACATATCAAGAGCAGCCTCAAGCTCGAACTTCTGGGGTTAAAATGGTCTCTCACAGAGAAATTTCGGTCTTATCTGCTAGGCGGGAAGACAATAATTTATACAGATAACAAAGGCTTAACGTTCTTAGCGAAGTCAAACCTTGGTGCTATTGAACAGCGATGGTTGGCGCAGACAGCAACGTTTGATTATGAAATTAAACACCGAGAGGGCACGCTCAATAAAAACGCCGACTTTCTCTCGCGTTATCCCTTACAGACGTCACTGAAGTTACGGATTCTGAAGACGAGGACGTGGGAATTAACCTCACCCAGGTAGCAAAGAACCATCAATACTTATTCGCATTGAATGCTACCAAAGCGACCATCAAGGACAAAATGTCCCTAGAAGCAGTAGACATAGTGCGAATACAATTCGAAGATACCTCACTACGCCCCATTATAAAGGCCCTGAGGGGGGCGGGACCGCGCTAATCTGCCCGCGGACGAGCCAAGTGGCCCCGATACACGACAGTTGTGGAAGACCAAAGAAAAACTTACTTTAAAAAATGGAGTGTTGTGCATTTATAAGACAACTCTCAACGACCCACCCAAACTAAAAATCGTACTACCTAAGGCACTACAATGGGAAGTCATGTCCTCGTTACACAACATGGGTCACCAGGGTCGGGACAAGACACTGGCGTTGTTGAAAACTATTTTTTTCTGGATTTCCATGTCCGAGGATGTTGGCAAATTATGCGGAACCTGCCGGACGTGTAATGTCACTAAACCTCTGATGAGGATTACGAAATCGTACGGTCACATTATTGCCAACCCACCCCTGGATATGGTGGCCATTGATTTCGTTGAACTGCATAGGGATGACCATGGTTTTAAACATGTATTAATTATAACATATGTGTTTTCTAAGTTTGTAATGGCGGTCCCCACCAAAGACCAGTCTACGGCAACGGTGGCTACAATTTTGACGACTCAATGGTTACCGTATTTTGGAATAACTAACAAATTGCACTCCAACCAAGGCAAGTGTTTTGAATCATCAGTTATACATGAGCTCTGCCAGGTCTACGGCATCATAAAATCTAAGACAGTTGCATATAACCCAAGAGGGAATGGCATATGTGAACGCTTTAACCGGACACTAATATCCATGCTACGGTCCCTACAAGAAATAGAAAAGAACAAATGGTCTTGTTATAT
The DNA here is from genome assembly GCA_020796225.1 of Arion vulgaris. Classification (NCBI taxonomy): domain Eukaryota; kingdom Metazoa; phylum Mollusca; class Gastropoda; order Stylommatophora; family Arionidae; genus Arion; species Arion vulgaris. The sequence goes on from CM036772.1 coordinate 15,265,350, forward strand.
CAAAGATGTAGTACTCATGTACAATATTACACCCCATACAGCGACGAGAAGGTCACCATATTACCTAATGTATGGCAGACAACCGAAAATGCCTATTAACCTCGCAGTAGACGAATTATTCAACACTGTAGTTACTTCGAATGAGAGAGAATGGATCGATATTCACAAAAGGCGGTAACATCATGCTCATAAAGAGGTTTCCGATCGGATCCAACGTAGTAGACATATCACGGATTATAATCATAATAAAATCGACATAATACCACTAGGCTCACTAGTAAGAAAGAGAATAGATCACACATTTGATGTAAATAAATTGAGTGACTTATACAGCGCCAGAAATTCCACACAGAATCGCATTGGCATCAAGTGCTTTTAACAAATTGTCAAATATATGGAAGTCCAATTCACTCAGCAAGCACTTAAAATTAAAGATCTTTAACTCTTGTGTGATTCCAGTATTAACTTATGGATGCGAGAGTTGGAAAGCAACAAAAGCTCTAGAAAGAAAATTAGATAACTTTGAGAATAAATGTCTTAGAAGAATATTGAACCTCAAATGGTCAGATTTCAGACCCAATACACAAATAAGACAAGAGACCAAGCAAGAAAATGTATCAAATTTTATAAGAAAGCGCCGCTGGAACTACATCGGCCACACACTTAGAATGGATGAGAGAAGACTCCTTACCAATCCCTCATATGGACACCAGAGGAAAAAGAAAACGAGGAAGACCAAGAGAGACTCTGCGTAGAACCATCACCAGAGAAGGCTCAACGATGGGCCTAGTAAACATTAAAGACCTAAAACAGATAGCAACGAACCGCGAGACATGGAGAACTATGACCTCTGCCCTATGCGCCGCCCACAGGCCCAAGAGGAAAGACTAACTAACTAACTTATACTCTAGACAGACCTACAAAGTAGTAAAAATACCTAACGGACAGTCTGAGACATACCAGATTGAATCGTGTGACAAAGACAACCCTGAGAAAGTTATTATTTCAGGGCGCCAGTTAAAACGGTGCGAATTAGTAGGAAATACCTCTTCCCGGTAGACAGTACCAGCGATATACTATAAATAAAACGTGACGTAGCAGGTAATAGATTGGGGTGTACTATATATTTAAATTGTTTAGTACGTCATATTATTTTGACGTGAATTTCCACAATGACCCAAATTTTCATTGAATGTCGATTACATAATGTTGAAGCAAATACATTATATATTTTGGTTTTTGTTTGGGTCTTTGGAGATTGAAGGAATGATTGTATTACCTCATTTATGGAGGTATCCGATGTTGAGTTATAAGTAATTCTTTAGGTTTTCGTTTGGGTTGATGGGTGGATTTGATTAAGGTTATATGATGTGGAACCAAATATGTAAAATATTTGGAGTTTATTTAATTTCTTTGGGGATGTTGGGAGGATTTTAATACCTCGTCGAGGTTACACTATGTTGAACTAAATATGTACAATATTTGGGGTTTTATTTAATTCCTTTTGGATTGTTGGGTTGATTTTAATACCTCCTAGAGGTTAATGGATGTTAACATACACTATTGTATTAAATATTGTGTTTAAAATTTGAATTTTCATGATGATTTCCCTTTATTAACTTGTTTTTTTTAGCTCAATATTTGCAGAAAGGGACTTGGTACCCACGACATGGACTGGCGACCGCATATGTATGATACATCATCACCCCCAGACTCACACCATGTAAGGATAGGATATTACAATACAGCCACCTTACATTTTCGACTGCTGATATACACTATCCAGAGCAACAGAAGAGTTGATGGGTCGCATTTAATTATGTGTGGTGACTAAGTCCCATTTAATTCATACATCTTTTGTCGTTGCCTCTCATCACCTATGGTGATGGTGTTTGGATACATGATCCAGTAGGGGAGGTCGGTAGAACCATTTCTCGGAGCATAGACGAGTTGATGAGTCGCATTTAATTATGTGTGGTGATTGAGTTCCATTTAATTCATTCAACCATCGTCATGACTCCAGGCTAGGGCTGTAACAGGAGCCTGTCCCCAGGACCATACCCGTTGGAGATGGTTCAATCTGCCGGGACGTCAGAAACTGGAGTGGAGGGTGTTGGAAGGAATGGCTATGCCAGGGTCATACAGCCATGTCCCCCGGGCAGAGAGCCTCATACTAGACAAGTAGATAGGATAGTTAGTAGAAATGAGGTAGGTAGAGACTGTAGATTTTGCACACGAAAGATGCACACAACGAGCGTATTAGCAGCACTAGAACAAGACTAATTTGACGTAGATTAGTTAGCACTGCTTAGCGACGTAGCGACAACAAAGAAGACCGGATATTATCACTAAACTTGATGGACATGTTTGTAAACACTGTCTTGGAATACCATCATTAAACATGATCTAATCACAAGAGATGTGTTTGAGTGTGTCATTAACATCTTACACCAAGATAATTACCATCTACCTGTGCTGTATCAACTACCATTAGGCTCAGCAATCGCAAACTACTAATATCACCGCAGCATTAAACGACAGAATGGAATACCCATTCTACTACACATATTTATATATATATATATATATATATATATATATATATATATATATATATATATAACTTTGGAAGTGTTTTCTAATGATTAACAGAAGAACATTTCTTCAGCAAAGTCCCCTTTTTCAATATATCTTACCTAAGTTATCAATACGGGTGCTGTCTCTCAAAGCTGATTCCTCCATTTGCACTGATAATTTTCTTGTCTCATTTTACTTCGACTAAAGACATTCTTCCGTTATTGTCTAAAAGTTTATGTTCCAACCATGCCTTCTCAATCTGTCGCTAAACATGGAAAACAAGATATCATGACATTCTAATGTAATCCATATATAAATGCTCCTTCGTTAACTATACAACTACAACATGGAACTCTAAGGACAACTATATAATCCAGGTGTATTGTAAGTATCCATTATTCTGGTAATCAAACTAATGGAACATAACTTGTATTTGAGTCAAAGACCCTTGATATTTCTTGGTTGCTTTTCACATCGTACCTAACATTCCAAGCCAAATCAAGCTTCGAATAGATAGAAGCAGTGGCGACTCGTCATTAAGGGTCAGTGGAACCGAGGCCCACCAAAAATAATGTATAACGTGTATTTTATTTTATAAATTAAAATATAGCAATCAAAAACCATGATTTATACAGACAAAAAAGTCTGACCCCACCAACAAAAATATCACGAGTGCCACTGGATAGAAGTATTCTACGAGAAACAATAGAAAGCTATAGGATCAAGAGACAACTGCTCGATAATATCAGAGCAATATACACAAATAGCCACAGTGTGGTAAGAACAACAGACGGAACGACAGACTCATTCGAAACAAAATCAGCAATAAGACAGGGTTGTGTGCTCTCACCTCTTCTCTTCAACATTCATATATAGGCAGAATAGTGAAAGAGACACAGTGTGGAAATGACCTTATGGACATAGACAATGATCACTCGACCAATTAAATAACTAAATCAACGAATTACATGTTTGCAGATGACCAAAGTCTAATCTATGAAGATGAATACCAGCTACAACATCACATGAATTCATTGTGTAGTAGGAGCCCTTGATTTGTTGTTGTTCTCCTTTGGGGTCTTATTGTTATGAGGCGCTCCTTTTCCTCTAGTTAGGGTTTATTATATATATTTTCTTGTCTTAATTGATGTTCCTCTTGGATGGTTAGAAGATATGGTTCAACAGACGGTTACATGACGATACAATATAAGTGACAAACGTGATCTTGTTCATTTCTTATGTATTTATTGATGTTATAGTATTCTTTTTTGGACATAGATGCAAACACGTCCGTCCATATTCACTGTTTATATCGGTCTCCTATCTTTTCTAACGTTGCTACGCAGTCCTACACAAAGCTACGTCACTGTCTCGTACTAGTGTTGCTATCTGCTAATAGTGAGCGCAGATTTGGTGTGCAAACACTAAGTCTCTATTTATACATTTCTAGAAGCTTATTTATCTAACTACTCGTCTGGTCTGTTAGCTACTGCCTGAGGTTGAGGGACTGGTTGCATGCCTTCTACATCCCCCGGGCGACTTCGCTGTCGTCACGACGGCGAAATCCCCCTATGCGAACAGGTAGAGTCCAACAAGGTTATTAGAGTGTAAGAGCTGAATGGAAACAAGTCACCACACGTCGCGAAACGTGGCTCAACAACAACTAATCTACAATAGCTAACCATGGTCGGAAAGACAGGGAAATCGTGACGGGATCTGAGGAGGACACAAGTTGAATGAGCTAAATGAGAACCTGTCACCACACGTCATTAAACGTGACTCATCAACTGGTCATGAGGTGACCATGATCAACATCAACAGGAAACCTTCTGTACTCAATGCTGAAACATAGAATCAATTAATAGTCATTCAGCAAAATTATATTGGAGAAAAGAGAAGTATACGCCACACGTCACCAAATGTGACTCAACAGTATAACATTCACGTCAGGTAGCGCCAAGAACTGGTTGATACGAGGTGGTTGCACTTTGACATCCTGTCCTCGCATGTCGTGGGATAGGCAAAGGGCATCTCACATCCCACATCAGTGTCATGTCTCTATGTCACTCATACTTGACAGAGTCTTGTCTTGCAATCTGAAAACTCAAAAAAACTAGTTACAAACTGGATATGACGTGGAAAAACATATATATATATATATATATATAATTTTTAAATCATCAACATTATATGACCTCCATGAGATATTATTAACCACCCCCCAATCCCAAGGAAATGAATGAACTGTTAAAAATCAACCTTGCTCCAATATATGTTATAAAATTCTCAACAATTCACATGTTTCATCCTTCATAGTTTAGGTTCACGTATGCAAGACGCAAGTCCACACAAAACTCAATTTAAAACTCCAAACATTTGGATCAACATCATATAACGCTCATTGGGAACTCAAAATCCACCCAACAACCCCATAGGAACAAATTGACATCCCAAATACGTCAAATATTTAATTCAACATAGTGCAATCTCAATGAGGTATTCATTATCCACCCAAAAATCACAAACAGAATCAACCAATATCCAACATTTGATTCCAAATTATATAACAATCATTAATGAAATATTACCATCCAACAAGGACTTCCAAGAAATCTAACGAATTTCCAAATGATTTACTTATTGGGCTCGACATCGGATAACCTCAATAAATGAGTGAATACCAACCATCCTTCTATTTCCAGGGACTTGACCAAAAACCCAAATATTGACATACCTATCACAATCCACCTCTCAATCTCCCAGGATCCCAACAACATCTAGGCCAGTGGTTATCAACTCTCGGGTTCAATGTGGTGTTGTATAAACCACATAAATCATGGCTGTCCCCGTCATGATCGACTGCTTTTTCCACGGGACCATACCTGGGAGCAATGTGAGTGGTACCTTATGTACCATCTCCACTACGTCTACCCCGAAGTTACCTATCAAAGATGACGTAGGTCTCAATCATCAAACAGAGAATACCAGGGTCAAACCCCAGCCCGTAGAGTGAAGGAATCAAACCTTGCAAACAATGCGGATGTAAACACAGGGCCCCAGCGCTAATAAATAGCATAAAGAACCCAATCACTACAGCATTCCGTCGCACACACCTGGTCATGGAATGTACGCAATACTTTCTATGGAACAACACATTGTCCATCCGACCAAAATAATTTCGGTCAAGATGCACACTCTTTTGCACATCAGAACCAATGTGCACTGGATCTGATTTTGGCCAGATATGAAAATCAATTTTAGCGTTGCAGTTCCTAATTTGCCTACATTCTGAACTCAGAGATTTAGCATCTGTCCCATACATTCTCAAACTTAATTGTAGTGAGGTACATTTAATTTCACCACCAATGTCTACTTGGAGACTATCATTTTTAGTATACTCGTAGGCACACTCGCTGGTTCCTGGAATTATTATATCTTCTTTGTCGCGCTCATTCTCAGTGACCTCAATTACTTGTGTTGTCAATGAAGTATCACTGGGACAAGACACCGTTAGTCGATTCGATTTTTGTACAGTCGAATCTCGAACTTGCTCCTGTTTTAAATTATCTTCAGGGTCTCCTCTAAAGATGGACTTAGGCCACCTTTCTTTTCTCCCACTCTTTCAGACTGACCGCTACGGGCAACACCCTTGCCCTTAAACATTCGCCCTTTACTATTTTGGCTCACCAATACGGGTTAACATTTCTTTGGAATACCCTGCACCGATTTATAACTTCCTCGCCCTTTTACTTTTGCTTTAGCATTGTTTGCTTTCTTAAAACTTGTTTTAGTAATATTACAACTTGCACTAGTTGCTTTCGCGTTCTTTGACACAACGCATGGTGTCTCATGAGGGCGGAGTATATGATTTATATCATTTTTTAACATCGATCGCTGAAAATTTACATAATCTAAATGACTTATCTGTTGTTCTTTGTTGTGGAGGGACTTTTCGGAGAGTGGCGATTTACTATTTTGTTCCACCATCAGTTCCTCACCTGAACCACTAACGATTGATTCCTTCATGTCAGCTTCTTCCTGTTCATGTTCCGTATCCTCAGGTATGCTGGGATTATCTCGTCCGATATCCTGCTTGTCACTCGTTTCACAAACGAATTACTGATGGTTTTGTTTGTCCTGAAAGGTATCTTCTGCTCCACAATGAAAATATGGAAGAGAATCGGGCTCCGCACTAGACCCATCGACAACGGATACTATTGTATTTCTATCTTGAGAATCATCCTTTTCTTCACAGGAAAAATGTAGCGAGAAATTCGGCTCGTCACCTAACTCATCGACGAATGATACCAACATTTGCTTTTCCTGAGAAATGTCTTCTGCTACACAGGGAAAATCTAGTAAGAAATTTGACATGGTACTTAACCTATCAACATCTGAAACTATCAAATCGATGTTTTGCTTCGCATGCCACTCGCCATCTGAAACTTGTAAGAACTTCTGTTGCTCATTCGACACACCATCAATAAAATCATAACAATTATATCTTTGCTCCTCCTGGCAATTATCAATCGGTACATAGGGACTAATTGGAGAGAAATGCCGTTCCTCTTTCGCCTCATACCCAACCACATCATCTTTGTCAATGGATTGGTTTTCATGGGCTATGCCTCCGAGGGCCCAGGGTTGAGCGCAATGGGTTGTGTGTTGGCTGTGGAGAGAAGAACAATCATAATAGACCCCTAAATTGTCTCTCTTATTGCTCCTCGTGGAACCCCGTATACTATTCTGACAAAAATTGTACCTTTCCGAATGTGGTGTGGTGGTCATTGTCCCGGCAGGGATACGGCACTGTGGCGCAGAGCGGCGTTCTACTACCCTGAATTCCAAGTCGTCTACGCGCTGTTGCATTCTAGAAAGTGCACTGGGAATGTTGCGGGATGGGATTCCTCTCCCAGCGCAATGCTGCATCACAAACCTGCAGTAAGGTTGTGAATGGAAACTGCACTATCTTCTCCATTAACACCGCCGCACACAGGCGGTCACGCAAAGAATCAACAAAGCGGTCACGTAACAATTGGGTTTCTATCACCGCCAATCCTTCATCTTTCTGTGCTGTCGTGATTTTAGCATACAGATTAGCTAAGCGATGAGAATCGCGGCAGAACTCCCCAGCCACTTGGGACGCCCTATAGAATTCAGAAAAGAGCTCATTGAGCGACCTGTTGTCGCCATACAACTTAAGCAATGTCAGTAATAATTGCTCAGGGTCGTGTACAGTGATCATTTGGATCCGAAGTTCACTTGTGATGGGGGCTAACACATTGTCCAGGATGGAATATATCTTGTCCTCACCCGTAAGGTCATAAAACCTCCAAAAAGAACGGACACTTCTGGCAAACTCTTGAACACCTAGTATGGAATTCCTATGACGGCCCTCTTCCGTCTGTGTATAATAGATACATTGATGATTGTATTGGCATTACCGATATGCCTGAAGCTGATTTGTCACGCTTCATTAATTTCATTAATGTCTTCAATCAGGCAATTTGGTTTACATCCCACATCTCTACCTCTTGTGTCAACGTTCTTGACATCACTATCACCATCAGTCTATCCACCATCACTACATCAGTATACTACAAGCCTACTGATGCACATAGTTTTCTTCTTTATACCTCTTCCCATTTCCAGGCTTGTCGTGACTTTTTATCATTCTCTCAACTCTTGCGCTTTCGTCGCCTCTGTAGCGAGGACGATGATTTTCTCGATAGAGCACACGAGATGCTTGATTTCTTCTGTAAGCGCTTATACCCGAAGAATGTGCTTGCATCTGCTATGCGGCGCGTTCAGCAAATTTCTCGCCAGGAGGCTCTCTCTAACCAGCATAGAACTTCCAATTCTGACAGGGTGAAACTTGTCTTAACTTTCTACCCTCATAGTTCCCTTGTGAAGAAAGTCTTATTCCGTCATCTCCCTATTCTTCAGTCTGATCCTGAGACACGATCAATCTTCCAACACTATCCTTTGGTGACGTACAGACGGGACAGAAGTCTTAAGGATATGTTGGTTCACAGTCGCCTCAAGCCTAATATCCAGAGTCATTTTGGCACCATCCAGTGTCACTGTCGGAGCTGCAACACGTGTGCTTATGTAATACAGACACGCACTGTGTCTTTTCCAAAAGCCACGTTCGCTATTGAAGACAGTTTCACGTGAGAGTTCCGGAATATTATCTATGCCATTATCTGCAAGCGGTGCAACAAGGCCTATATTGGGGAAACCGGCAAGAGACTCAGTGACCGATTCGCCCAACACTTGCGTGATATACGCCTATGCTTTGTGACCCCTGTAGCTACACATTTCAATGATACTGGCCATTCAGGAGCTTGTGATGTCCAGGTCACAGTCATCCGATCATGTTCCTCTGATGATCGTAGTCGATTTGCTCTGGAGAACCGTTTTATTTCGTTATATGGTACCTTGCGGCCTCTTGGACTCAACGCATTACATTCCTATGCTTCTTAGTACTTTCTCTTCCCATGTCTTGTAATCTATATGGGTATATGCTGCATGTATTCAAGTTATATATTTACTAGATTTTTCATTGTTTCTCTTCCGTTCTACTTCTAGTTTTTATGTGTGTTTTTTGTGTTACAATTATTTCGTTATTCGTTTTTATTTCCAGATTTTCATTAGAAACGTTTGTTTTTGGTCGCCCATTTGATTTTTTAAATTTGTCACTCCTGTTGTTCGTTTTCTTGATAAAGGTCTTGTTGGTCGAAACGTTGCTGTTTATCGTCACTGTTTCAGTATTTTGTAAAACTATAGTACTTTGTTTGTAAGTGTTTTGCTGGCAAACTCCTCCACAGAGGGTCCATTACGTTCACCAAACTTACGCAAGGTCCTACCAGGGATCTCCTGTGGTACCATTCCCCACATAACATCCTCACAGATTTTTCCTCCTCTTGTGCCCCTATAGACATCATAAATATCACACCGTTGTGATAAGAAATATAATAGACAAATATATGAACCAAGAGTACAGTTGTTCAAAAGCGAAGACGCTAAAAAAAAAAACAATCAATTAGCAGGTCATAATAAACTCATACAAAATAAAGGAATAGCTGTATACAGAAAAAAAATGATTAACATGTCAAGCAAGCATAGTGTAGTAAATAGATGTATAAATAAATACTCACACTAAGAAAAGCATTAACACGTATACAGCACATCATCCCGAGAGCGTCCCCAACAGTCCAATAGTCTTGTAGAATCCTATAGTAAAACTCGTTCCACGTAATTATTGCATACCAGGCCAGGGTAAAACAGGCAAGCATTGGGGCCCTAGATTGATTGAAGAATTGTTCTAGTTGAAACGTAGGATCCGGATCGGTGGAAGCACACGTCGGTCTCCCAACTTCAATGAATGGCAAAAAAAGGACTGGCTCTAGCTCTAGGTTCCCAGGTTGATTGAAGAAATGTTCAATTTGAAATAGAAGTTCCTGACCGGGGGAATTACACGCCGGTCGCCAAAATTTAATGAAGGGCAGGCAAATGACAGGCGTTGGGTCCCTAGGTTGATTGAAGAACTAAACTACTTGAATTTAGAAGATCCAGACCAACTTCAAGCAAAGAGGAAAGAGCCGTGTAAATAAATATCAAAATGTATGTACTCACTCAATTTCTGGTCCACGAAAGTTGGACAGGCAGATCTTGTTTTTGTTTTACCCTGACACCATTTGTAGTAGGAGCCCTTGTTTTGTTGTTGTTCTCCTTTGGGGTCTTATTGTTATGAGGCGCTCCTTTTCCTCTAGTTAGGGTTTATTATATATATTTTCTTGTCTTAATTGATGTTCCTCTTGGATGGTTAGTAGATATGGTTCAACAGACGGTTACATGACGATACAATATAAGTGACAAACGTGATCTTGTTCAGTTCTTATGTATTTATTGATGTTAGAGTATTCTTTTTGGACATAGATGCAAACTCGTCCGTCCATGTTCACTGTTTATATCGGTCTCATATTTTTTCTAACGTTGCTACGCAGTCCTACACAAAGCTACGTCACTGTCTCGTACTAGTGTTGCTATCTGCTAATAGTGAGCGCAGATTTGGTGTGCAAACACTAAGTCTCTATTTATACATTTCTAGAAGCTTATTTATCTAACTACTCGTCTGGTCTGTTAGCTACTGCCTGAGGTTGAGGGACTGGCTGCATGCCTTCTACAATTGCTAATAGCATGTAGAAAGTACAACATGAAAATAAACAAAGAAAAGACCGAGACCATGAAAATCAGCAGAACACCAAGACAAGCAAACTTAGAAATATATTATATATATATATTAATTCCTCTCGTACCGTTGTACGTTACATAGGGCCTGCAAGCAATTTATCCATACCGCTCTATCCCTGGCAACTCGCTCAATCTTCTCCATGGAACTGAGACCGATATTTCCTGCCTCTCTCAGCAAAGTTCGTTTCAGGGTCTCCTTAGGTCGACCTCTCTTTATTGAACCCTTTGCATCCCACTTCAATAACTGCTTTGATATTCGTTGATCATTGCTCCTCAAGTTGTGTCCAAGATATCGCAATCTTCTCTTTCTTATAACAGTTGTCACTAGTGGTTGACCAGACATGTCTCTGATTTCATCACTTCTCCAGAATTCGTTCAATTTTATATTCATTATTTTTCGCAGACATCTATTTTCAAATGCATTCAACCTGCTTTCTATATATTTAGTCATTTTCCAACTCTTGCTGGCATATGTTAGTATTGATACAACATTTGAATTGAAAATTCGCAATTTAGTTTTAATACTATATGGACTTTTACACAAAAATTAAGAACGAAAATCCAGTCCTTCGAAACTTAATACTACAGAAAGATCTTACGAATACCATGGACAGAAAAAATAAAGAACATTGATGTCCTGAAAGAACGAAATGTTAAAGAGAATTGGCTAATAAACGACATACTATACATAAAAATTACATACTTTGGTCACATCAAGCGTCACGATGACCTGGAAAGAACAATACTAGAGGGTAGGTTACCAGGACGCAGAGGCAGACCAAGAAGAAGATGGCTACAAGATATTAAAGAAACCATGAATATGACCATCGATGAAGTTAGTGAACTGACAAGAGACAAAGTGAATTTCAGATGTGCTACAAAGAGAGCAACGTCCTATAAAGGATACCCACCTTGATGATGATGACTATATAACTTGCAGTTCCATATTTTATTTAGACTTTTAAAGCTGATGTTGCTTTACCAATTCGTATCATAATTTCTTTTTTAACATTTCCTGTGCAATCAAAATTGCTACTTAAATAGGTGAACTGCTCTGTTATTTTATCATTTTAGATTCTAGGGTGATATCTGCATTACTTGCTATAGGTGTCTTCATTATATCTGTTTTTTCATAGCTTATCTGCAGTCCAATTTACAAATAGACAACACCAAAGTAAAGCAAGTTTCTGAATTGCAATATGTAGGTAGCATTTTCACAGAGGACGGAAAACTCGATATAGAAATAGAAACAAGGTGTCAAAAAGCAAATGCAATGACCTACCAGCTGGTACCATTACTACAAGACCCAAAGATCAAGATAGAAGTGAAAAGACAGATGATAAAAAGTATTTTCCTACCAACACTTTGTTACCAGTGCCAAACTTGGTCTCTTACAGCAACACACCACAGAAAGCTCACCACGTGTGAAATGAAATGCTTGAGGAAGGCAATGGGAGTCACCAAGAAAGACGAAAGGAGGACATCAGAAGCAGAGTGTGTATAACTTAATGCATCGAATACTTCGAAATGAAACAAATGCAGTAATTTTGACATTTAATGAGAATGAAATACAATTAACCACCAATAACAGCACACAATAAAAAGAGATCGGGTATTAGAGCTAAGAGAAGACCACGAACAAGATGGATAGACAATATCAAGACCACACTACATAAACACGGATATAACACAACAAGGGCGACTCATCTGGTCTTAGAAAGGCAAACCTGGCAAATTAAAGCGCCCATTCCTACGCTTACCCCCATGAGGTCATTACCTTGTAGTGGTGGGGGCTTGCGTACCTCAATGATCTAGTAAGCTATGCCGACAGGAACGTTCTGTTCCTGGAAGGGTTACCCAGGCCGGACAGGTCCAATGTGAGAGGTCAGACTAGATGTGGTCTCCTGGTCCTCCAGGTTGGGGGTTGGGCGCAGTGCTAACAACTCTGCCCCATAAAAAGAAAAAATGTTACAGAAACTTGAAAGGAAAAAATGCTCTCGATGTCCAGCGGTCTTGAGACAGAGTACCACTGTCAGCATGAGCAGTATGGGTGAAAGCCACAAGGAAGCCCACGCTGGGAATTCAAGTCTGCTGGATGTCAAATCTAAACTAAGAATAGGATTCTGGAACGTCAGAACAATGTTCGAGAGCACAACGACAGCACAGGTGGTAAAAGAGAGGCAACACTATAAATTACACTTTCTAGGGGTCAACGAAAGTAGATGGACAGGCTTTGGACAGACGACAACTAGAACAGGGAAACCATCTTGTACTCAGGAAGAGACGACGGGAATCATTCAGCAGGAGTTGCACTAATAATAAGGAAAGGACTGAATAAACATCTCTTAGAGTGGCACCCGATTAATGAAAGATTGTTGAAAGCCCGATTTAATGGGAAACAAGACAAGCTAACTATCATTCAATGCTATGCAACCACTAACGAAGCCGAAGAAGAGAACAAAAACATATTTTATAGAAGTTTACAGGAAATAGTGGACAAGGTTCCAGCTCAGGACGTTTTGTGCATAATGGGAGACCTAAACGCAAAAGTTGGCAACAATAACAGACACAGAGAAGCAATAATGGGGAAAGAGGGATGTGGCACTGCAAATGAAAATGGAGAAATGTTGAGCAATTTTTGTCTAGAAAACATACTGATCATAGGAGGCACATTGTTTCCACACAGGACCATACACAAGTACACATGGATATCCCCAAATGGAAGAGATGAAAACCAGATAGACCACTTTATGATCAACAGTAAATGGCGAAAGACATTACTTGATGTAAAGGTGAAAAGAGGAGCTGACGTGGGCAGCGACCACCTCCTTGTCGTTGCCATGATCAGGCTCAAACTCAAGAAAATATATATACAAGCCAAGACAAGAACATAATTCTTTAATGTTAACCTATTAAAAGATAGAGAGATTGCTACAAAATATATAGTGGAACTAAAGAACAGATTTCAAATCCTGGCAGAGCAGTCAGACACAACACCAACTGAAAGTATCCAAGAAAAATGGAATGCGATCAAAGGCACATATAAAATAGTTAGCAGTAGTGTACTGGGAACCAGTAAAGGACAACATAAAGAGTGGATAAGTGGCCAGACCTTAGAATACATCCAAAAGCGAAAGGAGAAAAAAATCTCATCAATAGCATTAGATCAGAACGTCAAAAAGATAAGGCAAGAAAAGAATATACACAACTAAACAAAATGGTAAAAATAAGTGCTAGAACAGACAAGAGAAAATTTATGGAAAAGACAGCAGAAATAGCAGAAAAGGCTGCTAAAGTACATGATCTGCACACACTGTACAAGATTACCAAACAATTATGCGGAGGTAAAAGACACAACCATAACATGCCAGTCAGAAACAGTCTAGGACAACTGTTGACAACAGAGCAGGAGCAGGATATGAGATGGACATCCCACTTTGAAGATGTGCTAAACAGACCTGATCCTGAACATCCACTGGATATTCCACCGGCCGCACAGGATATTGATATCAACCTCAAATTGCCAGAAAAGCAAGACATAGTAAAAGCTATTGGATCCCTGAGAAACAACAAAGCACCGGGAAATGATGAAATGACAGCAGAGCTTTTCAAGATCGACCCCATCTTAGCTGCAAACATATTAGAGCCACTGTTTGCAGATATCTGGGAGAAAGAAGAATTGCCTAAGGATTGGACTAGGGGTACTGTAGTGAAAATCCCCAAGAAAGGAGACCTTACAGATTGCAATAACTGGAGAGGAATCACGTTGCTTTCAATCCCAAGTAAGATATTCTGCAAAATTGTCATAATGCGAATACAAGAAGCAATAGATAAGTGTCTACGAATGGAGCAAGCAGGATTTAGGAAAGGAAGAGGAACAAATGAACATATATTTACCCTGCGTAACATTTTAGAACAATGTAGCGAGTGGCAAAGGACTATATAAATCAACTTCATAGATTTTGAAAAGGCATTCGACAGCGTCCACAGAGACAGCCTATGGAAGATACTAAGACAATACGGCGTACCGCAGAAGCTTGTCAACATCATAGCCCTCTTCTATAAAGATTTCTCCTGCAACCTAAAGAATTCCAACAAAACATTCCCAGTAAAATCTGGTGTAAGACAGGGATGCGTAATGTCCTCTCTTTTGTTTAGTATTACAATTGACTGGGTGCTAAAAATGCCATAAAACAACAAGCACCAAGAGGAATAAGATGGACCCTTTCGAGATGCTTGAGGACCTGGACTTTGCAGACGATATAGCCCTGGTGTCACACAAATATGAACATATACAAGAGAAAAGTACAATACTTCACAGCACGGCAAAGACAGTAGGCCTCAAAACAAACACAGGAAAACAAAAATTATGACAAACAGTGAAATCCAACAACCAGTAATGTTAGAAAATGAAACACTGGAAAGGGTTGAGCAGTTTACATATCTTGGTAGCGTACTGACACTAAATGGTGGCACAGAGGAAGATATAAAATCACGTCTAAGTAAGGCCAGAACCGCTTTTGCCAGAATGAAACCAGTATGGAAGTCCAAAATCTAAATAGGATCACAAAACTCTATAAACAGCATTGTTTTGCCAGTTTTGCTCTACGGATCGGAGTGTTGGAGGATGACCAAAGGAGATACTAGCAGGCTGTCAGTTTTCCACCACTCTTGTTTTCGCAGAATCTTGGGAATTTTTTGGCCAGTAAAAATTATCCAATAACCAACTACTCCAAGATACAAGACAAGAGGCAATGAATGACATACTCAAAAAGAGAAGATGGAAATGGCTCGGACATGTTATGAGAATGAGACAAGAAATGCCTGCAAGGGTAGCCCTCACTTGGACACCAGAAGGAAAGAGAAAGAAAGGCAGACCACGGACAACATGGAGGTGTATGATGGAAGAGGAACTGGACACCGCATCTCTGGCGTGGGTCACTGCGCTGAAGGTTGCACGGGACAGGAGAGCATGGAAAGTCCTTTCTAAAGCCCCATGTGTCACTAGGCATGACGGGATTAAGTAAGTAAGTAATCCCTACGCTTAACGTGGACAGCCAACTACATCTTCCACAATCAAATCTCGGACCTGCTTTCTGGAGCAGAAATATGATATGCGTGGCTCTGTCTAATACTATTACATACTTAAGATTGCACTGTATAAACACATTTTGGTCTTCAAGACAAGGTTGGCAAATGTCCTACACATTACAGTTTAAAAGAATTAAAATATGACTCGATTTTAACACAATAACACATGCGTTCCCGCTTTCAAAGCTTTGTTAAAAGGAGGTAGAAATGTACCTAGATATAAGTACTCTCTGTTTATTGAAGGTTTTTAAACTTCAGTAAAGTGATTGTGAAGCAACATTCGTTTTTGTCAACAGACATCCAAAAGTCGATATATCGGTTTTGCAACATCATGAACATGAGTTAAAATTTGAACGAGTCCATTGCCCCCTTAACGATGAAAATGCCACCCCCCTCTGTGGCGCGTGGGCCCCCCGTTGGGAAACAGGGCACTAGAAGTTAGACACTTCTATAGGAGACATTCACTCATAACGAATCCAGCCATTCTATTTCTTGTGAAGCATGGTACTCTTAGCGGGCAATATAGAAAAACAAAGTGGGTTCAGGAAAGTAGACACAAAGTATGTCTGCAACAATCCGGTATTTGGATGTCACATCAGAGACCAGAAAGGCAATATGCAAAAAATGTTACTTCTTATTTGTCAATTTGTTAAGTACCGCAAAGTGTTACTTCTTCATGGACCCAAACTGAATAGTCAATTTGAGGTCTGTCAAGTTTCGCAAAGGGTAGTTTTCAGGTCGACTGAGTGTGGCCATATGTTGTTTCTCAGCTTTCAAAGTAGTCTTCACAACAAGCGCAGGTACATGTTACGGATGATGACACTGAAACAAAATGTGTTTTACATATTCCTAATCTATGTAAGTGAACGTATGTAGCTTAAGCGGTAGTAAGCTCCACCACAACTCAAGCGTACCTGGTTCATACTCCACGGCAGGAAGTTTGGAAGGATATTCGTTTCCGTGGGATTTTTACGAAAGGTAAAATAGATTTCACTGTTAAGAAAGCAATGACAAACTTTTGAACGTATAAGAGAAACGTATATTCAAAAGTACATATATGTTTTTCCACTGCCTTAATTAACATAGTAACAGAGATACAAACACAAGAACATATAGTATATGCTAAAAAGGAAGAAACGGGAAATGCACCTACAAAACAAATATAACTAATAACTAATGAATCTTACTTACTACGTCACGACGAATAGTTGCAGCAATATGGCGACGATTATCGAAAAAGGGGGAAGACTGCAGTAAAACTTGGTAAAATAGCAAAACACGTAAAAACAAAGTACTATAGTTTTACAAAATACAGAAACAGTGACGATATACAGCAACGTTTCGACCCAAAGGCCTTTATCAAGCAAACGATGCAACAGGAATGACGGATTTCGAGGAACACTACAAATGGACGATTACATATGGAAACATTCAAACCTATCTAATGAAAACCTGGGAATAAAAACGAATAACGAAATGAGTTAAACACAAAACCAGAAGTGGAAAAGAAGAGAAACAATTAACAATTAAGTGAATATATATATAACATATATATGAAGCAAATACACATATATATTACAAGGCATGATATGAGAAAGTACTAAGAAGCATAGGAATGTAATGCGTTGAGTCCAAGAGGTCGCAAGGTGCCATACAACGAAATAAAACGGTTCTCCAGCGCGAATCGACTGCGATCATCAGAGGGAAGTGTTTTATATAATGATATTCAGTGTGTGATTTCGAGTCTATTAAAATGTTCTCTTTACGATGATTTTAAACGTCTTTAAAAGACTGGTTGGTAAATATGCTTCTAGGAGCCAGAAAACGAGCCCAAAATATTTGCTACTTGACTGAGAGGTCTGCTGTCTGACACAAAGCCACTAATGATTTCAAAAATTGGCCAGGAAGCAACGGGATTTATGGGAAGATTTCATAACACACACATGTTTGATGATAGGTCACTGCATCAATTCTGGCAGTTTCATCGAAGAATGATCAGGAGGATTACCAGCCAGGATGTTCCCAAGTTAGGCGACTCATCAAGTGCACTATTGAGAACACATGCTTATAATTAATTTATAATACACAAGGCTGTCACCCTCACCCCCCCCTTCCCCACAGCAAGGTAGAACAGGAAACTGAAGCTAACAGAGCAATTATTCATCTAGAGCATAGATTCCCAAACTTTTTCAGGCCAGCGCCCCCTTTGCAAGACATACATAATTTTGTAACGTCCTTCCCCCCTCTATTACACTATTTTTCTATATTGAAGCCGTTTGATATTTTCGACGTAAATAGCAACTAAATATGGGTCCAAGGATTGACTTCATTGCACCGGTTTTTCCCATATGGTTCCGTCCCTGTCGACAGAGATGGCGTGCCATCTGCCAAGAGCATTGCACGAAGCACAAACTCCGTAGCTCCTGCAACAATCCTAGGGATCTCATGAAAAATTGCACATGTATCTCGGTCCGGATTCGGAACCACAACCTTCGGTATGAGAGGCAAACGACTTGACCACTTCTCGCCAGTGAGACCCCCAAATAGGAACTAATGATACATGACTGTTTATGTTGAAAAATGTTTTGAAAAAGTAGTGGCCAATATATGCTTCATCTTAAACACAGTTATTGCTATACAGATTTTGATAAAACGTAGCCCATATGTAAAGATTGTAAAGTGTATACTCGAAAAACATTATGCAGTTTCATATAATGATCTAGCTATGAAAATTAAAATTCATATTAAGAGATTGCATTGCATTAGTAAGAATAGTATTGTAATAATTAAAACGCTTTCAAATTTGCAAAGTAAAAATACGAAGAAAATATTACAAATTAATGTGAAGGATGAACCTAATGCATTCTTAAAAGCTTATTGATATCGGGTGCAGTTTTCGTTAAAAAAAACAGTCGTAAATCGCAACGATCAATTATATGCAATCGGTTCCTATTCTTAGATAGTAAATTCGCTACAGCACTAAACCAAACTGAGCCAAATAAGAAGTTGGAAATGCAATTAAATATCTCTGAACTATTTTCCAGAATCCATGGTACAATATCGGTATGGATTTTTTGAAGCCAGAACTCTTGGTATCCACTTTTGAATTTGGTTTTCAGTTCTTCGTTTGTTGTGAGTTCTAAAAGTATCACTTCTAAATTTGATGATTCTGCTGTGTTTACATGTGAGAAATGATCTATAACCCAATTTGGTATATTCATGTTTAAAATATCATTGAATCGCTCATTTAAATCAGAATGGAAAACCTCCAAGTGTTGGCAGTATGAAAGTCAATCATCCTTTTTGAAAGGCACTGCTGATAAATTTGAAAAGTGGCTATATTCCCTCGGCTTAGATTCCACTTGAACAGAAGGTTCCCCAAAAAAAGCGGCAATAATTTTAATTAAATTCAAATCATAGTTCATAAGTACGATTCCAACTTCACTGCAATGGGTCACCCTATAATTGATCCGTTCCTGTGCCAATGAAAATCACACGAAATGCTAAGAACTGTGAAATGTTTCCTGTGTGAACTAATTCCAGAATGAAACACTCGCGTACCGCCACAAAAAGCAACCTGTACCGCATAAAATGCATATGGCCGTCGCTAATGTAGCAACACAAAACTGTTCATCACTTGAATTGCAATTCTTGTCGAAGGAACATCAATCACGACAAAATCGAGCTTTCTGCCGCAATATAACTGCATACGGCAGATTGAGCTTGTTCGTCATAACTGCTGTCCGCCATTTTCTGAATACACACAACAAACGCACGGTTGACACAGAAAAAAGCATTCCATGTAACAGTCAAAGCTCACAGCGTGGCTCAAGCACTAACACAGTAGCTCGGCAAAAGAAACCGGAAAATACCCGACCAAACATGGCGGAAATGCGCTAGCAAAGTCGTGTCCAGAATCAAACAGTCCTGACTCTGAATGGCCTTCCCGCATTCCGCCATTGATGGCCAGATTGTTTCTTCATAATTGTTTAATCAACATCAAAGTATCGACAAGTTGAACATTTGGTATTAAAATATAGTTAATACTGAACAAATAATAAACATCATTGTGCTGTTGTCCCTAAGTACTAGCTAACAGTTTGGATGGTAACATTCTTCCTTGTCATGAAGCTAAGATGTCTAGAATTTTTTTTCTTTCTCTGTCACATCTTTCATTGATTTTGCTGGCCGCTACTATGTGTTCTAAGGCTTTTTTTCTCATTACAAACCTGAAAAATGTCGAATCCTTCTTTCTTATGTTGATGAGTTTTCTCTCCACCTTGATCTCCCATAGCACATCAACATTTATCAGTTTAACCCCTTCATTCTGCCGTGCTAATATATTGGCTCGTCATATTTTTTTAGATGACGCAAAACTAGTTTGCTGGCTAATTCCGTATTCATTCTAAGATAAATTCGACTAGTTTAAAAAATTATGGAGGAAAAGATTAACATTTCATGGGTTTCTCGACACTCTTCTGTTAAAAAACGATATCTTAGTGGCCTGTAGAAATATTGATATATTGTCCTTGGTTCGCATCCATATTTCAGTACTGGCTCTGTGTAGCACTGAAGACCACTATTTTTACTACAAGCTGTAGACAGCTTAAGGAGAGTGTAGGCACCATCATTGCCATGAGAGAAGATCAAAGACATGATTTTAAACATATGTGCGAATCTACATCCCTGGCCAGAGTGAAGAAGATGGAAGTAAAACTGAGGGTTGCCAGACATGAATTTTTTGTTAATGGCACAAGAGATTTGATTAATCAGCACATAATGGATGTGATCAGTCACGTTACGCTGATGAGGAGATCGAAACATCTATGGTTCTATCTGTAGTGCTGTGATGATGATCACTGCTAGTCACTTATATTTCTTCCTCTTCTTCAAAAGTTTTAGACATCAACTTGTATATACATAAAGAAGTTAGTGGTCAGTTAGAATCTGTGTACATCTCTGTATAGCTTGTTTTGGACTGACATAGGGGCCGGACATGTGTGCTTCTTCTGTTCATCCTTTGTTGGATACTCTTGCAGAATGTCTGTCTCTACCAGCTTGATGGTGGCATATGTACATACATTAGTAGGGCCTATCTTGTACATGTTAAACAGTACCTCAGCTTATTGTGCCCAGTAAATAGCCAGAAGATGACAACATGTTCTTCTTTATTAAGTTGGTAGCAGGCATAATCTTTTTGTTGACACAAGTGATTTCTCGCTGATTTGTTCCTGTAAGTCATTTTTATATGTGTTTGCGCTTTCTCATACATCATAATAGTGTCTGCCTGTTGTTGCCTGCCTCTGATAATATGTCCGCTGCCTGTGACCACTTGCCTTTGCCAATATGTTGGCCGCCTGTGGTCACCTGCCTTTGTCAATATGTCAGATGACTGTGGCCACCTGCCTTTGTCAATATGTCCGCTGTGTGTGGCCACTTGCCTTTGCCAATATGGCCGCTGTTTCATTGCCAGGTATACCATAGTGGGAATGATAACTGTATTACCACTCTTGATAAAATATGTGCATACTTGATGTAGCGTTGCATGCAGCCCCTCTAAGTTATTATCTTCTTGATTCTTTAGAGCAGTGATCAGCCAAAATTACTGCATTTCCTTTTGCATATTTTACTAATTATATTTATATATTAATTAAAAACTATTTTATAAATATCAGATCTAGTAACGCAAAGCTTAGTAGTTTTTGGTCTTGGCCATCTGACTTTGAAGCATGTTATTGAGGTCATTGATCGTACGGTAAACACTCTTACTTATTACACCAAAGTCACAGTCCATGGTTCGCTGGGAGATGAATTCTTTCATTGAGAAGTTATTCTGCTCATGATGTTGTAATTTCTTCTCAAGATTCATCAACTGGGAATAGGTCTCATTGTCATTTAGTTGAACTTAGAGACCCTCGTATCGTCAATGCTTGAATCATCTTTTTGTAATTATCTCGTCTCTTCGGGAGGATGATTCTATCGTCAATGAGTTTCTGTTTTTTGCAATCTGACTCTGATCTGAGCTTATCCAGGTCTGCATAAACTTCTAGCTCTTTCTCCATGTCTACCACTCTTTGCTTCAGCACCACAAGTTCTTCGTTAAGCTTCTCCTCAAGCTGTTCCATTTTCTGCAGATCACGCTGTAGCTTTTCTCTCTCAGAAGCCAAACCAATGGTTGTTCTTTCAGATTTTTGTCTCTCATCTTCCTTGAACTGAAGATCTGCCTTCATTGACATTAATTCCTTGGGACTAGGAAGATGAGTGAAGCGACCCATGTTCCTGCTCATGTTCTCCAGCAAAATAATGATTCCTTCTTCCAAGTGTGCAATCTTTTTAATTTCCCCTTTCTTGTTATCTTCAAATGTGTTCAAAAAGTCATCCATGCCTTCCTCTCTCTTTTTCAGTTCTTTATATTTCTGATTTCTTTCACCTTGATTTTCCTCAATGTCATAGTCCAACTGTTGAATGTCTTCCTGCATCTGCTCAATCTTCTCTAAAAAAGATTACGCCAATGCTCTGTGACCCCTGTAGCCACCCATTTCAATGATACTGGCCATTTAGGTGCTCACGATGTCCAGGTCACAGCCATCCGATCATGTTCCTCGGATGATCGCAGTCGATTTGCTCTGGAGAATCGGTTGATTTCTTTGTATGGTACCTTGCGACCACGAGGGCTCAACGTATTACATTCTTATGCTTCTTAGTACTTTCTCTTCCCATGCTTTGTAATCTATATGGGTATATGTTGCATGTATTCATGTTATATTCCATTCTTATGCTTCTTAGTACTTTCTCTTCCCATGCTTTGTAATCTATATGGGTATATGTTGCATGTATTCATGTTATATTCCATTCTTATGCTTCTTAGTACTTTCTCTTCCCATGCTTTGTAATCTATATGGGTATATGTTGCATGTATTCAAGTTATATATTTACTGGCTGTTTCATTGTTTCTTTTCCTTTCTATTTCTAGTTTTTATGTGTGTTTTTTTGTTACATTTATTTCGTTATTCGTTTTTATTCCAGATTTTCCTTAGATTCGTTTGTATTTGGTCGTCCATTTGTGTTTCATTTTAATTTGTCACTCCTGTTTGTTCGTTTGCTTGATAAAGGCCTTGTTGGTCGAAACGTTGCTGTATTTTGTCATTGTTTTTGTACTTTGTAAAACTACAGTACTTTGTAATTACGTGTTT
Organism: Arion vulgaris; assembly: GCA_020796225.1. Lineage (NCBI taxonomy): Eukaryota > Metazoa > Mollusca > Gastropoda > Stylommatophora > Arionidae > Arion > Arion vulgaris. The sequence goes on from CM036772.1 coordinate 15,288,467, forward strand.
TGCCAATCAAATAGTTTTACTGCAGTTCCATATATATATACTCAATCTTCTCTTGGACTTCTCGTGTTTGTCTTTCAATGCTAGCAATTTCAATGTTATCTTCCTTGACTTGTTTCAGTAGTTTTTCCATCTCTTCAGTTGGTGATACCTTGCTCTTTGCTTCATCTACTAAACTCTTTTTCTTGATCTCCAGTTCATGTATTTGATCATAGAGATGAACTGCTTCTTGTTTTACTTGAGAGAGAGACAATTCCTCCTGCAAATTGTCAATCTTTGAGTTCAGCATATCTAGTTCCTGTTGTCCACTCTCTAACTGTTTCAATAGATGCTCATTAAGGTCTTTAAGCTGTATGTAATGCTGCCTTTGGCTATGTTCCATGTCATTAATAAGATTATCAGCCATTCTCTCTTTTGATTTAACTCTGTCTGCAGGATTTGAACTTGGTCTTGACGCTGTTTCTTGAGCTCAAAGCCATCCTCCATCCATTTGGCATTTCTATCATTTTCAGCCATGAAATTATCACAGTCAAATTCCACATCTTGAATATCTTCATCTGTTGTCAGTTTATCCAAAAGTGTATTGTAGTCTCCCAGCTCCCCTTGAAGATCTTTTATTTCAGATGCAAGAGCTTCAGCACGCTTTTCATAAGACAGAAAACTAGAATTTTCATCATTAGAATTCTCAATGTCCTTGTTTAACTTAGAATTTTCAGCATTCAGCTTATTAATTTTGCTCCTAATTAAGCCCAGGTAGTACTTTTGTCTTGAACTTTGCGTTGACTTCGAGCTCCTGTCTTCATGCCTACGAGACCTTGTTGTGTTGTTGGCCTGTCTACCACGGTTGCTTGTGAATTCAGTGCTACACCTCCAGCAATCTGTCCTCCCCTGCTACCAGGACGAGCTGTTCCATGATTCATTGCTGTTGTAAGTCGAGTTTCAGTGCCCGTGCTGCCTACCCATAGCTGTGCCAATGGCTCTTCACGAAAGTGGCCGGTTTGCACTTTTTGGTGGTCTCTGACTCATTATGTAGTCTGAATGTGTGAGTCAACGGTGGAACATTCAAGTTTCACGTCTTGGTTACTGTCAATAATATTCCCCAAAAAATGCAAATCAACACCTTATAATTGTAGATTTACTTCATTAAATAGTTTACAGATGTCTGACAAAAAAGCGATGGCATTTTTGGATGTAATCAGGTTGGTCTGCATTCCGTCGCCATTGTTTTCTAGAAACTCTAGTACTGAATCATATAAACTGTAAAATCAATTCAGACAAATACCGTTTGAAAGCCAACGAACTTCTGTGTGAAGAGGCACACGATTGAAATCTTCATCGTGTTTCACTATAAAGTTGGCTAAACATTCTGTCACTCAATGAATTGCTTCTAATCTTGTTGACTGCTCTAATAACGTAGTGTAGCGACGAATGCGGGCGTTTTCCCTTTAAATTCTTTGCAACCAAATGTTGACAATGAAGAACACAATGTATAGCGAGTACATTTGGTACTGCTTGTTTTAAATGCGCTATGAAACCCTTGTAATATCCTGTCTTTACTGGAGCACAATCAGTAGCAGCAGACAAAATATGAATACGAATGGCTTTCTCTTGAAAAAACTTATTCATGGTATTAAATATTGACTCTCCCTTTGTATCCGCTTCTAAGTTTTTAGCAAATAATAATTCTTGGCACTTTTTTTCTTCTTTTATGAATCGAACGTATGATAAGAGTAGTGCTTCGTTATTTGTAAGAGTTGATTTATCGAGCTGAATGGAAAATTGGCTTGTCTTCAAATAATCGCATAATGATTTTTCAACGTCTTCATCCATTTCATCTATTCTTCTTTACACTGAATTATTGCTTAAAGGAATTGTCCTGATGATATCTGACGCTGGCTTATGAAACATAGTGTTTATGATTTCTTTTACTGCCAGCAAGATTAATTCCTTACCAATTGTGTGTAGCTTTCCAGCTTTTTGTGATTAATAATGAAATATTGTAAGAAGCTTGTAATCCGTTATTATCTTCTTTAGTGGACAGCACAAAAAGTGTTGATATATTTGGATATTTCAAATATTTTTCTTCTAGTGCTTGAAAATACGACAGATCTGTATCCTTTTTGTCAGCTTGCGTTTTAGTCAAATGTTCTTGTAGCCTAGAAGGTTTAATGATTTGGACTCTTTTGGCAAATCACATTCTTTTGCTTTAGGCTGAATAAAGAATTTATATAACAATTCTGTCGACAGATTATATTAGAATATGAATCAAAATTGAAAATATTACAAAAAAAACAGTAATTTACACTTTGAACCTACTTATATATTATACTTGTATTTCACCAATTTAACTCTGATGAATGTTAATGAACATAATGTAATAGCTTTTACTAAACCACTGTATTTAATAGATTTGACATCCTTTTGTAGGATTTTAAATATTCCTATTATGCCACTTTCTTGTAATTAATGGCTGCAAAAAAATTTTTGTCCAAATCGTATTTATGAAAGAATTTTTCGTGAAAGAATTTATAAAAAATTGGAACTATTTAATATACAAAAATCCATCTGAAACATCTTAGATATCTGCAATTAGGACTAAATTAGTAAAACAAGACATCATACATCATTTGACCTTCTGAATTTCATTCCTCTTTTTCAACGCAGTAGTGAAACTCGAATAACACATTTTATTGTTTTTTTAAAATAATTTTTTTCTACTTTTAAGTCATCTCTTTCAAAGCTTATACAAATTTTATATTAATATGAAAACAACGAAAATAGATTCTTGATTTTCAAGACTGAATCCCTTAATTGCTTAATTTGAAAATACTTTTGGCAAATCAAGAACATTACTAATAAATTGTTCGTAGGAGACTGAATAAAGACGTATTTACAATACTCAATAATGTACTGTCGACAGTTCTTCTTATATTCAGACATAATGAATTCATAAAGTTTGCAACAATATTCACAAAATAAAACATGTAATTTACACTTTGTATGACTCTACTTATATATTATACTTTGTATGTTTCCACTCATATATTACACTTTCTGGACTGAAGATTGTTGACAAAGCACACATAATGTAATGAAGCTTATTACTAAACCACTGGTATTTATAGATTTGACATCCGGCTGGAATATTCCAGTAGGGGGATTTGGGTAAATATGTCCTATTATGCCACTTCTCTCTGTAATTATGGCGTGACAAAACAAAAATTTGTTGTTCCCAAATCGGTAATTAACCTATGAAAGTCCAACCACTTCACTCTTCGTTGTAAAGATATTTCATATAAATATATTGCTGTCACACTGCATTTCATTCACACAAAAATCCCGCTATCTGACCAACTGCAATCATCTGCAATAAGGACTAAAATTTATGTTAACCAAGAGCTCAAAAGACATCAAAAACCAAGTATTTGATGCTTCTGAATTTTCCTATATCCTCTCTTTCAACGCAGGCGAAACTCGTAATAACACATTTTGTTATTGTTTTTTTTTGGAAAACTGCAATACTTTGTTTTTACGTGTTTTGCCATTGTTACAAAGTTGTACCGTAGGTTTCCCTTATATCGATAATATTCTTTTAACACAAGACCCCTTCGTCAAAATCGCTCCATTATGTCAACAGTTGAACAATTTCCGTTCAGTGTCTGTTAAGTGATGTGTTCTAAATTTTGGCAAAATACAGTGTCTGTTATTATAAGTTCAGAGAAAGGTAAAACTTGTTCCGGGTTTGGAGGCTAAATGAAATCACTTTGATCACCTCCAGTAACTGTTTAATGAACAGTAACTTATATTTATTATCTTCATGTGCGAGTAAATGTAGTAACATTTATACAGCTTGTTATTTTAATATCATCATGCAATACATTGCTACTGTAATTTGATCAAAGACAGACAATACCGTTGATGTGATTATATTTAGCTGGTGCGCGATTACTGTATATACATTTTTCTGGCACTGGAAAAATGGATCGTATAAAACGGGCATAATATGAATTAAAATGCAGATTTAAAAGTTTAAATTATTATTCAATCGCAAAAAAACTAAAATAATTAATTTTTAAATATATAATATTAATTGATTCTATAAGGAGACACCGACCCCCTAGATCACCTGAACGCCCTCCCCCAAATGCTTTAGAGCCGGCTACCGCTCCCTAGAACGCTTCAGCGCCCACAGGGGGCGGTACAGCCGACTTTGGGAAACTCTGATCTAACCTCTACGCCACATATTTAGCATTGCTTAGTTATCAGATGATTGTCAGATATTGACAGTCTGTAAAGACGAGAAAAGGCCATACAGTTACCAGATCTATCTGCGGAGTTCAATGACAGGAATCGAAGTTAATCTTGTTAAAGCCAAGTCAAGTGTATGTACAGTTATCGCAAAGTTAGCTCTTTTCAAACGCAATTGGTTATTGGAAAATATTCCAAATTTCGAGCTCTTAAAATATAGAATAGAAAAGTGAGATACAATAGAATGATCATCATGTTTTTTTTACCATTTGGGTATGCTCCAAAGAGGTATAATTGTGTCCATACTTGTTTTACTTCGATGAAGTTGTTTCTGACTAGAAACATTCTTAATCAGGCAATTTGAGGTTTTTACTGTGTATGTTACTTTTAGAAGGAGGGAAAACATTAGCCTGAAGCTAAACACAAGTAAACATTAAGAGTAGTTTCATTGGCGCTAAAAAGTAACTTTTGATTTTGTACTGGACAGCATCAACACCACCCCTTAATTTGTCCAGGAAAGGCATTTTATTTTACAGTAAAAACGAAAACTTTATATTTTGCGCTCGACCAGTATCCCCTATTCCTGTTGTCCCTGTGAGTGCAGTTTCGTTATGCACAAGAACACAACTTTATATTTTGCACTCACTCGCCCACCATCACTCACTTCTGTTGTCCCTGGGAGAGCAATTTGTTATGCACAAGAACGCAACTTTATATTTTCTACTCGCCCAGCATCAGTCACTCCTGTTGTCACTGGGAGAGCAGTTTGTTATGCACAAGAACGCAACTTTAAGTTCTGCGCTCAGCAAACATTAGCAAATTAGCAAACCAATAAAACGGTTTATGCTAAAGAGTTTAATGCAATCTTTACTTCTACCAACACAATCTACTAAATCGGTCTAGTGGAGTATATTATCGAGCTGGCAACTATGACGTGTTAAATTTGAGTGCATAGAACGGTTATATATTCTATTATGTATGTAAAACATTGAATTATTAAGGTATATCTCAAATGTCGTAAACGTTCATTCATAGCTATTGAGTAACCATGGTTCATTCGATACAAAGAATTAAAAAAAAGTATATCAACATCTGATACATACAGTTAAACGTACATTTATCCCACATAATAAACTTGAACACTGTAAGACTCTTCAAATGCTGGTTAGTATTTATTTAATTCTAATATCAATTATCATCAATGTTAGCAGAAACATTTTCTTAGAAGAATAGTAAAAACTGCTCTGCTGGTGGGAAGTAGATGTGTCATATGAATACAAACAGATGTAGCATTGATGACACAAAAGTAATTGTTAACGGAGAGAGAGATTGTCGTGTAAGTTTTATTATTAAATTAAAAGCTATACATTTTGTTTTGGTAAAATACATCATCCATTATATTCCAAGTCACGATGATCTGTCTCTTTCTGTTAAAAGATTATGTATGTATTGATTAAGAAATAGTTGGAAAACATAACATAGGAAGTGGAAATGAGACAGGAGATAAAACGAGAAATTTCTGTGTCGAAAACGTTCTGGTTATAACATACACAATGTTTGAACAACATCCTAGAAGATTATTGACCTGGACTTCGCCAGATACTAACTAATTCCAAAATTCAAATTAGACTTTACAATAATACAACAACTGGGGGTCTCTGTAGCTAAGTGGTTACGACCTTAGCCTTGTGAGTCGAAAATCGTGTGTTCGAGTCCGGACCGCGCCTTTCTGTTCACGAGAGGAGTTTTTTTCCAGAGACCCCTAGGATTGTTGCTGGAGCTACGGATGTGTGCTTTGTGTAATACTCCCGGCAGGTGGCGTGCCATTTTTGCGGAGAGGGACCGAACCGTATGGGGTAAAACACGTCTCAATGAGGTCAATCCTTCGGCTTTTTTAAACAACTATAGAAAACAAATATAACAACAGATATAAACATACTTAACGCAGATTGTGGAGGTAATCAAGAGCTAATAATGACGATGTTAAAATTTAAACTCAGAATATTAGAAATGACACAAAAAAGTACGATTTAAGTTAAGTTATATTTAAGTTATCATCGAAATATGTCGTAGAAGTGAAGAACAGATTTGAAATACCTATGACAGTCCAGGAAGAGATAATACGCGTACTTAGGGGAGTTAGCTACATATAATAGAGATATCATAGTGTTGTCAGAATGAAGAGTTGGCATCAGGGGAAGTTAACCACAAATACTAAAGTTATCCTAGTGTTGTCAGACAAAGGTATGGTGCCGACAAGAAAAGAGAAAGAATTTGAAGATTGCAAACAATACTAGAGTTAATTCAAAAGAGATAGGAGAAAATCTTACAGGGAACATCTAAGGATGAAAATAGGATAGCCTATAAAAAATAACACTAAATACGAAAGAACATAAGAATTTTTCTTCTTCTTCTCTCGATCGTTCTTTACGGCTACTTTTCTTCGTCTAAGGTGATATATAAACAGCCAGACAGCAGGAACGGGTGTACGTTCACAACCTTCAGTACAATTGAAGGTCTGGTGCTTATCCTTTGCCGTTGTGTTCTGTTTAAACCAGATGTTTATTTACTAGAGTAGCTCTCCCTAGAGTACGATCCATTCTGTCGTATATTGTGTCCACTTTCCTCACCCTTGCATTGGTGGCTTGATATCCCCACCTTTCAGAGTGACTGAAAACAATTCCCCACTACTAGACAGTTTGTATTGGTCAATGTTATGGCTTCCAGCATATGGGCTCTGTCATTGAAACAATATATATTGTAGTATCAAATATGTTAGTTGTCTACAAAGATGTCAATTTCTATGTCCTCTGCTTTCCCATTTGTGCCAACTTCTGTTTGTTTCATTGTGTTTATGTAGCTCACGAGTGTAAAGACACTACCCCCCTCCCTTTCCGCGTGGCCTTGTATATCTTATCTGTATGACTTATATCTTCTTACAGAGAATCCGTGTGCGGATGGGGGAAGGTTGAGACCTGAATATATGCAACGTCAATTTTTCAATGGTGATCCTCACTGCTAGGGCCATCTTTCTGGTGTAAGTGTCCTCGGTGTTCCAGTGGATTATATTGAACTCCCGAGTCTGGTGCGGTTTTTCTGTGATCACCAGCAGTTATTTTTGGTCGCACTCGTGATGATTGTTCCAATATTCTTTCTGTATAGCTAAGTCTCGGGGGCAGAGCGGCGACAATAGAATCCGTTATCATATTCCTCATTTCGAGGGGTCGTTGCACCATATTATGTGCATTACGACCTCGTGCTTCTGGTTGTGCAAATATTTGTTTCGTGTTAGCATTCCCTAGTCGTTGATTTCTACGCAATCGTCTTGCAAGGGAGCAGATTCTATCCATCTGCATCGCGTCCCGAATGAAAAAAAAGCATAAAACACATTAATCCTGTATTAACTATAGCATATGAGTGTTCCATGCGAATATTTTAAAACCACGATACAGAATCAGAAGATAATTTCTTAATTTTACGGGCGCCGTCACTACACACAACAGTCAGCGCCGATTTGAAAACCGGAAGGCCTGTGTAATATTAAAAAATGTTCTATGACCGAATCTGGAGTGGTCATATTGAGTAAATTCTGAAATATTATTGTAGAATCTTCTTTTCGTGCTTTCAAATGCTGGCTATAAACCAGAATATCGACATCGGTTGTTTCAAGTGAAGAAAGATTTGAAAACTGATAACATTGTCAAATGTTAATACAACGCAAGTTTTGACACGAACGCAGAAATAATTGCTTTTTGTTTTGATCAAATTAAAATCATTTTCTTACAGTTGCAAGTTCGTTTCATTAAATTTGTTTTACAAATCTGTCAAAATAAGCAATATTGCTATAACCTTTCAATAAAATATATCTAAAAGAATCATTTTTGTTTTCCAAAAAAAACTTTGTAATTGATTCAAATAGTTCTTAACATCACTTTAGAGAGGTACTTGTTGACAGCCAATAACTTCTGTATGCAATTGTAAACAATTGAAGAATTCGTCGTTTTCATCACAAAACTTTAAATAATCTTTCATCGGAGTATTTTATCTGGTCATGTTAACTGATGTAATTAAATGATGTAGGAGCGATGAAGACAATTACTGAGATTTTTGTGACAAAACGTTGTCGGTGAATTACACAATGTACGGCGACTACATTTTTGAAAGTTTTTTCAAATATGAAATCAGCTAGCTGTAGTGTTCAACCATTGCCAGAGCACCATCGGCAGCACACCATATTATTCAGCGAAATTCTTTTTTCTTGAAAATTGTATTCCAATACGTCAAATATAGATTTTTCTTTATTGTCCATTTCTAATATTATTGCAAATAATAGATCAGAACAAATTTTTTCATCTTTTATGAAGAGAACGTACACCATAAGTAAAGAATCATTTGCATGTAAAGAAGACGCATCGAGTTATAAGGAAAGCTTCAAAAAGGTTCTTCAAAACATCATTTCGACGATTCATCTCTACACTGTGTTATTTCTCAATGAGACGTATAAATAATTTCAAACCGCGGCGTATGCAGTGCAGTATGCAGAACCTCACTCACAGTTAGCGATATCAATTTTTCGCCAATATTGTGCGGTTTTTCAGATTTAGCAATCAGTAGGAAATGTTGCATGAAGAGGTAGCCCATCATTTTCTTGTTTCGCTGAAGCCAAAACCATACCAGCCAAAGTTGGGCGTGTCAAATGTTGATTTCTAAACTTGAACATAAGATACCTTTTCATCTTCTCTACCAGGATCTATCTTGCTCACGTGTTTTTCTAATCGTGAAAGTTTCATAGCTTCATGTGAAAATATCATGTGGCAATTCAGACACATTGGTAATGTCTTGTGTGTGGGTGATTGAATAAAACACTTCTATTGTCTGAAATATTTCTTTGATTCGGACACAACCTGGCAAAATATGCATACATTCATGTATATTACCATACTCATGCTCGATTTTGTTGTCTCGAAAGCGACGCAGTCCTCATGCAGTGTGCTACCATTTCGTTGTGCTGAATAGGCCCACGATAATCGGGTTCCGCGTCTGACAGAGCCATTGGTGTAGATAACGATATGACCTGGATGGGAGTACTGATCCACTAGTGCAAGAATATCCGCATTGACTCGCCGGGGCCTATTCTCTACAGCAGCGTCCATGTGTACTGACACCCCTGGTGTAATCAATCATATCTTCTGATATAGGCATACATTCTTTCCCATGCCTAAGCTCGTCTAGAGTACAGACCTGTTCATTAACAAACTCTTATGTTTATGTCAAAACTATTGATGTATCATCGCATGTTCACAGCTGAAAATTTACTGCTGTTCTCTCAGAAACTTTTCTCCCAGAGACAACAGGAGTGAGTGATGCTGGGAAAATGTAAAATATAAAGTTGTTTTCTTGTTACTGAAAACATATGAATCAAATACTGCAGAAAAATGTATATGAACAGAGACCACAAGGACAATAGAGAAGACAATGTAGTAATCACAGAGACATAACTGGAATCATTGATAGAGAAATTTGAATTGGCAAATAAAAACTTGAAGACAGAACAATTACCAGGATGTGATAATATTTCAGCAGAGTTTATTCAAAGCTGGAGGAGAACAAAGCAGTCAACTATAGAACGCATGTTAACTAAAAAGGGAGACAACAAATTATGTAAGAACTACAGAACAATAATATTGATTAGCCACACGTGCAACGTTAGACAAATTATTATTGGACGATTCTGTAGGTCAATGAAAGAAAACATCATTATAGCGAACGTTTAATATAAACTAATGTACATCTAATATATATATCTAATATATATATATATATATATATATAAACGAAAGCTACAATTACATTTTTCTGACGTCTGTCTCTATTGTTTGGAGATATCTGAACATCCTACGAACTTTAAATTTGGCAAGAATGTAGCTTTCAGAGTTACGAAGTCGGAAAAATTATCAAACTTGACTTTTTTATACGTTTCTTTAAAGACATAAAACTTAACTGATATAGCCTGGCACAGAAATAGTCGAAAAAAGGAATATCTAAGTTTTCACGACGTGTAATTGTCACGTGATCCGTAGCATATATGTATCAATATCCGGCAGCCGGCAAACGTATAGCAGACGTATTCAAATGTCTAAAGGGTTGGAACCCGAATTACGCTGTTGCATTTTTGACAATTGTAAATATTGAAGCATTCCCATTTGACAAGGAGAAAACATTCTGTTATTAATGGAAAAGCAGCCGATGTTGATGTTATAAGGGTGACAGGTGTCTATTTAATTATGCTCAGTCTCAATAAGAAAAATACACAGAAAATAGCAACATGCGAAATGAGATGTCTCCGCAAAGTCACCAACAACGCAAGAATGGACAGAGAAACGAATAATAGCATCAGAGAAAATGTTGGAACAAGACCGTGCTTGAATTATATAGCAAAACAGAGAATTAAGTGGTTTGGCCACTTAGTAAAAATGCGAACAGACCAAGCTGCCTATGAACCTTTCCACAACAGAATATCAGGAAAGAAGGCGAGAGGAAGACCAAGACAAAGGTGGATAGATACCATTTGAATTCTGCCAGGGGACTAAGAAAACCATCACGCAAGTCAGCAGAGAAGCGCAAGACAAATACATAAAACCACGATACTGGGTTAACAACCCGGTAACAGTGTGTTGACAAAAGAAGAAGAAGTGTGGCATTGTTTGGAACTGACAAATTATCAGACCTACAGACATTTTATTTGCAACGATTGTACTGGTCAGGAATTTGAAACAAGAGACATTGTTATTGAAGCAAGAAACAAACGTTTGCTAAGAATATCAGAAATGCATGGATGATATGATGCTCTTCAGTACCAACTGATGTTTCACAGAGATTAGGATGGATACCGTGTTAACGTTCGTCAGTTCAATCCAAACAATAATGTTACATACAGACAAAAAACTGTCTCTGCTATTAGTTTCTATGCTTACAGATTGATGATAAGATCAGACGAAATAAATTATTGACATCTTTTCACTGGAGGTCCGAGGTATATATATGTACTAACCCAAGATGCCATGACTTATGTTAGGAAGTATCGTCGCTCTGATCTTTTCATAACCTTCACATGTAACCCTAGATGGAATGAAATAACTAACATGTTGCAAGGACACAAGCCACACGACAGATATGACATAATTTGCAGTTTTCAAGATGAATGTTTATCTCTCATGAATTTATTAACCAAAGGAAAAGTTTTTGGAACGACAATCTGTAACAGTCCTCAGAAGAGAGGACTTCCACATGTCCATATCTTGGTGTGGTTGCGAAGTAAACTTCCTCCAAATGAAATCGACACTTTCCTAAGTGCTGAATGCCAGGTCCTACCTCTGACCCAAGGATGCATGATATAATAGTCAAAAACATTGATCATGGACCTTGCGGTCTTTTCAACTCAACCTCCCCTGCATGCAGCACGGTAACAGCTTAAAACGGTATCCTTGGCAATTTACCAATTGTAAGTATTGAAGCATTCCCATTTAAGAATGAGAAACCTTATTGTTATTATTTATTGTTGACAGAAGCCCCACAGCAGTGCACTTATCAGTTCATGTAGACAATGGCCAGAGGGTTTACTTCACTGAGGACAACGTATCGGATAAGCTTCTCAATCTTCCTAAAACAACCCTGACGGCTTATTTTGAACTCTGTCAAACAGTTGTGGAGATCAGTGCCAGATCAATGACACCATCAGTGTCCTCAGGTCTAGAAGCTAACCGAGTTGGGCGGCCGTCATTCAATATCGTCAAGTCAGAGTTTAGTAGAGCAGAACTCAAAGCGATGCCCTGTCTATTCTCGGTAGCGTTGCCCCACTCCTTTGATCGTGCATTGAAATCCCTTGCTATAAGAAACTTTGTGCGTGGTACATCTGAGAGCTTCTCAAGGAAATCCCAGTTATCTGCAATATGGAGTTTGTCCACATGGGCGTACACATTATAGATTCACCATACTTGATCTTGAATTGTTCCTGGACACTCAATGGCGTTGTCCTGCTGCAAGTTGGTTTCCTGAATCATGAATATGTCGAAGTCATAGACTGATGCTACTTTTGCTCGATGGAATGTTCTTGGGGCTCATGATAGTGATCATCTCCCCTTCGTTGTTCTTCTTAATAAGGCCAATCATTTGCGACACAGAAGACCCAAATATGTCTTTCAGTACACGCCATGCCACTCTGATCACGAAAACCCATTACGTATACTGCGACATACTGCCAGAAAGAAGACTGCTAGGACTCCTTTCTGCAACCACCTTGGTGGAATAAAAATGTTGAAAAAGCATGGCTGGAAAAAGAGGCTGCTACAAAGTCATGGCAGAGAGCACGAAAGAAGCGACCTAGAAATATGTGTGATGTGGCTAAAAAGTCTGCTATTCGTGACAAAGCCACTGGGGATTTCAAAGTATTGGTTAGTGAGGCAAAGAGTGGGTTATGGGAGACTTTCATAACGCAAGTCTGTGGCGACAAGTCTCTATATCAATTCTGACAGTTTCATTGATGAACAGAAGGAATACCAGCCAGTCTTTTCCTACTTTACGTGACTCGTCAGGATCCGTCTTGACAACAGATGCAGAAAAGGGGTAGGGGTTCCTTCATCGTTTCGTGGAATAGACAGAAAAAGGTGATAAAACTGACCGCCATAATATCATACGTGCTCTTCGTGATATTACTAGCTCTGGAGAACCTTACATTGACTTAATAACAAAGGAGGATGTTGTTAATGCACTCAAGGCAAGCCACAGCACCGCTCCAGGGCCTGATGGTGTCCAATATCCTCACATCAAACAGCTGGACGAGACTGTTATTAATGCAGTTGTGATGGATTTTAACAAAAGTGTACAGAATGCTGTGGTACCGAGGATTGGCTTCATAGTTATTTACGACCGCTCCACAAACATGGGAAGGATCCTAAACTGCTCAGCAGCTACCGCATACTCACCTTGCAAAATGTATATGGCAAATTACTAGAGAAGATAGTGGCCAGAAAGGTAATGTGTCACTTTGAGAATGACCACATTCTCCCTGACACTTTGGGTAGCTACCGGCCAATGAAAGGGACATGGGACAATGCTGACACGTTTGCATATGATGTTTATGAAGGCTTCCAATCCAAGCAAGAGACTGTTGCTGTGGCCATCGGCTTGGAGGATGCTTATAACAAGGTGAATTTTTCAATAATGGTGTGCTCTTTGATTAAATGTAAAGTTAATCCTTGGCTGGTAAACTGGATGGCTGCTTCTTTAATGGAGAGAACCGTTGCACTACGTTTAGGAACATGGACATCGGATCCTGCATGTATATGCCCGGGATTACCCAGGGTTCTCCTCTATCACCCGTGTTGTTTAATATTTACACAGCAAATGTAGCTATAATTCAGCCAACCGGATTGGGTCGGACATTGACATTTGCAGATGATATCTTAATATATAGGACTGGGTCAGATAGACGAGAGATGGTTGACGACATTCAGAAAACATTGCATACCATCTCGGTTGGTGTAGAGAGTCTCGCTCTCAGGTCAATCCTGAAAAAGCGTGTATGTTGTGGTGCTCGTTGAATAATCACATCGTCAAGGCTGACCTACCCTTTGTAATCTTTGATGAACATACCATCGAGCGCAGAGACAGGCTGCGCTATCTTGGAATAACCTTTGATCGTAGTCTATCTTTCACACATCATATTGAACAGACGATACAACGGTGCAAGCGTGGTCTTGCGGCTCTCAAAGTTATGGTGGCCGCACACCTTGAGCAGAGACTACTTGCCATTTTGTTCGATCGACTGGAAATGTCAGTGGTAGATTACGGACTCGGAATTCTTACGATATCAATATCACAATGTGAACGACTCGAACGGGTTCAGAATGAAGGTATGCGTATAGTTCTGGGCTGCACTAGAGATACCCCCATTGTGAAGATGAGATATATGCTTGGCCTTCTGTCACTACGCTCCCGTCATGCAATCGCCCAAACCAAGGCATATATGCGGGTTACTTCGGATAAGAGACATCCACTTCACAAGAACACTAATGATGTTTAGGGCACGATAATCAAGCGTGGCATGTCGTGGATGGCCCAGGCTGAGAGAACAATTGGCCAGGTGACTACGGTTGCGACTCTACCAAAAGGGGAAGAATGGATCCCAACAGATGGTAGCATGATGAACTATCTCAACGTTATCATTACTCTTGGAAGAGAATGTAGAGATTGGGGCAACATGAAGGCTGATCTCGCAGTTAAGCAGCTGATAGAAGATAATGCAAGGGATGATGATGTTGTTGTATATACCGATGGGTCGGTTCAACGTGGTGAGAAATCCGGCTGGGGTTTCTTGGCTAATGCGCATGTTAGGGTTGTTGCAGAGCAAAGTGGGGCATACAGGACAACTACTTCTAGTATGAGGATGGAGGTTGAGGCCGTTACTGCTGCCCTCCATTGGATTTCTGGGACTTCATTTACTGGGGCAGTTGTTGTATCTGACTCTCAGTCGATGATTCACAAGATCCAGAGGGGCAGGTTTCGGTATGAGTGGATGTCGTCTATAGAAGTTTCTAACCTCCAGCGGCTTACGTGGATATACTGTCCTGGGCATGCGGGTGTTTACGGTAATGAGAGAGCGGACAGGCTTGCATCAACAGCATCGATTGTTGGGGAGTTGAAGATGGATAGGGGGATATTCTTCGGTCTCTTCAAGACTCTCTGTTGGATGAGGACACTAAAATCGATGTTGAATGGATCAAGTGATTTAAGCAGTTTGGAGTTACCCGTTGTTCAAGTTAAACTGGATGCCTGAGAGGCAGAGTGAGAGGTGTGTTTAATCAGCGAGCCACAGGAACCATCAGTATGCATACTCTTCGATATCTGTTGGGGGAGACTGAGCACCTATGGGTCTGCCCGGAATGCAATGGCGTCAGTTTAGTAACCAATAACCAATAACCAATCTGTCAAACATACATTTTTGCTTCGGCACCTCTATACCATGAGATTGTTTCTTAATACGCCTGGAGCTGAAAGCTGTTCATTCGACGAAAACAAGGCACTGTTGTGCCTGGCTATCAGAACATAAGCAAGAGCAATGCGCTTGGTCGGGTTTACTCTGTGCATCCAAACAATGCAGAATGTTACTTTCTCAGAATGCTGCTGAGTAAAATACGTGGGCCAATGTCATTCCTGGACCTGAAAAAAATTAATGGTACCAGCCATCAAACATATCAGGCAGCATGTAGAGCTCTTGATTTGATCGAAGATGATAGTCACTGGAAGGATAATCTAAACGACGCATCCATCTCTGAGTCACCAACGATGATATGAGATGTGTTTGTCGTGATGTTAGCATTCTGCCATGTTACAGGCCAACAGCAGTGGTGGCAAAATCAGAGAGATAGTTTGACAGAAGACATACTGCATCAACTCAAACGAGATTTTCCTGATATCCCTGTTAATTATGACGATCATGTGTACAATAAAGGGCTATTACTGATTGAAGACAAGCTGTATTCTCTAACAAACAAAACTCTTGCAGTTGTCGGATTTCCATCGATCACACGTGATAAACAAGTTTTATTTAACAGTGAATATTTACGGAAACATCCTACAATGTCACATAACTAATCAATTTTGTTAGCGAGAATGAACCACGTCTGGTTAGTGACCAAAATATTGCCTACTTAAAAATCCTAGACAGTGTGAAAGATAATCAGGGACATAGGTCAGCTCCAGGTGGTACATTCTTATTAAATGTGCTCTTAGCCAGATTTAGATCAACAAAACAAATAGCAATTGCAGTAGTCTCTTCTGGAATTGCAGTGACACTCTTGCAAGGCGGGCGAACTGCTCATGCAGCATTTAAACCCTCATTCAATCTGACATACACAGAAAGCCTTACTTGCAATATCAAGAAGGGTACAGCTTCAGAAATTAACATTGACCATAAACATGAGTGTTCACCTTATAGGTGACAAGTCATGTGGCGAGTTTGTCAAAACATTGTTAGATATAGGTGATGGCAAAATACCTGAAGACAATGGAGAGATTAAAATAACAAGCGGAATGGGTAGTTTGGTAAATAGCCTTGATGAATTAATCACCAATGTATTTTTTAAGTGTAGACCAGATCAATCTGATGTCTCTGAAGTGGAAATGTGAGGGAGCCATCTTGACACCTAAGAATGAAACAGCATCTGCAATAATCTCACTATAATCTCCCCCCTCCACAGGCTAAAACTCAAGATCGGGGCCTCAATAATGTTGCTGCGAAATCTAAACGCTCCATCTCTTTGTAATGGAACCAGGCTGCGAGTGCGCAGCCTGAAGCCTAATGTGGTAGAGGCGATAATATTAACTGGCATTGCTGCAGGACAATGCGTATTCATACCTCGAATACCACTTGTTCCAAGTGACTACCCTTTTGAGTTCAAGCGCCTGCAGCTCCCAATTAAACCCTGTTTGGCAATGACTATTAACAAAGCTCAATGATAGTTCTTCAATGTAGCTGGAATTGACTTACGAGGTTCATGTTTTTTCTCCTATCCAGCTTTATCTTGCTTGCTCTAGAGTTAGTAACAGTGATAATTTATTCACATTAGCTCCTTTAGGCAAAACTTGCAATATTGTCTACAAAGAGGCATTGGTTTAGTGTGCCCCACATGACACAGACAAAACTTACTTATTGTATTTGATCTCGGCAAAATTTATATAACATTCGCAAACATATTGAGGTCTGCTATTGTATCACACAATCAAATTCAACAATTAAAGTAATCTATAAACTTATCAAGTAGTTATCATTTGTGTTAAAATTCCTAGAATAAACTAAATCGTTACTATAGTAAGACAGTCCACTGTTCAATGATACATTAGAAGTTGTTGAGTGACAGAAGTGTCTGTCAGATGACCTAATGGATTAGAACGTGGCTCCCATGCGGCAACTGGTGTTCAATTCACTTTAAGACCAATATTTTTAAAATACGTATGATCATTATTCGATCAAATTCCCCGTACGAAGAACGAGTAAACTGCTAGTGTGTACATATATTTAACATGAGAACAATCTTAGAAAAATTTAGAGAGCATAATGTAATTCTATACTCATGTTATATTGAAAACTAGAAGGAACCTTCTTGTGTAGAACATCTGGAATTTTGGAAAATAATGGTAGAAAAAAGGATTTCCATTATATTTAAGAAAGATCATAGAAGAACTTTGTGATAAAATCGCGGTTGGGGGTGAAACATGCCATGATATATCACATAGGTTGATATAAAGCATAAGTCAGTTCAGTCTACATTCTATCGCCTTGTCTGTTTAAAATGTATGTTGAAATCTTAAAGAAGAATGCTACAGAAGATAATGGCAAACTGATTTAAATGCTGACCTACACTGTAATCAAAAATTTATTGTGGATTTAATAATTAAAGTGCAAGAGAAAATCGAAAAATAAAATATCTACTGCAATATTGCTAAAACAAACATAAAATATATACTGCAATATTGCTAAAACAAACATAAAATATATACTGCAATATTGCTAAAACAAACATAAAATATATACTGCACTATTGCTAAAACAAACATAAAATATATACTGCAATATTGCTAAAACAAAAATAAAATATATACTGCAATATTGCTAAAATAAAAATAAAATATATACTGCACTATTGCTAAAACAAACATAAAATATATACTGCAATATTGCTAAAACAAACATAAAATATATACTGCAATATTGTTAAAACAAACAAAAAAAGGACAACGGATAAATCATAAATAATAGAGGTTATTTTTATTAATGCAGAGAAAATGGAAAATATAAAGAGTTTTGAATTTATCGGTTCACTACTAACAAGAGATTGGGACGGGATAAAGGAAATTACAAATATGGCCTTACCAAAAATTAAACAGCTAAAAACAGTATGGAATGGAACTGATTGGGAAAAAAAGATCAGAGTACTATTTTACATGCGTATTCCCAATTGCAACGTATGTGAGTAAAGCATAGACATTTATCAAGGCAATGTAAAAACATACGTCTACGTTTTAATATGTATTACAGAATAGTCCGCCATATATCATGGACAGAGGAAAACACATAGCCATACCCTGCAAAAGTTAAAAATTAAAACTCTCTGATACTGCAAATAAGAATGAGAACATTAAAGTATTTTAGACACATAAAAACACGATAGGTTGAAGACGAATCTATAAATATAGAGTATGTAAGAATTATTCACTGCAAGAGGAAAACCACCGCGAGTATGGATTCAGCGTGTAAATGATGTTTTTGAGCATGTCGGCTGCAGGATTCGGGACATCTGGCTCATGAAACAGAAAAATTCCGAAGGTCTGTTATAATCGCAACAGTCTGCTCACAACAAACTGTTTTATCGACCAAATGTACCTTGGATTGAATAAAGATTAAACTGCAATAGAAGAAAATATATTCACTGTTAATAAATGCGTACAAAACGATCATATAGACATTGTATAGATTAAATGCGAATCTCAAGACGTTAGAGTGTATGTGTGTATGTATGATATTTTGTGTATGTTTGGTTGGTTATTGGTTATTGGTTACTAAACTGACGTCATTGCACTCCGGGCAGACCCATAGGTGCTCAGTCTCCCCAACATATATCGAAGAGTATGCATACTGATGGTTCCTGTGGCTCGCTGATTAAACACACCTCTCACTCTGCCTCTCAGTCATCCAGTTCGACTTGAACAACGGGTAACTCCAAACTGCTTAAATTGCTTGATCCATTCAACATCGATTTTAGTGTCCTCATCCAACAAAGAGTCTCGAAGAGACCGAAGAATATCCCCTTATCCATCTTCAATTCCCCAACAATCGATGTTGTTGATGCAAGCCTGTCCGCTCTCTCATTACCGTAAACACCCGCATGCCCAGGACAGTATGTTTATACATGTTCACACAGTTTAAAATAAATGAACATATCCAGCTCTCTGCATCTTCAAGTGTCTTATGTCCTGATCCTGGCATACAATAGGTTGCCCACCTCAGAAATAGAAACACCTTGCTCTTCATACATTGATATTGGATAATCAGGAGAAAAGAAGGAACATATATTTCTGCTATATTGACAAAAGGTAGATCAATAAACCGAAATGATATTCTGATCGTCTTTACTAAGACAAGGTTATATAGAGAATTCAGGTAGTGACTTCTATTCAACGTCGATGCCCCGTCGATGGTGCACTAGTTAACCCTACACACGCGACAGTAACATGGTTCTCACTCAATAATCACAATGTTTGCGGTGTTGGTTTGTCCGGAGCTAAATCGATGAAATTTTTCGGTGTGAAATTTGACCGCAGCCTGTGTTTCAGGGAACATATTGAGTATGTCATTGTCAAAGCAAGTAAAGGCTTACCAGAGTTATGGCGGCTGCTATTATCGTGCAACAGCTGCTTGTTTTGTATCAGACGCTGGTTCTCACCACCATTGAATACGCAATAGTAAAACGCATATTGAAAGACTGGAAAGAATACAGAATGAAGATATGCTTATCATTCTCGGTTGCACACGGGATACACCCTGCGATGAGGTTTCTCCTGGATTTCCGACCATGGAGTATAGAATCAAGATAGCTAGAGCACGTGCGTAACTCAAAATAAGTGCTAAAAATGAACACCCATTGCACGAGCTGCTCAGCACCAGTGGAGGAAATCCATGAAAACGGAGCAAGTCGTGGGCTGATCGTGCTGCAGACACTGTTCAGCTGGTATGCGGGCTCACAAATATCGATTATAGGGAAGAATGGATACAGATACCTTCAATATACTGGAACACTATTTTCCAACATCATTAAATTTGACAAAAGCTGCAAAGAGAGGAATCCCGTGGCGCTGGATGCAGACGTTAAGGCTATCATTGGTGAAAACTGCTATGAAGGTGCTGTTGTGATTTACACGGATGGATCGGTAGTTCGTAACGAAAAGTCCGCATGGGCTTTCTCTACAAGCTCATGTGGCAGAATGGTCCATGAGGCCAGTGGTGCATTTCGTATGACAACAACCTCAGCATGATGTTTGCTGCCATGCTCACGGATGTCTTTTGGGAAGGCGACGAACATGGGGTAAAGATTAGAAACAGGACAGACGGTAATCTATTCAATCTTTGGAGGTTAAAATCCTTCACCAAGGTAAAAGAATCAACTATCACAAACGTGTTGTTTGCTGATGACTGCGCCCTCGCTTCCAACTCTGCGGAAGAAATGCAGACTTACATGGACAAGTTCTCAATTGCCTGTGATAGGTTTGGCCTCACCATTAACACACAAAAAACAGAGGTCATGTTCCAGCCCGCCCCTAGAGAACAGTATTACGATCCAGTCATCAATATTAAACACCAGCGTGTCCAGTCAACGGATAACTTTGCTTATCTTAGCAGCCTCCTATCCAGATATGCAAATATAGATTCTGAGGTCAACAATAGGATATCCAAAGCCAGTGCTGCGTTCGGAAGGTTTCGTGTTACTGTGTGGGAACGGAAGGGGATAAGCATAGTCACAAAGCTGAAAGTTTACCAGGCCATAGTGCTAACCACGCTGCTGTTCGCAAGCGAGACATGGACAGTATATAGTAGACACGCAAGAAAATTAAACCATTTCCACACAAGCTGTCAACGCAGAATACTAAAAATAAACTGGCAGGACAAATTTCCAGACAGCGAAGTCCTCACAAGAGCAAAGATCCCAAGCGTCAACACCCTGTTGCAGAAGGCCCAAGTGAGATGGGTCGGTCACCTTGCTCGGATGCCTGATAAACGCATCCCAAAACAATTGATGTATGTCGAGATTGAAGGGGGCAGACGTTTAGCTGGTGGACAGAAAAAAGGCTTTAAAGACACTCTTAAAGTGCCTCTGAAATGTTTCGATATAGACAATACGTGCTGGGAATCCTTGCGCAAGATCGCCAAATGTGGCGCTGTAACAACAAAAGAGGAACCCGAATAGCTGAGAATCATCGTATTGTTGAGTCACAGAGAAAACGAGCAGCGCGAAAAGACAGAGCACACAACACGCACATGTCTAACCTTGATCATGTATGCCCCACCTGTGGTCGGGGAGTCTGTTCTAGGATTGGACTTACAATCTCCTCTGCACACACCAGAGATGTGCAACAGCACACGTCTGAGATTGTTATCATCATCGCTTGCGATGGACGGCTATATTATGACAACAACCAGCATGCCAATGGAGGTACTGGCGGTGACATGCTTTACGTTGACTGGAGTCACAAGACTGCAATAATGAGTGCATTCTAAGTGATTCATTGAGTATGATCTGCAAGGTGGATGCGTGTTCGGTGCGCAGGCAATGGACTGAATCACCACAAGCGTCAACAATTTGCAGAATCACACGTATCTTCGTTCTGGGGCACATGGGTGTCGTTGGCAATGAGAGAGCAGACAGACTGTCTGGCTCTGCCACCATATCAGATGGCCAGCCAATGGATAGAGCTGATATTTTGAAGGCCCTCAAAGAGTGTGGCCGCAAAGAAGATTTTCATTTAAACCAATCCAGGCCAACTACTAGATTGCAAGAGCTGGGTTTGAAGATTGGAGTAGAATGGAAAGGAATAACATAATATGTATATTAGTCGGTTCATCAATCAAAATCGAACTGGTACTGTTAGTCACTGGACGCTGTTGGAGATATTGCGAAGGAGATCGGAGCACATATAGACATGCCCGGAGTGCAATGAAGATATTTCAAACTGAAACTGAAACTGTTCCCGCTTGCTAGATCATGCTATCATACTTGACGCTGCTAAATTTCAAACACTGTCAGAGGAGTTGGTGATGTTTCATTAACTTACACATGACTGAAATTGCCAGTCGTCGAGTACGTACTGATGCACTGAAAATGAAGTCGGTATGATCTAATGACAAACTAACTCTCTATATATATATAGATAAATCAATGTTTGTCTGTCTGTGTGTGTTGTATAGACTCGGAAACTATTGAACCAATATATACTGAAGCACATTAAAAACGCACCACTATGATAAATACTGTTGCTGAGAGGGTGAGCAAAAAAAGTTTGGGAACGTATTTTCCCTTATTTGTCATGAGGTAGACAGCGAATGGCTGCTGGAATGAAAAGTGAATTTTCAAACCCACGGGTTTGTGTACAGACTACAATAAAACAATGAAAGTTACACGTGCAACACGATTCCCAACAGCTAGGACCTTGAAAGTGTGTAGGCGTTGTGGCAGCATACGCGGTATAAAACTGTTGTCCTTTTCACCTCTGTTCATATACATTTCACTGCAATATTCTTTCCATCTGTTGAGAATTTCTGCTTGTTCTGTTAGGTTGTTCCCATACTATCTTTTATCGCATTTAGTTTTGGTTTAAACGTTACAGTCATTGATTTTATTTCTTTGAACATTTCCTGCTCTCTCCCTTTCTTCTGGTGTTCTTCTAACCTTGCACAACAATTTTGTAGGTATTGCTTTTATCTCTTTTATGTTCTTCCTTATTTCTTTTGTTATATTTTTGTAGGCCAACCTATTCTTCCTTCACTATTCCCTGTGCTTTTTTCTCTCTTCTCTGCTGTATTAACTCTAGTGTCTCGTTTGCAATCCACTCATTCTTTCTCTCTTCTCTGCTGTATTAACTCTAGTGTCTCGTTTACAATCCATTCATTCTTTCTCTCTTCTCTGCTGTATTAACTCTAGTGTCTCGTTTGCAATCCACTCATTCTTTCTGTCTTTTCTTCGTGGAACCATATATTTGGCTGTCAACAATAGGATATCTCTAGCATGTTTGGTTAACTCATCTGGTGTCATCTCTTCTTGGATTGTCATCAGTATTTCAAATCTGTTCTTTACTTCTACTCCATATTCCTCTGAGATTTTATTAGCTTCAAAACTTACGGGTTTTAGTTTCTTCTCTAATTTTCTGAGCTTAAATTTCATCATCACCATCAACAGCTCATGGTCACTTCCACAGTCTGCACCAGGCAGGGTTTTGGCCGTTGTTATGTTTGATCTCCATCGCTGTTGGATTATTATATAATCGATTTGGTTTTTGGTCTTCCCATATGGTGACGTCCAGGTATATAACCTTCTAGAATGGTGTTGAAACAGTGTGTTTGCTATCACCAGATCATTTTCAGCACAAAAAGTTATAAGTTTTTCCCCTGTCTCATTTCTACGTCCTATGCCGTTTTCCCTACTATTTGGTTTTCTTCTTTTGTTCTAACTTTTCCAACTTTGGCATTGAAATCTCCCATTATTTATAAGATGTCACTTTTGCTAACTCTATCTACTGTTTCGTGGAGAATGTTGTAAAATTCCTCTATGTCTTCTTCTTCTGCATCTGTAGTTGGTGCATATATTTGTACAAGTGTAATGTTTCTTGATTTTCCCTTAAGTCTTACATTAATGATTCTTTCATTTATGGGATTGTATCCAAGGAGTGTATTAGATGTTTGTTTTTGTAGATATATCATCACCCCATTCCTTCCTTTTTTATCTCCTCCAGAGTATATAAACATTCCATTTTGTGTATTAAAGTGACCTTGTCCGCTCCACCTATGTTCAGAAATTCCTAATATGTTGATATTTAGTCGATCTATTTCTTTCTCAACTATCTGATGTTTTCCCTCATTCATCGTTCTCACATTCCACGTTCCTATTTTAATTTTCTTATCAAGTCCAACACGGGGGCCTTCATTGACAACACAGTCAGGCTTTTGGTCGTCATCAGATTTGCTAGTACTAGTCCACGCAGTGGACACTTCCCCAGTGTGTTTATAAGATCCTCCTAGCCTAGGGGCCTCACCAACGGAACTTGTTTCTATTATGGTGATTCCATATTATTGTTGGGGTTTTCTAGGCATTGTCTTGGAAGGTAGTCTGCCATTGCTTTTCTTCCTGGCAGTGACCATACTGGTCCATGACCGTAACCATTGTCTCTATTACAGAGATCCTCTGCCTACCGTCGCGAGTTTTGAGACCATAACCAGTGACACTCTGTCGACTGCTCCCTCACTCATCCACCACCTGCTCCCGTAACCCTGCCGACGGAGCTAAACGGGTACTCCACCTTGCTCAAGGGTGTCCCGTAGACTAGCGGAGGGAAGGAGGCGCCTTACATCTCCTTTGATAGAGGTTTACCTCTACCTTCGATTGAGGACATATGTTTGGCAATCACTAATAAAGCGCTGGTACAATTGGGAATGGCTGCTGCGCCAGAACGATCTGCAAACAACCTTTACGATCATGAGTTGGAACGAGAAACACACTTTGATATCAACGAATTGATTACATTTGTTCAAACGAATTTTCCAAAATTGGTTCTAGAACAACGCATAGCATATGACAGAATTATGCATGCAATTACAAGCCAAAACGGTGAATTGTGTTTCATAGATGCGCCCGGAGGCACAGGTAAAACTTTTCTCATTTTACTTAATTTTGGCAACCATACGATTACGAATTAAAATTGCACTGGCAATTGCATCTTCTGAAATTGCGGCAACTCTTTTAGATGGTTGCCGAACAGAGCATTCAGCACTAAAATTGCCGTTGAATATGCAAATCACTGAGACACCAACATGCAATATCAACAAAATTTATGCAATGGGTAAAGTACTCCAATTATGTCAACTCAATATATGGGACGAATGTACTTTCTTCTTTCTCGAATTCTGTTTGCCTAACACCGTCAGGTCATGAAGAGATTTCTAAATCGGGCACTTGTATGCGCTTCGTAGATAGTCCCTTTCGTCGCCTCTGTTATCTCTGAGGTCCATCTGTTTGCGTGGCCGGCCTTTTGCTTTTGTACCTATTGTGTCGGAGCAGCATTACTCTTTGAGGTGCACTGTAAGTTGGTAATCTGTTTACGTGGCCGAACCATTTAATTTGTTGTTTCTTGATGAAGTCTAGTACTGATGTTGTACCCACTTTTTCCTGATGTCTTCATTTCTCAATCTGTCTCTTCTTGTTACACCCAGCATTCTGCGTAGACACTTCATCTCTGTCGTGACTAGTTTTCTGCTATCATTTATTGTCAGTGTCCAGGTTTGGCACTGGTAACAGAATGTGGGGAGAAAGATTGTGTTGAACATTTCTCTCTTTATGTTCATGGTGACATGTTTGCATCTTAAAATTAGCGCCATTTGTCCTATCATTTGATTTGCTTTGTTGCATCTGTGTTGAATTTCATTAGTTATTCTTCCGTTTTCTGAAAAAATGCTCCCCAGGTATTTAAATGTACTATGGCGCACAAAAACGCATTAGAAGCGCTTCATCGTACACTAAAAGATTTGAGAGGAAATGACCAGCTTTTCGGTGGCGCACTCATTTTATTGTCTCGTGTTTTTCTGTAAACTCTAACAGTTATACCAAGATCAACACCCGCTGATGAACTTAATGCATGCCTGAAATCATCAGTTTTATGGCCACACATACAGAAATTGACTTTGAAGACCAATATGCGTATACAACTACAACATGATGCAACCGCTGAACGTTTGGCAAAACAATTGTTGGATATTGGGAATAAGAAAATGCCAATCGATGAATCTACACGATGTATCACATTGCCAACAAACTTCTGTAAAATCACAGCAACCATAGTCGAATTGATTCACAAAGTTTTCCCAAATGTCGCACAGAATTGCAAAAATCATCAGTGGCTCAGTGCACGTGCAACATTAACAGCCAAAAACAAAGATGTATATGCCATGAATTTGAGCATTCAAAACAAAATACCAGGCGAAGTGACAACGTATAAGTCCATCGATACTGTAATGAATCAAGACGAAGTTGTCAATTATCCAACTGAATTCTTGAATTCACTTGATTTGCCAGGCATGCCACCACATGTTTTAACATTGCAAATTGGCGTGCCTATCATTCTTCTCCGAAACAACAATCTACCACAACTTTGCAACGGTACCAGGCTTTCAGTGAAAAAGATGATGAACAATATCATAGAAGGTACAATTTTAAATGGAGAATTTTAAGAAGATATACTATTGACACGCATCCCAATGATTCCAACAGACATGCCATTCAAATTCAAACGCTTGCAATTTCCAGTGCGACTCGCCTTTGCAATGACCATCAACAAATCACAAAGACAATCGCTACAAGTGTGTAGACTACATTTGGAAAATCCATGCTTTTCACATGGACAGCTTATGTGGCCTGTTCACGCGTCGGAAAACCTTCTGATTTATTCGTGTACGCACCAGATGGAAAAACAAAGAATATTGTATATCCAAAAGTACTTCAATAAAATTAATTAAAATGAAACGTTAATTGTAATTTTATTTTCCAAGAAAATGAACAAAAGGACAATGATCCAAAATAATTATTAAGTATTGTTATATCGAGTTTCCTTTACATTCATTTTTTGTTGGAGGCGAAGCAACGCGCGCAGGATATATATGTATATATATATATATATATATATATATATATAAAGACACTGATCATCACTCCCACTCTCACACAGATAAACGTACACGAACTATCACATGCATACACACTTACACACATACAAACTTACTTTGGGGACTGCAGGTGGAAATTGTAAGTTTACCGACAGTCCTGCAGACATGTCTCGAATTACAGCATGTATTATTTGGTTTGCAAATCTCACGATCTGGCACGCACTGTCTTGAGCAGATTATTATTCCAGATGGTAGAATAGAAATGAAACATCATGTTAGTTTAATGAAAGAATATAAAGAGATATATTAAAGTACACGTGAAATTCTGCTAAAGCAGCGGTTCTCAAACTTTGCATTACCACGGACCACCTTTTAAATATACGTTTGCTGCCACGGATCCCAAAAATATATGTATATGAAATTGGACACGAATGAATTATCTGTCTGTTACAATAGTAAACAATGTCTGCAATTTAACATTTTAATAAACAACAACAACAAAATATTAGGCATATATAATCAAAATAAAATGCCTACTTAAGGCCAAATTTGAATGAATACTTATATTCTGCAGCTCACAAAACTAATTATTTTTCATAATATATCCACATTTACACAATCCAGGAAATTTTCATCAGTTGTTAAGCACAAATAACATTTTAATCAAAGATTATCTTGTTCAAAGGCTGAATGTGTGGTGGTGCTCTCTGGTGCTCACTTTTTTAAATGACATTTATCGAATATACACCATTCTGAATCAGTTTTCCATACTCCCAACATATATTTGTAAGTGTGCCCACAAATTTGGAAGGGTCTGTTGTTTGAATTGTAATTACATAGCACTATCCTCGGCTATTTCTATGCTCATTTATTCCTCTGCAGCTGTGATACCCTCGCCTAGTCCATACACGTTAATTGTTAATTGCAAAAGGATATATAACCCAGTTTTTGCTTACATCATGAACGGGATTTAAATTCACGGAAACTATGTTGCAAATCTTTCAAGTGTCGTGCAATAAGTGATGTGTCCTCGTCAGACTAGTCTTCCTTGCTGGAACCAATAAAATTAGATATGTTTAGAAATGCCATAAACGTTTAGTTTGACAGTCGATGATGTCACCATTCTAACTTTTTAATCATTGCTTCGATCTTGTCTAAAACTTGAAAAAATTGTAACTTTTCCTTAAAGATTAAAGTTGAGCATATTTCAGTGAGTGAATATATATCTGATAGGTATACTAATTTGCTAACTATGAACAATCGGCCACACGATCGCTGATGTGAAATTTCTGCTCTATGAGGAATATAATGATACCTCGTCCGTCGGTTCCCTAAAAATGAGACAAATTTTACCTCGTGATAACCATCAAACTTCACAGTGTAGCAAAAGTTGATGGTGTTCACTGTCCATATCTTTGTAAAACTGCTCAAAAAGCCTTAAGTTAAGTGATTGGGTTTTTCTAAAAATAACAATTTTGATTGATTAGTGTAAGATCTGATTTACTTTTTCTGGCAACTTCCTAGCAGCTAATTCTTTCCTGTGTATGCAGTAATGGTACCAAGTTACTGACGATATGATTTCCTTAACAAGTGCTACAAGTTCAGTAAGCTTCCTGTGTGTGCAGCAATGATACCAAGTTACTGACGATATGATATTTTTAATACGTGCCACAAGGTCAGTAAGCTTCCCTGTGTATGCAGTAATGATACCAAGACACCGAACGATATGATTTCCTTAATACATGTTACAAATTCAGCAAGCTTTCCAGACATTGCTCGTGCGCCGTCTGTGCTAATGTCAACGAATTTCAGCCAATCAATGACATAAGATGTGATAAACTCGTTTAAGCTGTTAAATACAAATTCACCTGTAGTGTCCATCAACCAAGAGATGATCAACAAGTCTTCGAAAATTTGCTTCCTATAAGCATAATTAGCGCAAAACAATAAAGTAGCCTTGTTTGTTATATATGTGCATCCGCCAAGTTGCAAGGTAAAATATGGAGACATGTGAATTCTTTTTAATAACTGTTCTTGATATTGGTTGACAAACTGTAGATTCGCTTCTTAACTGTGTTATTTGCAAAGGTATTAAGAAAGGTCCATAGCAGCTTTCTCGTTAATCATTGCAGACATCATCCTTTTTTAAGCAGGTAATATAAGTTCTTCAGCTATTGTGTGTTGTTTACCGATTTTTGCAATTAGTTTAGCAACTTTAAATGAGTCCCTCCGTGCATTCTCATGTATGCATCCAGTTGCAGTACTTTTAACCACTTTCTTTACTTTCCCAAAGCTTCAGCTCCTTTCTAATAAAAAATTCGATGTTCTTTGTGTCCGATTCTTTATGTTTTGTGTTGATAAATCTTCACAATTGTAACCGTTTCATGGTCTCGTTGGACAATATATCGTAACAAAACATACACTGAGGTAGTTGGTTATCTTCTGGTATTGTACACTTGAATCCAATCGACATACATTTCTTGCTATAATGTCAGCACTTTTTAAATTACAGGAAAAGGTTTCCTTTTTTCTTGAAAAAGACGCGCCATCATTAGCATCATCAGTACATTTGCGTTTCAATTTCAGCCAGCGATCCATCCTGAAGCTCATCCAATATGCATTGATGGCAAAATCCAATGCACGCCATTGTTATTTATTCTATCTTTCCTAAGTTTGTTTCATTCTAGAGATGGAGTTATTATTACACAAAACTAACAGTCAAGCTGGCTCCAATTTCTCAGACTGCGAGAAACTTCAAATGATCTTTCATTTTGTATGTCAGACATTTAGACTCCTGTCTCAGTCCTTTTATTTCACAGTGGAACTAGCCAACCAATGTTTTTAAAATGTATTTTTTTCTGTTTGAAATTTCAAAAATCATAATATTTCTTCAAACTCTTGAAGAAACCCTGTGAGTACCTCTCAAACCCCAGGGATCCATGAGCCACGTTTGGAAAACGCTGTGCTAGACAAATATGATTTATGAAATTGGTAAAAAAATAGGATGCTTGTGTTCATTATGTGATACGTGTGATAATAATATTGTCTATTCAACCACATTTCCATCTGCGTATCGTATATCATAGTTTTTGGTAACTCTCCGTCAAAGTACTGTTTCATTTTGGTTCTACAAGAAACATCTAAACTAAAACATTGCAACTATGACTCAAGTGATATTTGAATGTTCCATAATGGAAGACTAATCATATACATTTTACATCATATCTTCACAACTTGCAGAAAACGATAATGTTGATGATGATGATGTTATTAATGCCGTGTGTTTCAGTTGATGATATATCTGATACAAGATCTATTTTGTCTGAAATATGGTCAGACATATATCTGCTGACAAATTTACGATGAGTGAATGTGTGTATTCAAAACACATCCCTCAAGCTATTCATAATTGGTCAGATTTGAAAAACATATCCCTCAAGCTGTTCATATTTGGACAGATTTGAAAAACATATTTCAAGCTGTTCATATTTTGGAGATTTGAAAAACATATCCCTCAAGCTGTTCATATTTGGGGAGATTTGAAAACTTACCCCTCAAGCTGTTCATATTTGGTCAGATTTGAAAAACATATCCCTCAAGCTGTTCATATTTGGGCAGAATTGATAAGAAACATTTTGAAATAACAGGATCAATTGTTCTGGTCATGCGGTTTTTCGCGGAAACGAGAGAACGGACATGCTTGCATCAAAAGCACCGATTGCTGGGGGAGTTTGAAAAGGATTCAGTGAAGTTCTTTGATCTCTTGACGACCTATTGTTGGATGAGGACAATAAATAGATCTTCAATCAATAGAACGATTTAGGGAGTTTGGATTTACGCATTGTTCAAATAGAGATGCTTGCGTGAGGGGCAGAGAGAAAAGTGTATTTAACCAGCGAATCACAGGAACCGTCAGTATGTATACCCTTCGAAATTTGTTGTGGGAGACTGAACACCTATGGGTCTGCCCGGAGTTGTGTAACGTGAGATCAATAACCAATAACAGACACATATTGATCTAACATTTGTAAATGTAAATATACTATACTAGTTGTACCCTGCGGGAGTTGCTACGACTACAACAAAAAATTGAATTACGTCCCAATCGACATACTGCTTCATTGCTACTAATGTCGTGACCCAGTTGATATACTGCTTCATTGCTACTAATGTCGCGTCCCAGTTGATATACTGCTTCATTGCTACTAATGTCGCGTCCCAGTTGACATACTGCTTCATTGCTACTAGTGTCGCGTACCAGTTGACATACTGCTTTATTGCTACTAATGTCGTGTCCCAGTTGATATTTCTCTTATCATGATTCGAAATGAGTAGAAATCCTATGAAGAAACAAACCTGGATTTTAACTTAAGCTTGTTTGTAAAATTTCCTTGAAACGATTATTTTATGCTATGAAAGAGATCGAGGTTTCCATAGTTTTCGAACATACGTCATCGAATCTTGTGTATATATTAATGTGTATACCGTAGACTTCCGGAAACGTTCATAGCAAATTGTAAACAAACTTAGAAACTCTCGATGAAATTAGCGTGTTTTCATTTTTTTAGATTTTTTCGAAAAGCTTCAGCGCTACCTATTTCAAACTATAACATGTAGCATCCCGACATAAAAGCAAACATATCCTGTAAATTTCAGCTAAATCTGTTCAGTAGTTTCCGAGTCTATAGGTCACAAACAAACAAACATTCATTTTGATATATATAGTAGATATCTGAACGACAATGGAGGAACAGTAGAGGATGGTTTAACAGATCATGTGGAACATATTGTAGTAAAAAAAGTCCATTGGTTACTTGTTGGTCAATATGTGAACTATCGACTGCTCTTTAAAGGACCTCAAGCAGATACAATACAAGTGTTGATACTTGGTCATTTAGTGGACGGTCTACAAATCTGTAGTGTGTCTAGATCATCAAGTGTTCATACTTGACCAATTAATGGACGGTCTACCGATACGTAGTGTGTCTAGATCATCAAGTGTTTATGCTTAGTTAATAAATGTACTGTCTACTGCTCCTTAACGAGACAAGACTAACACATGTTGATACTTGGACAATTAGTGATATGTCTACTTTTTCTTTACAAGTCAGGACTAGAAAGTGTTGATGACTGAAATAAATTACTGAATTTTCTATACTACTTTATGAGTCAATGAAAGCCATTGTTGTTGTTTGGTTAAATAGTCAAAGTCTACTGCTTCTTCACGTTTCATGACTAGCTACAATGTTGATGCTTGGTTAAATTGTCACAGTCTACTGCTTCTTCACGTCTCACGACTAGCTACAATATTGATGCTTGGTCAAATAGTCACGGTCTACTGCTTCTTCACGTGTCACAACTTGCTACATTGTTGTTGCTTGGTTAATTGCACTGTCTACCGTTCTTTAGCAAGTCTAACCAACTACAGAGTAAGTGTTTAGTCTTAGTCAATAAGCTGTATTCTCAGTGAGATCAAGACATTGACCTGCTTATAAAGACACAGAACGACACACATGTCTGTATATTTAATGAGAACAAGACATTGATCTGCTTGCTAAAGACACAGAACGATACACAAGTATGTATTCTTAATGAGATCAAGACATATCCGGGTTGTGTGTTTGAAAGTTGCACCTCCTTTTTGAAGAAAAAAACGGGCGAGCGAGCCAGTTGGTGAGCTCGCAGTTTTCAAGTGACGATAACCAAATGCGTGCATGTCTCTACGCTTGCTCATGCCACTACGCTTATTCACGCGACGAAGCGGGTCAGGTTTCCAACGATTAAGGGACAAGGTAGCGTCTGCTATTAAAGATTCGATCGCGCGGCGCGGTCTTGTGTGTGTGTCCGTATCTCGTAGTCGCCCGGTCATGATGTGAGGCAGTCAATCTGAAATTTTAAAAGCTTCGATGACACGTTCCTACTTGAATAACTGTGGCAATTCTAGAGTGAATACATGCTTACCAAGCTCCGACCCTCGTTGAAAGAACGCTTTTATTAGTTCAAATCCAATAGCCGTTACCCTTCGTGGGGTGCGGCGTCCTACTGGTGACTCTGGATAACTTTGTGCTGATCGCATGGCCTCATGTGCCGGCGACGCATCTTTCAAATGTCTGACCTATCAAATGTCGATGGTACGTGACATGCCTACCATGTTTGTAACGGGTAACGGGGAATCAGGGTTCGATTCCGGAGAGGGAGCATGAGAAACGGGCTCAAAGGGTCAAAGGCTCATGGTCACGGCGGTAATATGAGCCAGGGTTAGCAAAGGGGCGAGGTAACCAAGACCATGCCCCAACCTCCACGCGGTGACCCTGGAAACAGACTTAGGTTCCGGTCAGGCAAAGGGGGGCAGGGATCGGGGAGACCTACAAGTAAGGTAGAAGTGCAAACACAGAAAAGCAATTCAGGGGCCAAAATCCTGAGCAAAGCACGCATCTCCTGCTCGATGTCCGCAAATACATGCCCACGTTCAAAAGCACGGAACAACAGCGTGCGAGTGTCCGCGAAAATATCAGTGGTGGCAGTGTGAACTCAGAAAAGCAATGCATGGGCTGGACATCCCTGAAAAATTGCACACATTTGCTGGCCGCAAAAATAAGACCATATTCAAAGAACTAAGAAACAGCAGAGCACGAACGTCCGTGAACAAAATAGTGGTGACAATGCAAACACTGAAAAGGAAAGCAGGGACCGAACATCCCTGAACAATGCACACTCTATCTGGCCGAAGAC
Source organism: Arion vulgaris (assembly GCA_020796225.1). Classification (NCBI taxonomy): domain Eukaryota; kingdom Metazoa; phylum Mollusca; class Gastropoda; order Stylommatophora; family Arionidae; genus Arion; species Arion vulgaris. The sequence continues at coordinate 15,321,921 of CM036772.1, forward strand.
CGCAATAATATACCAAAGCTCAAATGAGTACGAAACAGAAGAGTACGAGAGTCCGCGAACAAAACAGTGGGGATAGCGCAAACACTGCAATGCAGAGGACGGAAATCCCTGAACAACGCACACATTTCCTGGCCGAAGCCCGCAAAATATGCCAAAAGTTCAAAAGAACTACGAAAGCGTCTCACGAAACAAAACTCTGTCCATCTCGCAGGGAACTGCTACTGCCTTGTAGCTTATGGTTGTGGGCAACCAAAGGCTAGCGGAGCAAACCGTAAAAAAACCGGAACGGGCGACAAACCAAGGTGTTCATTAAAGCAACCGGTTGTGTTGGGAAGACGGCGCTCATAAGCCCGGGAGGGCAGGTCATCTAAGGGTAGCTGCCCTGAAAGAAAATGGTAACCCACTGTCTTGTGGGTATTGTCTGGGGACAGTCAATTGCTAACGGAGAGCTAACCCAGTAAACGTTGGATGAAATCGGATACACGCCCGAAAGATAAGCAACAGTGCTCAAAACGGCACTGAAAGTGTAACGTAGCTATCCATGCTAAGGCTGCATGAACCAAATTTTATCATGAATATTATGTCTATTATTGAATCTCGATATGGTGCTAGGCATGAGAAGATCCGACAGGCAGGAAGAGTGCTGGGTCCCATGCCTCGAAGGGACCCGTTTTATGCTACCGACGGTCCCGCCCTTCAACTCGGCAAAGAAGCGAGCGAGGCCCACAAGAAAAAAGCTACTGGTTCGATACGGCCAGGTATCGGCCAGCGACGATTAAATATTACCCAATGGAATGCGAAAGGTATTCATCACAAAAAGCAAGCATTCGCAATAAGAGTTGCAGAAGACGATATTGATGTTGCGTGCATACAGGAAACACACCTAAATGCCCAACATAGATTCGAGATCAAAGGTTACCAAACCTTCAGAATAGACAGAGCAGGACACAAGGGTGGAGTCCTCACCCTAGTACGAAACGGCATTCCCGCAAAGCAAACGGAAGGAACCAAAGGAAGTTCCGGCGCAATAGAGATCTCGCTGTCACTCGATGCAATGAATATCAATGACACATCGGACATTGTGGTCGGTGATTTCAAAAGCCACTGAAGAGATGGGGCTACCTCGAAACGAACAGCAGAGACGTAGAAGTGGAAGACTGGGAAATAGAGAACAACCTGTTCCTCATCAATGCCCCAGACGATCCGCCAACCTTCTACTCGAGAAGGTGGCACACAACGAGCACCCCAGATTTGGTCTTCGCAACAAGCGACCTCTCCACCAAAATAGTACGCACGGTTACAAAGCAGCTAAGAGATAGCGACCATAGGCCCGTCAAACTGCAGGTAAACCTGAAATTTGTCCCAGAGCCCACCATGTGGTTGCCACGGTGGAACTACAGGAAAGCAAATTGGGAACAGTGTGGGGCACTGACAGACGCCAATGTTGAACGCATCAACATGCATGACAGAAAAAACATGCGATCCGTTGCAAGGGAACTCACACAAGCAATCCTGAAAGCGGCAAGGGAAACCATTCCCAGAGGCGTACGGAAAAATTATAAGCCATACAGGACAGCAGAGGTTCAGAAGCTTGAAAACGACCTTTCAGCAAGGAGAGAGGCAGAAGAGGCACAGTCAGTAACGACCAATACTGCTTACAAGGCGGCAGCAGCAAAATACAAGCGGAGGTTAAACAATCAGCACGACAGAGCTGGGTTGATAAGACCAAATCTCTGAATATTGATAGGGACGGCCATAAATTGTGTATGTTAGCATAAGCGCTGAGTGACGAAAACACCAGCGGACCCCAAATAGTTCTCCATTAAGATAAAAAGGATGTCCTCGGGAAGAGAAGCCGCAAACATTATAATGCAAACATATGCCGAAGTCAGCAGAGTAAACATAGCAAAAGAAAAATTCGATGACACTTAGAGAAAAATGAGAGCCCTCCAAGGCGAGCCAAGAAAAGCGGATAGTCACCTAACGGAAACATTCACCAGTAATGAGTTGGAAGAGGTATTAAGGGAGCTGAAGTCCAGAAAGTCGCCGAGAAAGGATGGAATCACTAATGATATGCTTAAGAACCTGGGCACCAAAACAAAGGCAGCTCTACTGGCCGTCCTCAATATGTCGTGGAGAACAGGAATAGTACCACGAGAATGGAAAGAAGCAATCATGGTCCCTATCCTTAAACCAGGCAAAAACAAACTCGACCCCGCGAGTTACAGACCAATAAGCCACCTTAGCTGCACGGGCGAACTCATGGAACGTATGGGGAACAAACGGCTATCTTGGCACTTGGAAAGCAAAGGGCTACACATGGTACAACAGGGATGCTTTCGGAAGCATCGATCTACAGAAGATCAAGTAACCTATATCGACCATGAAATCGAGGATGGTTTCCATGAAAAAGAACAGACACTGGCAGTCTTGGTAGACATGTAGAAGACGTTTGACACGGTTTTAGAAAGAAGGCCTAAAACTCCTCACCCTCGGCATAAAGGGAAGAATGTACAATTGGTCTGATAGATACCTTGAGAACAGAACAGCAAGGGTTCAGGTCCAGGGGTACACTAGCATGAAAGCCACATTAGAGCAAGGAGTCCTCCTAGGAGGAGTGCTCTCACCAACTCTTTTCCTAATCTTTGTCAATGACATAGCCACATGCCTACCGGAGCGAGTACACTTTGCCATGTATGTCGACAACCTGACAATATGGGCGAGGGAAAAGTCAATGCCCACAGCAACAAATCGAGTACAAGTTACGTTAAATAACCTGGAAGTGTGGACAAAAAGTGAAATATGGGCCTAAATGCGTCTGAAACAACTTACACTGTGTTCTCCCAGAACAACCAGGACCACAAAATTAAACTTAAAGTCAATGGGCATTATCTTCCAGAAAGCAAGACTCCAACGTACCTCGGAGTCACACTCGAACGAAAATTGACTTGCGTTGAAATTAAAAATGATACGGCAAAAGCGAGACACAGGATCACGATAATGCGCACACTCGCAAGCTCCACCGTGGGGAGTAAACGCCAGAGTACTTAAAACACTCTACTCTGGTAGAGTGCTACCGGTCTTGGAGTATGGCATTGCAGAGTGGAGTAATGCATCCAATAAACAATTCGCCAAAGTAAGCAATAGTTAGAACCATGCAATGCGCATTATCGCGGGAGCGATGAAGTTCACGCTTGTCAAGGCGATGGAAACAATCACAGGCATTCAACCAATGTCAGACCGAAGGGACAGAAAAGTCTTAGTATTAGAAAAACCGAAAAACATAAACGGTTTGATTCCCACCTTATGCATGAAAAAATGTACGAATTCGAACGAAGCAGGATACAGAGATCTAGTTTCGAAAAAATTGCCAAAGCACTGGTCATCTGGTCCTTGCACAATGCAAAACCAAACCAATCCCGGCAACTGATCAGTGCCGCCGGGAAAACAAAATGCCAGAACTAAAGGAAACAATCTCAGGCATTCAAAAGAAAGGCCAGCAAGAAAACTTCGAAAGAAGAGCGGCCACAGAAAACTACATATCGACCGAATACCCTGAAAATAAGTGGACACACGTGTACACTGAAGGGTCGGCCAGGGACGCAATCATCGATGGTGGAGGAGGAATAGTGCTTAAACTATAAACGAAAGTGACGGTCACAAAAGTTATTGCCACAGGCAAATACTCGAATAATTTCAGAGCAGAGGCAGAAGCAATAAGGAAAGCGGCCGGAATGATCCTAGAGAGAAGCGGCACCTCTCGCCAAAAGGTCGTGATATTCACCGATGCTCTATCGGTCATCACAGCACTCAAAGGCGTAGGCAAAACAGAGCTGAATGAGCACAAAGAGACCATCAATGAACTAACACGCTCACTCAAATGCACCGGTATTCAATGGATCCCATCCCACTGTAACATAAGTGGAAACGAAAGCGCCGACAAACTAGCTAAAGAAGGCAGGCGACTACCTCAGACTGATCACGAGATCAGTTATGAGGAAGACAGAACAACGATCGATTCGCACTACAGAGGCAAATGGACAAAAGACCATCCCCAGCATTCCAACAGCGACGGATAGTATGGTCTGTCTCGTAGCGAACAAGTTGCCATACTGTGCCTCCGTACCGGCCACAACAAGCTACGCGCCCACATGTACAACACATTTTAAATAGGCACAACTAGCCTATATAAAGAAGAGCTGGAGGGAGCTGCAGGAGATAGCTAGAGATAGGAAGACTTGGCATGAGTTGGTTGAGGGCCTATGCCCCAACCCGGGTAAAAAGGCAAAGAGAGAGAGAGAGAGCCTGTGCCCATGAAAAAAGGCGGACATGACGGCAGAACACGTTCTGCAGGATTGTGAACGGATAGCAGGTTTAAGAAACGAAACCTGGCAGTAAAACAAAGAGCTTCACAATTAGCTGTACGGAGGAACGGAGTCCCTAAAACAACGGTAAAATTCATGATAAAAGTTGGTTCATCAGTCTAGGCTGGGATCGCAAGAGAGAGAGAGAGAGAGAGAGATGACACAATCCTGGGTCAAATGCGCATGGGGAGAACGCCGCGTCAGGATTTGTGAGCTGGAACTAATTAAGATCCTACCCCACCTCCTCGTGGTGACCCTGGTAACAGACAACTGATATTCTCTGACTAAGCGGGTAAGGGTCGAGGGAGGGCTAGTCTGGTATAAGTAGTGTTGCAGACGCAGTCATTTCGGATGAGATCCACTCGCAACGCAGACGAGCGGAAGCCCAGAGTGATTATTAATGTGCGTATCGCCCAGCCGAAGCGAAAAGCTGAACGGATAAACATGAATGGAGGAGGTGTGCATACACGAAGGAGATGTGTGCTTGTGTGGAGCAAAGCGTTGGCCCGTGACGAGTTGCACGTAGGCCTACATAGGGCGAAAGTCGGAGTCCTGAGGAGGAGGCCCAAGTTGAGCTCTGTGCCCGGACAAACTAGATGAATTGTGAAGGTGAGCCCGGTGAGAACCAATAGAAACGTAAGAAACAGTAGTGTTCATACACACCTATTGTCATTCCTCATACACACCCATTGTCATTCCTCATACACACCCATTGTCATTTCCATAAATTGTCATTCCTTATACGCACTCATTGTCATTCCTTATACGCACTCATTGTCATTCCCCAATACGCATTCATTGTCATTCCCTTACACACCCATTATCATTCCCCATACACACCCATTATCATTCTCCATTTGCACTAATAATCATTCCCCAGACACACCCATTGTCATTCCCCATACACACTCATTGTCATTTCTCAAACAAACTTACACACACTATCACATATATAAACACACAGTGACAATTCCCATACACACCCATTGTCATTCCTCATACACACCCATTATCATTCCCCACACACACCGATTGCCAATTCTCTTACATACAAACTTACACATATTATCACACACACACACAAACACATACACTTACATTTTTCGGATAGCAGAAAAATCCCGAACCCATATTCATGCACCAGATTTCGCTACCGCAGCACGGGCTGTTCTCATTGCATGCAAAGCCTTTCTCAACACATTTTTTTAGACTTTGCTAGATTCAGACAAAAATGTAACACAGTTTTAAATTTGAAAATGAGCATATGTATAAAAGTACATGAGAGCATCTGATTAAGAAATATGAAATGTGTTGTGACCCTGAGTGGAGTAATCTCCATGCATGCTGAGTGTGCGGCGCACACCTATATCTGTCCAGAAAATCAATACATATAAAGTAATTATTATGTTAAGCATTCACAACAATACTTACTATAATCCGCCGCAGCCATTACCCTCATCGCCAGCAAACCTTCCTCGCCTTCATTATCACATGAGCTATGTGTTCCGTAAAAGCTAGACTACGATCAAAACGCAACCCCAGGTATTTCATAGACTGAGATCGCTCCACCACCTCTGAACACAAAACCACAGATGGTGTTGGAGTGTTGACGATGTGGTTGTTTAAAGAGAACCATGTCACCACTGCTTTTGTGGGGTTGACCAATGCTCCTGCTTCAACGCACCATCTTCCTATGCGGTCGAGTTCTGACTGAAGTTCCTCCACAAGCTGTTCTCTATCCTTGCCCTGACGATACACCAACACATCATCTGCATATGACATTGTCCTTCCTCTACCCGTGATCTGCTCTTTTGTGATGCTCACAGTATAGGCATTGAACAACACCGGAGAAAATGGTGACCCCTGTGGTAGGCCAGGGTGGATTGTTGTTGGTGATGCGCCCAACTGCCACATTTAAACACTATCTTTCGCTGGAAGAGGGCCGCAAAGATCCAATTGAGGAGGAATGGGCTGATATTGAGTTCAGTCAGCTGCACCATTAAAAATGCAACGGCACTCTACGCCATCTTTGTCTTTATACCAGGGTCTGGTCCTTTCTGTGCTTCAGTATGCGCTGGCGATCCTGACTCTCAGTCATAGTCAGATAGAACGACTGGAAAGAATACAGAACGAGGCGATGCGCATTATACTTGGTTGCACTAAAGACACGTCTTTCAGGGCGATGCGCTATCTCCTTGACTATCCTACTATGGAGTATAGAATACTGATGAGCCGTGCACGAGCATACCTTCGAGTCAATGCTGACACACAACATCTTCTGCACTTGGAAATAAAGAGACAAAAGGAAATAGGTTAAAAAGAGGACAATTTTGGATGGGTCAGGCCGAGGACTGTATTGAACAGGTGTGTACACTTAAAGACATTGATCCCGGTGAAGAATGGATACCAGTGCCAAGAGCAATCGCTACATCCTTTTCTGTATGCATCGAACTTGATAAAGAATGCAGGCAACACAACCCACTTGTTGTGGAAGCAGAGGTTCAGGCATTAATTTCTGAGAACGCATCTGAGCATGATGTAATCATTTATACGGATGGTTCGGTGATTCGACATGTGCGGAGCTCGTGGGCTTTCACTGCTCAGGTCGGAGGTGATGTTGTGAAGGAAGACAGTGGTGGTTTTGCCGTGACTACAAGCAGTCTCACTATGGAAATCATGGCGGTTACCAAAACGATGATTTGGCTAGAATCACAGACTTTTATCCATGCATGTTTTCTCAGTGACTCAATGAGTATGTTCAGGAAGATTGAAACAGGATGGGCTAGGAGACATTGGATAGAATCGCTGGGGAGGTCTAAGCTGATAAAGATCAGTTTTATTTTTGTGCCAGGGCATGCAGGTGTAAGGGGAATGAACGTGCGGATAGGCTTGCAGGTATGGCTGCTGTCCAAAGCGGACGAGCAATGGACCAGGCTGATATTATAAATTCCTTAAGGGAGAGAGGGCGTGTACATGATTCACGTAATAGCGGTGAATCCACAACACTAACCAGACTGCAAAAACTCAAAGTTAAGTGTGGTGTAGCTCGACAAGAACGCTATGCTGGCAGACAAAGAAGAATTGTAAACCAATAAAGAACCGGTGTCGTTAGTCGCCACACTCTGATGGACATACTGAGGGAGAGATCGGAGCACTTATGGACTAATTTGTTCGATGTGCAGTGATGGTGATCCGACGACTAAACTAAACTAAACTTACTATAATACTTACAATACTTATAGATACTATTTATAGTGTAGCTATAAGTAGCAATGCATTGTTGAACTTAAGCAATCTCTAGGGATACGTTATCACATGCATCGTGTCTTTTCTACTCTTCCACCATTTACTTCCGTATATCAGTGTTGGGTGGGGGGCGTTGTGATCTGTGTATGCGTGTTTTAAGGCACAACCATCACTCCATCGTTCACGTGGTCTTTCTCTTGCTTTGTTCTCGTTATACCTTTTTCTGTGTGACTCTCTTTGGTAGGATATACCAGAGTATTCTTGTCAGGGTCCAAACCATTCAATCTGTTGTTCTTTAAGAATTGCATGACTGGTTTCACATCCAGTCTTCTGATTTCTTCATTTCTAAATTTGTAGCTTATTGTCCCACATGCAGCTCTTCCTAGACACCTCATCTCTGTTGTTATGATTCTCCGCCCATTAGCTGCTGATATTGGCCATATTTGACATTGTTAACATAGTTTTGGTCAGAAAATCGTTCATATAAGATTTGCTTTAGTTTTTAGAGGTATCTCTTTATGTGACAACACCCCCAGTACTTTAGCATTTGTGCATCGATTGCTGATTTCCTATCGATGCTTCCGTCTGCGGTGAAAATTACTATAAGTATTTGGCCTCATGGTGTGTTTTATTTCTACGTTCTGGAGTTTTATTGTAAGGTTTTCTGGTTGCTTTAATTATTGCCATTGTCTCTGCTTTTATATATTTAGTTTTCTGTTTACTCTCCTCCTTGATGTTAACTAAGCTTAATGGTTCTGGAGAGATTTTCGTTTTCTGCAAGCAGTATTTGGTCGTCTGCAAAATAAAGTTCTGAAATATTAATTCCATTCTCTATTCCTGCTTCTCTAGTTATGTTGTCCATGTATGTTATAAAAGCAGTGGGAGAGCACATATCACTGTCTTATCATTGACTTTACTATGAATATTTTGATGTTTCAGCTTTTGTTCTTATGTAACTTTTACTTGAAATGTATAAGCTCTTGCAGACCTTAATGAGATGTTTGCTGATTCCATATTTTCTTACACAATCCCATAGTTTGTTTCTATCACTCTGTCAAGGCCTTTTCCTGGTCTATGAATGCCACACTACATGTCTTGTTATGTTTGATTGCGATTTCCGTCAGTTGTGTTAATGTGAATATTGCATCTGTGCAGCTTTTATTTCTTCTGAAACCCATTTATGCTTCTGAGAGTTATTCTTCAATTGTTCGTCTTAGTCTTCTTTCAATTATCTTAGCATACATTTTTCATATGTGACTTAGTAGTGAGATTCCCCTATTGGTATTACATTCCTTCTTGCTGCCTTTGTTTTTCCAAATTGGTAGTATTATTGCTGTTTGCTAATCTTCTGATGTTTCTGGTTCCCCATGCAACTTAGAAGATTCGTCTAACTCATTTGCACCTGCGTCATGGGTTAGACGAATCTTTCAAATCGCATGGGAGAACTAAGAAACACCGGAAGATTGGCAAACAGTAATAATCATACCAATTCATGGTATTCGTTTCCGATTTTTTGAGTACTTAGAAGTTGCGACCATTGACTTCGAAAATCGCTCAGTAGTTTCCGTCTTAACGCGTGCTCCTATTCGGAATCTATATCTAGAGCAAACTATACATTTTGTGATGCAGTCGAGTGGAGAGATTGGTGGTCAGAGTTGTGGTTTTGCATAGAGAATGCGTGCTGGGGTGGGGGGTAGAAGGATCATCACTTACAATTGAAGGGATTGGTGCTTAAAAGACTCTTATGGAAGAATGTTCAACTATGTACCATTGAAAAGTGAACTTGTTGTACTTTGTTGTCCAGATGTGTCCTACTTCATGACTTACTCCAGTTTTTAGTTGAAAATGATCTCTGTTTCGGTTCTAAAGAAGTGTTCAAGCTGGCAGAAATGATCTTAACTATTCCAGAATCCACTGAGTCTGTTGAAAGGTCGTGTTCAGCATAAAAAATAATCAACACTTGCTGCAGATCTACTGAAGGGCATGCAAGACTCTCCAATCTTAGTCATTTGTAGACCGGCAGCGGAAGATTCAGACTATCGTAATTAAATAAATATTTTATACTATAATGTGAATACTTAATAACAAAGGAGGACGTTGTTAATGCACTCAAAGCAAGTCACAGCACTGCTCCAGGGCCTGATGGTGTCCAATAGCATCACATCACACAGCTTGACGAGACTGTTATTAATGCAGTTGTGACAGATTTAAAAAAAAGTGTGCATAATGCTGTGGTACCCGAGTACTGGCTTCATATCTATTTACTACCGCTCCATAAACACGGGAAGGATCATAAACTGCTCAACAGCTAGCGCATACCTACCTTACAAATTGTATATGGTAAATTGATAGAGACAATTGTGGCCAGAAAGGTAATATATTATTTTGAGACTGGCCACATCATCCCTGCTACTTTGGATAGCTACCGACCAATGAATGGAACATGGGACAATGCTGGCACATTTGTTTATGATGTCTATGGATGCTTCCAATTCAAGCTAGAGACTATTGCTGTGGCCATCGATATTGGAGGATACTTATAGCAAGATGAATTTTTGAATAATGGTACGTTCTTTACTTACATGTGAGGTTAATCCTTGATGGTGAACTGGATAGCTGCTTCTTTAATGGAGAGAAACGATGCACTACGTTTCGAACATGAACTAAGATCCTGTACATAAATTCTCGCATTTACCCGGGGTACACCTCTATCACCCGTGTTGTTTAATATTTACACAGAAAATGTAGCTAAAATTCAGTCAACCAGGTTTAGACGGACATTGACATTTGCAGATGATATCTTGATATATTGGATTGGAGCAGATAGAGGAGTGATGGTCGACGACATTCAGAAAACATTGCATACCATCTCGCATTGATGTAAAATAGTATCTGCTTCAGGTTAATCCTGAAAAAGTGTATGTTGTGGTGCTTTTGAATAATTCTATAGTCAAGGCTGATCTATCCCGTGTAATCTTTGATGAACATACCATCGAGAGCAGTGACATGCTTCCTTTTCTTGAAATAACCTTTGATCGTAGTCTATCTTTCAAACACCATGTTGAACAGACGATACAACGTTCCAAGCGTGATCTTGCGGCTCTCACAGTTATGGTAGCCGCACACCTTGAGAAGAGACTACTTGTCCTTTAATTCGATCAACTGGTTATGTCCGTGGTTGATTACGTACTCGGCATTCTCACGATATCAAGATCACAATGTGAACGACTTGAACGTGCTCAGAATGAAGATATTTGTATATTCCTGGGCTTCACTAGAGATGTGGTATGGTGAGGCCAAGGAAGCTTATAAACATAAAAGGATGGTCAGGTTGGTAACTCATACTTTGCTCTTCATTGGATGGTAAAATGTCTGCTATACTCCAGATGAAGATGTAGCTGTCAACCAATGTGGATAAATTTACACACGGCCCATTTTAGAGGAGCAGAACTGGACTAGTTAGGTTTCTGCACACGACACACTGGTATGCAAGCAAAATGGAAGGAAAGTAGTACAGAAGAAGATGAGTCACCATCAAGATAGCAGCAGTTTGTTTTGAGTGATTGAGAAAACTTGATAAGAATTGAAGAAAACAGACATTTACTTTTGGGGAAGCCAAGCAGAGAGAGGTTGATTTGAGAACGTAGTTGTGAATGAAAACACGCCAATCCTGAGGATTTTCATAGAGACATTGCTTCGTGCTGTGAGCTGACATAGTTCTCAGACTTATTCATTAGTCTGCATCTATGATGTGTGAGAAAATGTTGCACTTTAAAATAGAACAGTTTTATGAGTACAACCTTTAGTACTTAGTATAACACGAACTTTCTATAATATTTCTACACCATGAGATAAATACCCGAAAACAGAAATTTGAATGACATTTTGTCAGTTCCACATCTCGACCACTTCCATCGATTTTATTGTCAATGTGCTTAAATGGTCATATGTAAATAGTGACCGGTCCTGACCAACTACGATTTTAAAACAGAATGAAGTAGAGTGACGCCTTTAACCACTCCTACGTGGGAACCAGTTATTGAATCAAACAACTAGCAGACCATGAGTCGGGAGTTGAGTAACACATGTTCCCACTCCGACGAGGAGCCTTTGACGGAGGAACTGACGAGTTAAAGATCAGGAGTCCAGAGGACAGGATTAAGAATAGGCCTCTCCCCACAACGGTGGAGCCTCTATGTTAATTCATCGCTATACATAAAAGAGCAGAAATACTAAACAATTTTATTACAATTCGAGTTCTAAAAGAACTTCAGATGATGAACTGTTTTTATTTGAAATGGAACCTACGATATTACGCCATCCAAACAACAATTAAAACCTTTGCTACACAGCTGAGAAGTATATAGAGAAATAGCAAGTCTAGAGAAAAGACAGTGTGCCTAGGTAGTCCTTCCAAGAAGGAACAGACAGCAGAATTAATCAGCGTGGGAAAGAAGAAACACTTTGAATTTTAGCTAAGGTAAATTGAATTGATTGTTGTGTGTCTTACATGCATTGTGTTATTACATAGATAACTGTAATAAGAGAATATTCTCTACTCAGACAGAGAGATAGAAAAAAGGCCTTGCCAAGTATATTATTATTCACTAGGTTAACTGTGAATTTGTACAGGAAACCATAAGTTTCATGTTCTAATATTGTTGAAAATTGGATTAAATATTGACTTGGATTGATAGACATTTGTTTTCCACTTAGAAGTTTGTAGTTGAGTGCAAGCAGTATATGTGCAGTCAGTGCAGTAACTCGAGTATCAAAGAAATATCATTATTTTATCTTCTTCTTTTCTTTTTCTTTATCTCTTGTTTGATTTTTCCATGACGCTTGTACTAGTTCACACTATTACAGAGATACCCACATTGTGTAGATGAGATATACACTTGCCTTTCTGTCACTACGCTCCCGTCATGCGGTTGCCCAAACCAAGGCATATTTGCTAGTTACTGCGGATAAGAGACATCCACTGCACAAGAACACTAATGTTGTTAAGGGCACGAGAATCAAGAGTAGCATGTCGTAGATGGCCCAGGCTGAGAAAACAATTGGACAGGTGACCACGGTTGCAACCCACCAAAAGGAAAGAATGAATCCCAACAGATGATAGCATGACCAACTATCTCAACATTATCCTTACTCTTGGAAGAGAATACAGAGATTGGCTCAACATGAATGTTGATCTCGCAGTTAATCAGCTGATAGAAGATAATGCAAGGGATGATGTTGTTGGTGTATATATCGATAAGTCGGTTCATCGTGGAGAGAAGTCAGGCTGAGGTTTCTTGGCTAATGCGCATGGCAGGGTTGTTGCAGAGCGAAGTGGGGCATACAGGACAACTAGTATGAGGATGGCGGTTGAGGCCGCTACTGCTGCCCTCCATTGGCTCTCTGGGACTTCCATCCTGGTTTGATGCATCTGGCTCTCAGTCGATGCTTCACAAGATCCAGAAGTACAGGTTTCGGTATGAGTGGATGTCGTCTATAGAAGTTTCAAACCTCCAGAAACTTACGTGAATATACTGTCCTGGACATGCGGGTGTTTAAGGTAGGGAGAGAGTGAACAGGATTGCATCAACAGCATCGATTGTTGGGGAATTGAAGATGGATAAGGGGTATGTACTGTGGTCTATTTGTGACTGTCTTCTGGATGAGGACACTAAAATAGATGTTGAATCAATCCAGCCATTTAGGAGTTAGAAGTGTATTTGATCAGCGAGCCACAGGAATCATCAATATGCATACTCTTTGATATCTGTTGGGAGAGACTGGGCACATATGGGTCTGCCCGGAGTGCAATGACGTCAATTTAGTAACTAATAACCACTGCTATAATGTGAATAATATCACCACATAACATATAGAAGAAAGATTAAAGAACGTTCTGTAAATATAGTAAGAACAGTTGCAAGACAATTCTTTCATAGTTCACCTATTTTATTATGGTGTAAAAGAATCACATGTTTCCCAGACTCTCTCTGATAATCGCCTAGTTCAACCAATAACAGCAACACGAGTCTCCACCCCCAAATCCTATCCTCGCAGTCAAAAAGTCAACATTAAAGAAGATATAAAAGGGTTTAATTTTACTGTCTAATGCATTAGATGATCTTTGTACAATGAAATTAATTTCCCAATGTCTATTGAGAAAAATGTCTTTATCATATATTCCACATTTATGCAGCAATCGCAGCACATAAAGTAAAAATTAACTGGGACAGTTAACATCACTGTTGTCACATCAAGGGATACCACTAAAAACAAGCAAATCGAATCTTCTTCTTTCTTTTTCTCGATTTTTCTATTCGGTCATTTTGATCATTCTTATTGTGATATATAAACAGCCTACACCAAGAATAGGTGTGATACGTTACATTTTCAGCGCCATTTGGTGCTCTAGTGCTTATCCTTCGACGATGTGTCCGACTTCAGCCAGCGTTTACTGGGTTTGCTCTCCGTCAGCCTTTGGCTATCCGCAACCTACCTGCAAGGCAGCAAGTTGCTATTTTCTTTTAGGGTAGCTACACTTAGACAACATTCCCTCCCTAGTTGTTGAGCGTCGTCTGCCCAGGTTACCAGTCTTTTTTGGACTACTTGGTTTGCCTGCCGTTTAGTTTAGTGTACGGTTTGCTCCACTAGCCTTTGATTGTCTCCATCCTAACTACAGGGCAGTAGTAGTTATCCATCTTCGCGGCTCACAACCGTTTTTTTCCGTCCTCGTTTCTTTTTTGGTGCCCGTTCGCCTATTTCTACTTGTGTCCTCGTGCAACGACTGGGCCTGTCCCTTTTCTCTTCGTCACTTGTGATCTCATTGCTCCACTACGCGACATCTTACCCATTTCCATCTCTCTGTGCACAGTGCATAGTTTATCACCATTCGGTTGGAACGTTTCCACTGGATTGAAGCCCCTGTTGTTCTTTCCACCTTTTCTGCACATTTGGGTGTTCCACTCAACCAGACGTTTCCCACCACTTTATCATCGGCACCGTGCATGTCTGCCCCACCGGTGAGCTCATATGTGCACCGTCCGAAGGCGCATTTGCTTTACTTTGGTGCTTGCTCGCTCGGGCGACGCGGTCTTGTGTGTGTATCCTTATCTTGTAGTCGCCCGGTCGTGTTGTGAGGCAGTAAGTCTGACATTTTAAAAGCTCGACAGTGGTCTCGTTGAAAGGTCGGCTCTCGCAACGAGCTTATGGGTCGGCAGGTAGAAATATGGTTTGTTCTCTGCCTGGCGAGGAGCAGTCTTGCCGGCAAACGGTGGGAAGCGAGCGCTCGGAGGTTTCGCTTCAATTTCACGATTTCGGCTGGGACGTCGAGATCCGCTCTACGCAGAGCGCTGTCTCTGTACCCTGATCATTGTCAGTGCAGTCACATCCATGCCAGCTATCTGGTTGATCCTGTCAGTAGTCATATGTTTTTCTCAAAGATTAAACCATGCATGTCTAAGCTCATACTGTCTCATGGTGAAACCGCAAATGGATCATTAAATGCGTCGAGGTTCCATAGACTACGCGATGCTACCTGGATAACTGTGGAAATTCTAGAGCTAATACATACTTGCAAACTCCGACGCCCGTGGAAAGAACGCTTTTATTAGTTTAAAACCATTGGCCGTTACCTTTCGCGGGGTGTGGCGTCCCACTGGTGACTTTGTGCTCATTGTATGGCCTTATGTGCCGGAACTCATCTTTCAAATGTCTGCCCCATCAAATGTCGATGGGTTTCAAAACTATTGGGGTGGGGGGACAAGAGAACAACGCTGCGCCAGGATTAGTATGCTGGCACTAATCAGGATCCTGTCCCACCTCCTCGTGGTGACCCTGGTAATAGACTTTGGTTCCGGTCTAGCTAAGAGGACAAGGATCGAGGGAGAGCTACAGGTAGTGGTAGTAGTGCAAAGCACGAAAAAGCAATGCATGCCCAAAAAATACATGAACAAAATGCATGCATCTCAAGGTCTATGTCCGATAAAACATTTGCCCTAATAATAGCAGAAAAGTAAAAAATTAGCAGTCAGAGAACGAATGCTAACTCCCCCAGAGTAAATAACCGCACCAAAATTGCCATAAACGAGACAAGAGTCCATACGCACAAAAATGAAGTAGATAAGTGGGCCCAAATAGGGCGAAACTCGGAGCAGTGAGTCCTATCCGGGCTGCGTGTCAGAACAATCGGAGGCAAGTATCTCTGAAAACACTAACGTATCATGTCGACACACGGAAAGATTGCGGTAAACTCCTTATCAAAAGCTTAGCGCAGTAAATTTTACCGGGTAACGTTAAAGCGCAAATTCTTAAGTTCCGTTTTAGTGCCTAACGAAACTGCCCTCTCTGGGACAACCGGGCAAGGTACTGTTGCATAAACAACTAACATCCCCGGAAGAACTGAGGTGGATGATGCCAAACGAACCTGGCCAGCAGTGGCGGAATGCGGGAGGACCATTCAGTATCTGAACTGTTTGATTCTGAACACGACTTTGCTAGCGCATTTTCGACATGTTTGGTCGGGTATTTTCCGGTTTCGTTTGCCGAGCTACTGAGTTAGTGCTTGAGCAACGCTGTGAGCTATGAATGTTACATGGAATGCTTTTGCTGTGTCAACCGTGCGTTTGTTGTGTGTATTCTGAAAATGGCGGACAGCGGTTATGACGAACAAGCTCAATCTGCCGAATGCAGTTATATTGCGAGTGCAGATAGCTGGATTTTGTCATGATTGATGTTCCCTTCGACAAGAATTGCAATTCAAGTGATAAACAGTTTTGTGTTGCTACATTAGTGACGGCCATGTGCATTGTATGCGGTGCAGGTTTCTTATTGTGGCGGTACGCAGCTGTTTCATTCTGGAATTAGTTCAGACAGGAAACACTTCACAGTTGTTAGTATTTCGTGTGATTTTCATTGGCACAGGAACGAAGCAATTATGGGGTGACCCGTTGCATTGAAGTTGGAACCGTACTTATGAACTATGAACTATGCCAAACGAAATCGCCCTCCATGAGACAACCGGGCAAGATACTGTTGTATTAACAACTAACATCCCGGGAGAAAACCGAGGTGGGTGGTGCCTAACAGGACTGCCGTCTCTAGAACAACCGGGCAAGGTACTTTTGCATTTACAAGTAACATACCCGGAAGAACTGAGGTGGGTGATGTTGGCGAGCGCAAGTTTTCAGTTGCGTTGCTAGCGTCGATTGAAACGACCCTCTAAAATATATGTGCGCAGCCCCAGCCAATGTTTTCCGAGGTTAGGGAAAATACAGAGTAAAACCTTATAAATTGCCATGTGCCGACATGCGCCCTGAAATGGTTGAGAATACTCTTACTAAGGAACAAACTGACCGTGGATAGAAAAGTAAGGCCGATAATGCAAAATGCTACTATCTATTGTCTATTGTTTATTCCCAGGTGGAAGATGTAGTTGGCTGTTCACTCTTGCCGTTAAGCGTAGGAAAGGTAGCTTTAATTTGCGTTCTAGTGCTAGATGAGTCGCTCTTGTTGTGTTGTATCCGTGTTTATGTAGTGTGGTCTTGATAATGTCTATCCATCTTTTTCGTGGTCTTCCCTTAGCTCTAGTACCCGATCATGGTTTATTGTATGCTGTTATTGGTGGTTGGTTGTATTTCATTCTCATTAAATGTCCAAACCACTGCATTTGTTGTCTTTCAATGTATTCGTGCATGAAGTTATGCCCACTCTGCTTCTGATGTCCTCATTTCGTAGTCTGTCTTTCCTGGTGCCTCTCACTGTCTTCCTCAAGCATTTCATTTCACACGTGATGAGCTTTCTGTGATGTGTTCCTGTAAGAGATCAAGCGTGGCGCTGGTAACAAAGTGTTGGTAGCAAAATACTTTTTATTATCTGTCTTTTCATTTCCATCTTGATCTTTGGGTCTTGTAGTAATGGTGCCAGCTGGTAGGTCACTACATTTGCTTTCTAACACCTTGTCTCTATTTCTCTATCGAGTTTTCCGTCCTCTGTGAAAATGGTGCCTAAATATTTGAATTCAGAAACTTGCTTTACTCTGGTGTTATCTATTTGTATGTTTTCTTCGCTTGGTGTTCTGCTGATTTTCATGGTCTCGGTCTTTTGTTTGTTGATTTTCATGTTGTACTTTCTACATGCTATTAGCAATGAATTCATGTGATGTTATAGCTGATCTTCATCTTCATAGATTAAGCTTTGGTCGTCCGGAAAAAGCAAATCGTTGATTTGGTTGTTTAATTGGTCGTCACGATTATTGTCTATGTCAATAAGGTCTTTTTCGCACTGTGCCTCTTTCACTATTCTGTCTATATATATATGTTGAAGAGAAGAGGTGAGAGCACACAACCCTGTCTTACTCCTGATTTTGTTTCGAATGAGTCTGTCATTCCGTCTGTTGTTCGTACCATACTGTTGCTATTTGTGTATATTGCTCTGATATTGTCTAGCAGTTATTCCTTGATCCCATAGTTTTCTAGTGTTTCCCATAGAATACTTCTATCTATTCTGACGAATGCCTTTTCTTGATCAATGAATAATAAGTGTAATTCTTTATTATATTCTATTGCTATTTCACTCAGTTGTCTCAGAGTGAATAGAGCGTCTGTGCATCCAACTCCTCTTCTAAATCCAAACTGTGAGGTGCTTATTTGTGGGTCAGCGATGTGTCTTATGCTCTGTTCTAATATCTGTGCGTATATTTTACCAGTGTGGCTTAATAGTGAAATGCCTCTTTATGTTTCACATTCTCTTTTATTGCCTTTATTTGTCCATAATGGGACTATTACTGATTTTTGCCAGTCATCTGAAACTTTTCTTTCTGTCCAAGCGGCTGTGAATATTCCATTTAACCATTTTACACCTATTTCTTTGCATGCTTTAATGGCTTCGTTGGGTAGGCCATCTGCACCTGGTGATTTGTTGTTCGGGATGTTCTTTATTGCTGTTTTAATTTCTTGGATCAATATATATGGTAATGAATAATAAATACAAACAGAAAATGAATAACAGCTTATAAAGTGCATTACAACAAGCACTCCAATAATTTATGAAATCCAATAAGTCAAGAATCTCTAACGTGGCAGGCCATCTAAAGGTCGATGCCCTAAAATAAAATAGCACCCTACTGCCTTGCATGTTTGGCTGGGGATAGCTAGGGTTTAACGGAGAATGAACCCAGTAACGGGTCAAAGGCTCATGGCGGCAACATGTGACAGGGTTAGCGAAGGGGCGCGGTGACCAAGACCCTGCCCACACTTCCAAGTGGTGATCCTGGAAACAGACTCTGGTTCCGGTCTGGCTAAGGGGGGCAGGGATTGGGGATACCTACAGGTAGTGGCAGTAGTGCAAACTTGGAAAAGCAATTACAGGGGCCGAAAATCCCTGAACAAGCACGCATCTCCTGGCCGATGTCCGATAAAATATGCCCATGTTCAAAAGTACGAGTCAGCAGGGTACTAGCGTCCGCGAATAAAACAGCGGTGAAATTGCAAACACAGAAAAGCAATGCAGCAGGAGCCGAAATCCTGAACAATGCACACATTTCCAGGACGAAGTCCGCTAAAATATGCCCAAGTTCAAAAGAAGCATGAAACAATAGAGTACAAGCGTACGTGAACAAAAATAGTGTTGGAAGTGCAAACACGGAAAAGTCATGTGCCGAAAATCCCTGAACAACACATTTCCAGGCCAAAGTCCGACAAAATACGCCCCCAAAAGCCGAGACATGAAGTGAAACTCGGCGCCATGTCAACGGAAATATCTTGGTCGTATCAGCTTCCCAGCAGATGGGAAAGGCTGCATGCGAAGGGATGAGAGGTGCATTCTGACCGGCGAAACTAGGAGCCATGAACGCAAAATGGGCAGCGTGCCTTGGCACTCCCGATGCACGGTAAATGTGGTACATCAGGTGACGGTGGCACAAGGAAAGATTGCAATAAAACTCCGTATATGTGGCCGAGCGCGGATTAAGATAGTGGGTAAAGTTGGTCGAGTGAAAAACCGAAAGTTACGTTCTAGCGCCTTACGAAACTGCCCTCCCTGAGACAGCCGGGCAGAGTACGATTGTTCACGCAATTAACATCCCCGGAAATATCAGGGCGGGTGATGAACGGCGAGTGCAAAATCTAAAGTTGCGCTGATAGCGCCGAATGAAACAACCCATACATTACGATGTGCGGAGCCCCAGCCCAAGGTTTCCATGATCAAATGAAACGACAAATTGCCTAGTGCCGACCCGAGCGTCCATAAAGCTCCCAGGACACTGTTCTCTTCGTAGGGAACCACTGCTGCCTTGAAGTTTTGGCTGGGGACAACCAAAGGCTAGCGGAGTAACCCGCAAACATAACTGAATGGTAGACGAACCAAGCAGTCCATTAAAAAAACAGGCGAAGCTGGGCGGATGACGCTCATCAGCCCGGGAGGGCAGGTCGTCTAAGGGTCGCTGCCCTGAAAGAAAATAGCAACCCGCTGTCTTGTGGGTTTGGCTGGGAACAGCCAAAGACTAACGGAGAGCGAAACCAGCAAACGTTGGTTGAAATTGGACACATGGCCGAAAGACAAGCAACTGAGCTCCAATTGGCACTGAAAGTTGTGACGTAGCTACCCATGCTAAGGCTGCATGGACCAAATTTTATCATGAATATATTTAATATAGAATATATCTCGATATGGTGCTACGCCTGTGGAGATCCGTCGGGCAGGACGAGTGCCGGGCCCCATGCCTCGAAGTAGCCCGTGTTTTGCTACCGACGGTCCCTGTCCTCCAACTCGGCAAAGCAGTGAGCGAGGCCCACGGGGAAAAGCTACTGGTTCAATACGGCAAAGTACTGGCCAGAGACGATTAAACATTGTGCAAATTAATGCCGAAGGTATTCATCACAAAAAGCAAGCATTCATAATAAGACTGCCAGAAGACGAAATTGATGTTGCGTGCATACAAGAGACCAATCTAAATGCACAACATAGATTCGGGATCAGAGGGTACCAAACCTACAGACTAGACCGAGAAGGGCACAAGGGTGGAGTCCTCAATCTAGTATGGAACGGCATTGCAACAAAGCAAGTGGATGTAACCACAGGAAGCGACGGCGCAGCAGAGTTCGTAGGTGTCCTCATTACATGTGCAGGAATCTGTATAAGTTATACTGCCCAAGTCACATCTCGATGATTATCAATGACAGAGAATGCATGGTGGTCGGTGATTTCAACAGCCACTCAGAAAGATGGGGCCACCTCGAAACGAACAGCAGAGGAGCAGAAGTGGAAGATGGAGATAGAGAGGAACGTGTTCCTCATCAATGCCCCAGGCGACCCGCCAACCTTCTACTCGAAAAGGTGGCATACGACTAGCACCAACGACTTGGCCTTCGCAACAAGTGAGATCTCTCCAGAAAAACATTACGTACGGTCACAACGCAACTCGGAGATAGTGAACATAGGCCCGTCAAACTGCAAGTAGACCTAAAGTGTGTACCTGAGACCAGGTTGCCAAGTTCGAACTACAAAAAGCAAAATTTTAAACAGTACTGCGCACTGACAGATACCAATGTTGAGCGCATCAACATGCATGAAAAGAAACACATGCGATCCGTGGCAAGGAAACTCTCACAAGCAATCTTGAAAGCGACACGGAAAACCATTCCTAGAGGCGCATGGAAAAATTATAAGCCATACTGGACAGCAGAGGTTCAGAAGCTTGAAAACGGCCTTGAATTAGCAAGGAGAGAGGCAGGAGAGGCACAGTCAGTAACGACCAATACTGCTTACAAGGCGGCAGCAGCAAAATACAAGCGGGAGATCAAACAATGAGCACGACAGAGCTGGGTTGATAAGACCAAATCTCTGAACATTGATAAGGACGGCCATAAATTGTGGAAGTTAGCAAAAGCGATGAGTGACAAAAACACCAGCGGACCCCAAATAGTCCTCCATCAAGATAAAAAGATGTCCTCTGGAAGGGAAGCCGATGACACAGAGAAAGGCTAGAGCCCTCCAAGGCGAGCCAAGAAAAGCTGATAGTCACCTGATGGATACATTCACCAGTAATGAGTTGAAAAAGGCACTAAGGGAGCCGAAGCTTAGAAAGTCACCCGGAAGGATGGGATCACAAATGAGATGCATAAAAACTTGGGTACTTGAGCAAAGGCAGCCCTACTGGCCGTCCTAAATATGTCGTGGAGGACAGGCATAGTACCACGAGAATAGAAGGAAGCGATCATGGTGCCAATCCTTATACCAGACAAAAATAAACTCGACCCGGTAGTTACAGACCAATAAGCCTCCTAAGCTGCACGGGCAAACTCATGGATCGCATGGTGAACAAACGGCTATCTTGGCACTTGGAAAGCAAATGGCTTTTCATGGCACAACAGGGAGGCTTTCGGAAGTACCCATCTAAAGAAGATCAAGTAACTTATATCGCCCATGAAATCGAGGATGATTTCCAAAAAAAGAAACGGACACTGGCAGTTTTGGTAGACATGGAGAAGGCGTTTGACACAGTTTGGAAAGACGGGTTAAAACTGAAACTCCTCACCCTCGGTATAAAAGGAAGAATGTACAATTCGCTTCATAGATACCTAGAGAACAGAACATCAAGGGTTCAAGTTCATGGATACACAAGCATGAAAGCCACACTAGAGCAAAGGGTTCCCCAAGGAGGAGTGCTCTCACCAACTCTCTTTCTAATCTTTGTCAATGACATAGCAACATGCCTACCAAAGCGAGTACACGGCCATGTATGCCGACGACCTGGCAATATGGGCGAGGGAAAAGTCAATGCCCATAGCAACAAATCGACTGCAGGATACGTTAAATAACTTGGAAGTGTGGTAAAAAAAATGGAATACGTAATAAACGCTTCTAAGACAATCTACACTGTGTTCTCACAGAACAACCAGAATCACATAATTTAGCTTAAAGTCAATGGGAAAGATCTTCTAGAAAGCAAGACCCCAACCTACCTTGGAGTCACACTCGATCGAAAACTGACTTTGTGCTCCCAAATTGAAAATGTTACGGAAAAAGCAGCAAACGGGCTCGCGATGATGCGCAAACTCGAAGGCTCCACTTGGGGAGCAAACACCAGAGTCTCCAAAACACTCTACTCTGGAAGAGTTAATAAGTGAGTTAAATTTTTGACTCACTTAAACGCACCGTCATTCAGTGGATACCATCACACTGCAACATAAGCGGAAACAAACACGTCGACAAGCTAGCTAAAGAAGGCGGGCGACTACCTCAGACTGATCTCGAGATCAGTTATGAGGAAGCCAGAACAACCATCGGCTGGCACTATAAAGACAAATGGTCAAAAGACCATCCTCAGTATAACAACAGCGACGGGTACTATGGTCTGACTCGTAGGGAACAAGTTGCCATCCTCCGCCTCCGTACCGGCCACAACAAGCTTCGCGCCCACATGTTTCACAAATTTAAAATTGGCGGAACTAGCATGTGCCCTGCAAAAAGGCGGACATGACTCCAGAGCATGTACTGCAGTACGGCATGTACTGATAGCAGGTATAAGAAAAGAAACCTGGCCCCTAAACACAGATATTCGAGAGAAGCTGTACGGAGAAACAGAGTCCCTGAAAACCACGGTAAAATTCATGATAAAAGTTGGTTCATCAGTCTAGGCCGGGGTCGCGCGAGAGAGAACCCAGTAAACGATGGTTGAAACTGAACACAACACCCAAAGATAAGCCCATGAGAAGCACCTGAGCTCCATTTGGTACCTGAGGTTGTGCACGTACACCCGTTCTTGGTGTTTGGCTGTTTATATAACACATTAGAATGATAAAAACATCCGTAAACAACGATCGCGAGAGAGAGAGAGAGAGAGAATAACCAAATGAAAGCGAAAAAATAGAAACAAAATACGCGTTGGGTAGATTTATAAGTTCTGAAACATTAACTCACGCAAAAATTTGTGTATTGGTTTTTTTTGAACCATTCAAATCAATCAATTGGGGTTAACAAATAAATGTAACAGTTGCATGTGTTTGTGTTGCTCATTTTTCTCATAAAAAGTATCTACATAAAACTGGAAGTTTATTGATGTTATAATTAAAACAAAACAATTTGTGGAGTGGGGGGATTCGGGGGTTAAAAATTTTTTTTCCCCGATTAGTGAGGAGATATTAGAAGTCACCATTAAAACTGGCCCCAAATTTTTGGAAAAAAAAATATGAACCAAACAATTACAAATAATTACAAGTTTTTTTTCCCATGAGTAAATTTGTTCACAAGAAAGATAAGACAAAAGAGAACTATGCAGAGAAAATTTGTCATTTTTTTGGTATCGTTCTACTTTTTTCAGACTTTAGTAATTTAAGTTTTACGGGGGGAAACTTATTCCCCTTTAAAAAAGAAAAAAAAAATAAAAAAAAGAAGAAATGAAGAACATTTCAAATATTTACAAAAAAAAACTTAACAAATTTGGGCATGAAGAAAGAGTGTCGTAGACATTATAAAAGAAAAATTATGTGATGATCCACACTTTAAAGAAACAAGATCGCCAAAAAACCGTATGTGGGATTATGCAAAAAAATAATTTAAACTGAAAAAGCAGAGTTTATTTTTGAAATCCAGTTTAATAAAATATACATTTGTCGACGATCAAAAGGGTTTCCCGAATTTTTATCTTTTTTTAACAATTTTCCTGAAACGACGTGGGGAGAGTTTTTTTTATCTTGTAATTGGCCTTTGACGTTGCAGTCCATGCTTTGGGGGATTTGAGGTTATCTATCCATTGTTTTTTGGCCTCCTCGTGCCTGCCTCTGATGTGATTAGTAGGACGTGTGGAGAAAGTTTCCCCTTTCCGAGGCCAACCACTTGATTTTTTTGTTTCCCATGTATGTGCATGGTATATACCAGCGATTCTGATATTACGTTTCACTTATTTTTTGTAACTTTGGGACACCCGGGAACATCCTTTCACATGTAGAATTTTTTTTCGTGTCTTAGTGGTCCATGTTTGGCACGGGAAGAGAGAGTTGTAAAAGGGGTTTTATCCGTTTCCCTGCCATGTTAATGTTTGAAGTTTTTAATAGTGGCAATAGTTGGTTGTCACGTAAAGGTTATGCGGGACAAGAGGAAAAACAGTGGTCAACCCAACCAACTTTGAAACCCAGTTTTTAAATGGTCAGCCACCAACATAGAAGCAGGCCCCTAATATCGGGTTATTTTAACGGATTAAGCAAGAAGACGGGGGATCCCATAATTGAGAGCCCCATGGAGAAGAGGGAAAGTAGAAAAAGAAAAAATCGCCATTATTATAGAGTTTTGTTTTAAGTCAAAAAAAAAAACAGAGGATAAAATAGCTGTATTAGAGAGGACGGGGAAAACTTTTTCGAGATTTCAAGTTAGAGAAGTTGCCCCAAAAAACTACAAGACAATTAAATTTTTGGTTTTATTTCGAGAATAAAGAAAAAATTTGAAAAAAAAAAGAATAGAAATGGATTGTTGACTAGAAATTTTTTCCAATTTATTGTCTTCCAAGACCCCACATTGTAAAAGGAAAAAACAAAAAACCCAAAAAATAAAAGAAGAGAATTTTAGGGGATTCAACGTTCAAAACGAAAACAGGAAAACAAAATATATTTGGTAAGAAGGTGTAAAGGGGAAAAGACAAGAAATGGAAAGAGTCTACCAGACGAGACGGACCACCTGAGGATAAAACCGTTCAAGTGCCAATTACGGGAAAGGATAACCTTTTATCATCATCCAGTGATTATCAACCATTGGTTCCATTTTTAAAAATTTTACTATTTAAAATGGAAGAGTATTATAACAACAAAGTGGATGAAGGTTAAAAACAATTTTGGAATATTTCAAAGGGTTCAATTGATTTTGCATGTTTGAGCTTATTAAATAATGTATCCATCTTTTCAATTGATCACCTGGGGTGTTGATTAAAACCCATTTTAGTTTTAGAAAGAAGAAGGGGAAAGAGTGTTATTTTAAATCAAGAATAAATATTGGGACGATCACGAGCCTTTTTTGTAAACCCCTTTTTTCCGGGGATTTTTTTTTTGGCCTTTTGTACAGTGAAACTACTAAAACCGGCTTACCTTCGGGATCTAGTCTCGATTTCTCTGTCCATTTTTCCATCTGTTGTTAATATCTCGAGATTTTTTAAATTTGGTCTGTTGAATTTAATTACCCCTGATTTTGGCCCCGGCCCCATTTACCCCGGATTTGTTTTGGGAGGTGTTTTCGAAATTTTTTTGAGCCCCGCGAAGGGGTGGGAAGGGCGGTTGTAAATTATCCCTGATATCCGAAAGTTTAGTCGTTCAATAAAAAATAAATTGGAGAAAATACAATATTGAAGGTAAGATTTTTTTTTATTGTTTACAAATTATATATATATTTGGGAAAAATTTTATTTGACTAAAGAAATGAAAAATGGAGTCTGTAGTAAGACAATAAGAACAAGAAATATCACTATTACCCAGTTATACCCAAAACCTTGTATATTTTTATATTTGACTGATAGTTGGGATGTCGGGTGACATGTGAATGGTAATATTAATACAACAATAATATTATTTAAAAAAAAGAAAGTTGTACTAATAAAACAGTTTACAGATAAAAATTTAATATTTTATTCACAATTTAAGTTTTTTGATAAAAAAAATTTATTTACTTTTTAATAATTACCCTGTAAGCACCGCATTTAGTTTTGGAAACGACGTAAAAACATACAAGCCAGGTGACACAGTCCTCAATCGGGTTGATAGAAAAGGGACATATGAAAGGGGGATAGGGGGAGTCAGGAGGAGTCTCGGGTAAGGATGGCACACACCTGTTCAGGTCCCACCCCCTTGGTCCAAATTGACTTCCAGCTCACGACTTGGCCCAGTTTTCAGCGCGAAGCGGACCACCGGAAACGGCGGGGACAGGCCGGTAAAACCGCCACGGGAACGTTTCGGAACAAACCAATCAGTGAATCAGGAGCCAACCGTGCATGCGAAGCCCGGATTAGGCGATTGGCAGAAAAACCCATCCTGTTCAGGGGGAAACGACGTCTGCCGCAACGCGGCAGAGCGTAGGAGAATGGCCAAGCACGTAGAACGTCCGATCATCCGCTCCCCCCCGGCCCTTCTCCGCCACTGATTTTGTCCTGTCACGACAAGACGGAAGGGAAAGAGGTGATCGAAAACCGCAACTCCCATTTTAAACCAAACCCTCGCATTTACCTTTCACCATCAAACACACATCACAAACCGCCCCGTGGGGGGCGAGGACGTGGCGGAGGGGGTACGCTGGCACCCGGTCGAAGACCTGCAACGGGCCACAGGCTATGGTCCCCTTGATGGGGCAGGGATTCGCCAAACAGCCCCAAAGAATTCACCCACAAAGAAGGAAAAAAATGCCCAAACAGCCTGTCCAACATCCCCAACCCAGTTTTTGGGGTTTTCCCGGTAAAAAAAAAATTAGGAAGACCCCTTTTCCTTTCGGGGGGATGAAAGATGATTTTTGAAGGAAACAAGAAAAGGGAAAGGGATGCCTGATTGGGAGAAAATTTGGGGCCAAAAACTTGATATAGTCACACGAACCGTTTAGCGGAGAAATGGGAGGTGGGTGCGAACATCACAAGGTAAAACCCGAAGAGAGACGGGAACGGGGATGGGCTTGAAAGAATAACTATTGAAAGTGGCAGGTCTCCAAAAGGATAAAAATGACAATAATGAAGAAAAAGTTTCCCTTTGGGGGGACAAGAGGCATGCAATTTAGGGGTTATGCACTACTTTGACCTCGATGATGTAAAAGATAAGTTCAAAAAAATTGCACCAGCAAGACACCAAAAAAACGCAAATTTTTCTGGTGACAAGGGGTAGGTTTTGAGCCTGGGAAGGCTAAAAGTAGGTGTGGGCGGAAAGCGGGTTTTTTAAAAAGGCAGAAACTAGCTATTTGGGCAAGATACCTTTTTTGATTATCTCCCCGAAACGAAAACTTGAGACCCCCGCGCAGACTTGACACAAATTAAACCCAAAATTTTTCAAAAAAGAAAGGTAAACGTTCCCCAAGTCCAGGGGGGGAATGCTGACCGACTATCGTCTCATTTTCAAGCAAACATTTTAAAACGCGCCAGGGTCCTGGGGGAAGACAACCAAAAAAAGATTAGTTTCATCAAAGATCGATGAGGAAGCCAAAAAGTTTTGGTTGCACCCCAACAAAAGACAAAAGCCCACCCTCGGCTAAAAAGGAGGGGAAATGGTTTTCGTTAAAAAAAGGCCCATATTTTTGCCCCGTCCCGGCCCAAAAAAGTTACGCCCACGTGAAAAACCATTTTAAAAGGGGCCAACTAGCCTGTGCCCTTTCTGGCTGATTACAGAAATTCTGCAGGATTGTAAACGATAGAGTTTTAAAGAAACAAACCTGGCCAAAAAAAACAGATTTTCAAAAGATGTCGGGGGAAAGGAGCCCTTTAAATCAGATAAACTATAAAATTTTGGGGTTCATCAGTCTAGGCCGATGCGAGAGAGAGAAAATATCCCCAAAACCAAGAATGTGAACACAGGCAAATGCTGATATACAAAAAAGACTGTCTCCAGTTAACTAGCTAGACAATAAAAAATGTTATAAAAACTGGAAAACCCCTAAGAGAATCTATCTATGATAATGCTAAAGAAAACAGGGGCCCAAAAACAAAAAACATAAGATTTTTTATCGACGAAAATTTAGGAAAAAAAACAATGATGGCAGAAATCCAACTTTAATGCCTTCAAATGATCCAAATCGGCATCAAAGATAACCGCACTCAACTTGAGCAGATCCTTCATTAAACACGCCGGGATGAAGCCCATGGCTGAGAGAAAGACAGAAAATTCAGAGTTTTTAGATAGACATGAAAAAAGAAGTTTATGCTTTTAAAGCCCCCAGTCCAAATCCCCTAATTTTTTTAGGATGGAACCATGTGAAAATAGAAAACCCCCCCAAATTTTAAATGTTAAGGATTAAATCAACATCACATAAAAAATACCTAAAACCGTCTAATCAAACCCCAAAAGACCATTATAAACCCAACTTAGATAAAAAGGCTTTTCAATTTGGGCAAGGCCTGTGCTGATTCACCCCCAGAGATTCAAAAAATTGGAATTCATTGAAAGCCCCTATTATCTTCAACACATATGCAAGGAAATATCTCACAAGAAATGAAAGATATATCCATCTATAAACAAAAAGGGAAAACAAAAGAATGTAATAATCATCAGGATTCCCTACACTATTGCGGGAAGATATTTGCCAGAACCTTTTGGTTTTACTACTCATTTTGACAGGGGGACCCCCGGGCCCGTGTGGATTCCAAAGATCGGGACCACAGACATGGTTTTTCATAAAGCAGCCAAGAAAAACCAAGGACAACATTGTTATCTATAAAGGTTTCATGACCTGAAAAGGGTTTCGATACGGCAGAGAGAAGTTCTCAGAAGATCATGGATAAATATGGGTATAAAAAAAGTTTTTAAGAGGCAACAACTGTAGGGGAGGGCCCGGGAGGGGGACCAAGGTGGTATCAAAACCCTTTTCCCCGTCCTAGGGGGTCAAACAAGGCTGTGTGAGCACAAACCCCCTTTTAGCTTTGTTTTCTGATGCTGAGTCATTCAGAGTAGAAAGAGGTGTGACAGATGTACGCAGATGGAAACTTTTCAACTCAATGAGATTTCCAAAAAAAAGGAAAGTCTGAACCCATCAGGATTCTTATTTACTGACGACTGGCCTTACTCCCAAACTGATAGATATCCAAGCGGGGAAGATTTAAAAGCCTGCTCCAATTTTGGTCACCATCAAAGGAAATCAAATTTGGGAAATCCCCTAAAAAGTATGTTGAACCAAATATTACAACAAACGGCAGAAACTGAAAGATTTTTAATTTTTACTTATCTTGAAGCACAATGCCCCAAAAGGTCCCCAAAGATGATGAAAAATACGAATTTTAAGTAAATTTTTTTAGATTAAGAAACATCTGGCAAAATGGTTTGGCGCCACAAACGGGGGTATATTGTGGGGCCCCCAGCCTTTCCAGCGGGAAACGGACGATAAACGACAGCGGGGGAACCCAAACCATTTTCACGCAGTCTCCTCACAAAAATAAAACATCTTTGGCAGGAATGTTTCCAAAAAGAGGCCCAAAAAAGACGTTTCCTAGTATCTATACAATTGTGATGCAGTCCCAGACAAGATGGGAAGGACATGCGCCGAATGTCGGATTGAAAATACCCAAAACGATTTATGGTGAGTTGATAGCGGTAAACGTCACAGGGGGGGGCATTAAATACACAATCAAGAATTGATGAAATTTTTGGGCATAGATGTCGACAATGGTGAAGTTGTTCAAAAGATCAGATTGGGACAATTTTTTGACATTTTTTTTGGCCGCGGGGGGTGAACAACGGAGGGAAACAACTAAAAAGAAATGCAAAAAACCCCCAAAGGAAAGATATTTCCCCAAAGAAAGAAATTTGCCCCAGGGACTAGTCATCTACGCACAACAGACAAACAAAACGCAACCAATTCCGATGAAAATTTGTGGTATTATCCCCCCGGGATGGACGGGGACCCCCCCAAAAGCAAAACCTATTCCAATGTTTCCCTTTATTTGTTACTTAAACGCAGACGA
Source organism: Arion vulgaris (assembly GCA_020796225.1). Lineage (NCBI taxonomy): Eukaryota > Metazoa > Mollusca > Gastropoda > Stylommatophora > Arionidae > Arion > Arion vulgaris. The sequence goes on from CM036772.1 coordinate 15,352,152, forward strand.
TCCTGATCACAGGTCACAAGAAGGGTGAAATGATCAAAAATTCCCGCAACGGATAGGGCCCGGGCGAATTGTTTTGGGGGGTTTTGTGGGTTTTGCATCGGTGGTGAAAGGGAAGAACGAAAAGTCGGATACGCCATGCGTTGTTTAATGAGGGGGCTGATGAAGAATGGTTTAGGAAAAGGGTTTCACGTGAAACGAGCGAGACAAAAAAAATTTGACAAACCCTAGGCGGAAAATATAAGCAGTTTGGGTGGAATGGGAGTTTTAAAACCCTTTTGGCCCACAAAAAAAAGAGGGTTGGAAAAAGGCAGCGAGCAGCCACAGTTGCCTGAGCATATCTTGAGTTTAAAAGGGAAAGAGAAAAATGGCACTTTTTAAAATTTTTTAAAACCCAAACAAAGCAAGATGGGGGTTTTTGGACAAAGTTTTGATTGCTCTCCAGAAATTTTGGGGTTTACCGGCAGAACGGCGGCCACAGATGTATCACCAGATTTTCAAGACCGATCTGGTGGGGAAAATGAGAAGATAAGGAATGGTTTTTTTGGGTATTTATTCAACAGACAACGAAATGAAGGGAGCAAGACTCAAAAACGTTTCCCGTTATCTGAGCAATGTCGACATGGGGGAAGGAGATTTGAATTACGAGGATGAAATACGTAATGCTTAAGAGATCACACAACACACACCAGGCCCCCCTGGTATCCAAACAGTACATAACAGGGTATGGACGAAGGGAAAGAGCAGTAAAGAATTCAAAATGTTTAAAAAATGGCGAGATCAGGAGGGAAAGGTTCACAGTTATTTAAAACCAAAAAATAAAAAAAATCAAAACACATAAGCGGTTTTAGAATAATTGCAATGCAGAACAAAGTGGGCAAGCTTTGGAAAAAAATTTGGGGGATTGGCTGGGTCGGGGTTTGGAGGAACGTCGATGTTTCTTCCACCCCTGGGGTCAGGGAAAAAAAAAAACTTGGAATGCATCGATCTTTTCCTTACGTTTTGAAGGCTTCCAGGCTGGTTTGGGACTTGTGCGGGACAGATCCGAGGATGCTTTAAAAAAAGCAACCATACCTTTTTACAAATGCTCAAGCTACCAAAATGATACATTGCCAAAGATGGGTTGGGGGCCCTGTTGAAAAACACCGGGGGTGGTAACTTCCGTGCCGACAAAAAAGTCACCGACCACCCAGGGTCCCACATCCCAGTACTTTTCAAAATTCACCAAATGAAAAAGGGAACAATTCGGCAGGACGAACGCGTCTTTTCAGACGACATTGGGTACAGACAGGGGGAAAAGGATGAAATTTACAAAACCCCAAAAAACTGAACTCATAAGGTGAGTTTTGGGGCAAGATAAACATACCAAGGTTTTGTTATCATGGTTCTCTAAAAATAAGGGTTTGAAGCCAAGTAAGATGGAAACACCACCCGAACAGCACGAGTTATTTGGGGACACCGACGCAGCGCCCTTTTGGACAATAGAGTTTTTTGCCAAGGGTCCAACGCATTTTTCCGCACTGAGAATCATGGCCAACATTGAGCAAAATTTTTTGTTTGACCGGGGTTTTTTGTCAGTAAGAAATGCATGACTCCAAAAAATTAGTCCACAAAAATGAGACTGGAAAACAGAAGGGGGCGGGGACATTATGGGGCACAAAGATAAAAGGGGGTCAAAAATTCTTTTTTTCCCAATAACCCAAAAAAAACTTGGGCTATCCACCAACAAAAAGAAACATCCTTTTCCAAAAAAAACCATTAATAAAAGGGGGTAACTGGAAAGACAGGCAGTAAAGGGGAAAATGTTAGGAAATAGGGTCCCTTCCGGGAAATTAAAAGAGAGGGGAAGGGGCCAAAATAATTTAAACTGTTTCCGTTTTACATATTTAAGAAAAAATGGAAAATATAATCTATAACCCCAAAGAGGTGGGGGCCCTTAAGAATCATCAATGATAGATTGGGGCAACCGATGGTTAGCCGCCAACAACGGGGTTGGGGGTTTTTTGAGCCAGGGGGAAAAAAAAAGAGAGGGTGGGGCCCCCAAAACCAAAGCTTGACAATGGAGGTTGGGGGTTCGGGGGCGGGGGAATGGTTTGGTCTCAACAAGCTTTTAACAGGACTATGACTGATTGTGTTTAATTATGGTGGAGAGCAACTGGGAGGTCGGGAAGAAAATCAGAGAAATCACCTTCATTTTTGTCCCTGGAGCAGGAGAGGGGTAATGAAGAGCTGATAGATTGGCTTTCACAAATTTTGAGGGGGGCCTGATCAAAAATTCTTCAGCAAGAGAGTCTTTCCGAAAAGGAGTTTAGGGCCAATCCCACTACTGACCTGATTTAATAGAAAACCAAGCCTAAAGAAGAATATTAAAAGAAAGAGATTATTAAACAACATCGAATTTTGGGGGAGGGTTTGCTGAGGGGAGACGGGGATATGGTTCCGAGGTATTGATGATAAAAAATGATAATGATAATGAAAACGAAAAAGAATTGATTTAGATTTTTTCTATTACCAACGGGAGAGGAGAAATTGTCGTGTTTATGAATTTAGTTTCAGCAGGGGATTGAGAATGATTCGGGAGATGAAGGAACGACTATCTCAAAAAGACGGGGTGTTTTGGGTATTTAAACCCCAAAAAAAGAAGAACATGGGTTCTCCCAGTCATACGTTAAAGCATTTCGTATTTGGGAAAATTTTTGTTGGTTGTCCGGAACTAAATCAAGAGATTTTTTAATTGATCCAGCTTGTGTTTCAGTGAATATGGAGTATGTCAATTGGCGAAAGTTTGCAAGGGTGTCGGTCATTGGCACGGCGGGTTCTATCTTTTAAGGGGTTTTTCAACCCTTGAATAAAAAGGTCATTACGTTTGTAAAAAACAAAAATTAAAAACAGGGGGAAAAAACAGAAGAAGTACAGTATCATTGCCCACAAGGATTCCCGAGTGGCAGAGGTTTCATCTGGATTTCAACCCTAAGATCCAAAAAAAAACCGAGGACGATTCTCATAAGAAATCGAAAGGATTCCCTTGACAAGGTCAACACCAGTGGGGGAATTTCCCAGGGGGAAGTCGGGTTGGTCGTACCAGACACGTCACGATAGGGCTCCGGTAGACCATAGGAAAATTGATACCGATTCCCCCAATATACAGAAACACTTTTTTAACATCATTAAATTTGATAAAGGTTGGGGAGAGGGGAACCCCGGATTGGGTGCAGACCGGCAATTTTTACGCAAACTGCAATGACTGTGCCGGATTTCGATGGTTTGGAATTTAGAAAAGTGGGACAGAATGGTCAAGAAAGCATTGGGGGATTTGTAAGACAACAATCAGCGACAAAAGGAGGTACTGGCGGGGCTGAGGATTACTTTGGTTAAAAAATCACCATGGGATTCTAGACCCAATATGGTCCGTAGGGGGGCTGGTTCGGGGGGAAAAAACTGAACCATAAAAATTATTTAGAATTAACGAATTTGTCCCAGAAAACCTGTGGGGTTGGGAATGAGAGAGAGAATGCTGGTTTTTGTCACCTATCAGGGGGCAACCAATTATATTACACGAACGCCCCCAAAGGGCCCCCAAAAAGATTATAAAAAAACCCAACCACATCAACACCATTGAGGAGCTGGGGAAAAAATTTGGGGGAAGAAAAAAACAACAGAACAGGAAGAGTGGTCCAATCAAAATCAAAATGGTATGAAGGTTTAGAGCTTTTAGTAGGGAAAGAAACCTGGATGTCCGGGGAGAAAAGATATTCCAAAACAGAAACAAAATGTGGTTTGCAAGATCGGGGGTTTTTAAGATCATTGGTTATGCCGGTGGGGTTAACCCTTTATAGATTATGGGGAGGCTGAAGGTGAGAGTAAATATCAAAGGGAAATCAAAAGAGAGAGAGAGAGAGAGAGAGAGAGGGAATAAGTAGACAAAAAAACGTGACGGCGAGTGATAAGCTCTATTAACTACCCCTTTCTGAAACATGTTTTTTGAATGCATCCCTCTTTTAAGAGGGGATCTTGTTTTAGTTTCATTTCTACTTTAATTGTTTTATTATTTTAGTTAGACTATATCATTGGGAAAAAGAGTTTAAAGGGGGGGCCCCAGAATTGATAGTAGCCGGGCCCGCTAGCGTGGACGCCTCAAGCCGGGCCCCAACCTACTGTCCGGCATTTGTTGGGGTCCCTGTCTTACCAGGGGCCCCTATACCTCCCAGTCGGAGAAAACCCTAGGGGGAGGGGAAAACAAAATACTTAGCCAAGGTCCAGTTTAAAAATTTATAATTGAAATTTTATTGAAAAATTAAAAAGATTTACCAAAACTTTCAGAGATGGAACCGTCGGGGGGCGCGAGTTGTGGAGGCAATGTCAAACGACATATATACCAAAGGGGGACGCCCATGTGGAGGTCAATTCAAAAGACATACTATATCAATAAGGGACAGCATATTAAAATGGAAAATGTAAAAAAATAATTTTTCAAAAGCGTGACACGTCATACGTAAAGCTGGGGCCAATGTCAAACAATACTTTTATCAAAAGCGTGACACGTCATACTGAAAACGGGGTAAATGCAAACAAATACATATCAAAAAGGAAAGTCTTACCAAAACTGTGATGTATATGTATTCTAATGGGATAGGGTTGTTTTTTAAAAGATAGTCAAGATGGACATGACGGTCCCCTACATGGAAAGGATCCAACCCTTTTTTAATGGATACAATTTTTTATGTCCACTGTAACGCGGATTTTAAAAAAACCCATTTAAAGAGATGGCTACATGACCCGGGAAAAGCGTATTTTTGGGTTTTAAAGGGATTTTTATAATTTATGTTTTATAATGAAAAAAATAATATTACTAAAAAAATTTTTAAAAACTATTTTTTTTTTTTTAAAAAACTTTAATTGTGAAAAAGAGTTTTTTTTTTTTTTTTTGGGAAATTATGGAGGGGCCTTTTTTTTGGGTATTTGATGATTTGGGAAAAGGGTTAACCCGGAAAGGTTTGCCATTCAGGGAACCTTCTCCATTTAGTGGTAAGAAATGCTTTTATTATATGAAATTTGGGAAAGGCCCCCATTTTTTTAAACCCCAGACGAGTTTTCACTTGCTCTTTTCAAAAAAACACAATTTTATTTTAAAATTACCATGACCGATTGTCCAACAAGACATAAGGTTAGTTCTTTTGGGGGCAAGACCGTTTGATATTTTTCATTTATTTATTATTTATTAATTGTGCTTCAAAAAATGGGAAAATTTTAAAGAAAATTTCCCAATTTGTTTTTTTTAGTCCCAAAAACTTCATGTTTGGATATTTTGTAAAAAAGAATATTAAGAGAGTATATTAAAGCTTTCAGATATTTAATATTTTTTTCCTTCTTTTTGAGTAAATTATTTGAACTTTTTTTTTAAAATCTATTTTTAATACCAAAATTAGGTCATGAATCCATTTACAGACACTGATAAAATTGCAAATTATAGTACATTAATTTTTTTCAAAATTTTATAAAAAAGCCATGTTCAACATGGGGTATATATGGTTCTAGTAAAAGAAGGACTTCAAAATAAAAAAAACCTAAAACTCCGAACGGTTTTTAAATTAATGATAGGCCCCCCTTTTTAATTGATAGTCAAGATGGGGATGATAGGGACCAAAAGGAAAAAGGGTCCAACCCTTTCTAATGGATAGTCAAGATGGGGATGACGGGCCTCTAAGGAAAGGACCAACCTTTTTAATGGGTAGTAAAGATGGGCATGATCAGGTCCCCCAGATGGAAAAAAGGGCTCAACCCCTTTTAATGGGTAGCAAGATGGGCATGATACCCCCGGGAAAGGGTCCAACCCTTTTAAGAAGTCAAGATGGGAGATCAGGTTTTAAAGGAAAGGATCAACCCTTTTTAATGGGTTCGGGTGGGCAATTAGGGCCTTTTTACATGGAAAGGACTAACCTTTTTAATGGATAAATTTTAAAGTCCATGTATGGGGGGAGGATGTGATAGAGAATTGTTTATATTTAAATAATACACTGACATGGTGATGGAAAAGCAAACAAAGAGACATTAACAAAATATTTTGGGAAAAAAAAAAGGAAAAATGAACCAAACATTTATGGGAATGAAAAGTGAAGACAGACTAAAATATTGATGGTAACAGAAAAATGGGGCCCAAAGGGGTTATGGGTTTTAAAATGAGATGTTTCTGCAGAAATATACGTATTTGCTTAGAGATTTAAAAAGCAAAACTGCGTAGTAAAAATAACCTAGTGGGCGTTGAAACATTTCTGTGAAAAAACGGCTCGAACCGAACCAAGGCACAAGATAAGAAGAACGGAAACGCTTTAGTTTTAAAGAGCCACCAAACGAATTTTTTATGTTAAAGTTTTTTGTCCCGATCGACAAACGGACAAAGAAAAATAAACTAAAGAAGCAACACTGTACCATTAAAATAAGATGGAAAAAGTACCATCTATTCAATCGACAGCAAGTTCAAGTTTAACAGCCAACATATCCAAGATTTATTTCCCAAAAAATAAATATATTGAAAAATGGGGAACCCCAAGAGGTTTTTTGGTTTAAAAGGGGGACCTTTTTTGGTTTTAAAAACTTGAATTTCTTGTACAAGAAATCAGATTCAATCAATAAGAACTTACATGGACAGAACTGACTAATTTTTTAAACTTGAATCCTGGACAAAAATTAAATCAAAGAGAAAATAAAAAATTGTTCATCCTTTTTTGTGGGTTTGGGGTTTTGGGGAAAAAACAAAAGAATGGACCTAAATGCAGTGTAAGAGGCGATCTAAAAGTTTTGAAAAAAGGCGACCAAACTTTAGTAAGAGGTCCCCAATGTGGGAAGAGGGATTTTAAACGTAAAAAAAACACAATGCTTTTAGTAAGAGGACCAATGGGTAAGGTGACTCCAATGTTTTAGTAAGAGGCACCACAATGCAAAAAAAGGTGACTACAATGTTGTAGTGACACCCCAAAGATTTTTAAGAGGGACCCCCAAGCTTAGAAGAGGTGATCTCAAGCTTGTAGTAAGAGGTAATTTCAGGAAAGAAACCCCCGCATGGAAAAAGGCCCCTGCGGAAGAGGAACAATGTTGTAGAAGAGGGCACCACAACAAAAAGAGGTGATCTACAAAGTTTTTGAAGAGGGGCCCCTTAGAAAAAGGGACCCAAGTTGGGAAAAGGGGACCCCCAATGCTTGTAGTAAGAGGTGATCTACAATGCTTGTAGTAAGAGTCGACCTACAATGCATGTAGTAAGAGGTGACCTACAATGCATGTAGTAAGAGGCGAACTACAATGCATGTAGTAAGAGGTGACCTACAATGCATGTAGTAAGAGGTGACCTACAGTGCATGTAGTAAGAGGCGAACTACAATGCATGTAGTAAGAGGTGACCTACAATGCATGTAGTAAGAGGTGATCTACAATGCTTGTAGTAAGAGGCGACCTACAATACATGTAGTAAGAGGCGACCTACAATGCTTGTAGTAAGAGGTGATCTACAATGCATGTAGTAAGAGGTGATCTACAATGCTTGTAGTAAGAGGCGACCTACAATACATGTAGTAAGAGGCGATCTACAATGCATGTAGTAAGAGGTGATCTAAAATGCATGTAGTAAGAGGTGATCTACAATGCTTGTAGTAAGAGTCTACCTACAATGCATGTAGTAAGAGGCGATCTACAATGCATGTAGTAAGAGGTGATCTACAATGCATGTAGTAAGAGGTGATCTACAATGCTTGAAGTAAGAGGCGACCTACAATGCATGTAGTAAGAATCGACCTACAATGTATGTAGTAAGAGGTGACCAACAGTGCATGTAGTAAGAGGTGATCTACAATGCATGTAGTAAGAGGCGACCTACAATGCATGTAGTAAGAGGCGACCTACAATGCATGTAGTAAGAGGTGACCTACAGTGCAAGTAGTAAGAGGTGATCTACAATGCATGTAGTAAGAGGCGACCTACAATACATGTAGTAAGAGGTGACCTACAATGCATGTAGTAAGAAGCGATCTACAATGCATGTAGTAAGAGGCGAACTACAATGCATGTAGTAAGAGGTGACCTACAGTGCAAGTAGTAAGAGGTGATCTACAATGCTTGTAGTAAGAGGCGACCTACAATACATGTAGTAAGAGGTGACCTACAATGCTTGTAGTAAGAGGTGACCTACAATGCATGTAGTAAGAGTCGACCTACAATGCATGTAGTAAGAGGTGACCTACAATGCTTGTAGTAAGAGGTGACCTACAATGCATGTAGTAAGAGGTGATCTACAATGCTTGTAGTAAGAGGCGATCTACAATGCATGTATTAAGAGGTGATCTACAATGCATGTAGTAAGAGGCGATCTACAATGCATGTAGTAAGAGGTGACCTACAATGCATGTAGTAAGAGGTGATCTACAATGCATGTATTAAGAGGCGATCTATAATGCATGTAGTAAGAGGTGACCTACAGTGCATGTAGTAAGAGGTGATCTACAATGCATGTAGTAAGAGGTGTCTTATAATGCATGTAGTAAGAGGTGATCTACAATGCATGTAATAAGAGGTGATCTACAATGCTTGTAGTAAGAGGTGTCTTATAATGCATGTAGTAAGTGGTGATCTACAATGCATGTATTAAGAGGTGATCTACAATGCTTGTAGTAAGAGGTGACCTACAATGCTTGTAGTAAGAGGTGACCTACAATGCATGTAGTAAGAGGTGTCTTATAATGCATGTAGTAAGAGGTGATCTACAATGCATGTAATAAGAGGTGATCTACAATGCTTGTAGTAAGAGGTGATCTACAATGCTTGTAGTAAGAGGTGACCTACAATGCATGTAGTAAGAGGTGACCTACAATGCATGTAGTAAGAGGTGATCTACAATGCTTGTAGTAAGAGGTGATCTACAATGCATGTAGTAAGAGGTGATCTACAATGCATGTAGTAAGAGGTGACCTACAATGCATGTAGTAAGAGGTGACCTACAATGCATGTAGTAAGAGGTGACCTACAATGCATGTAGTAAGAGGTGATCTACAATGCTTGTAGTAAGAGGTGATCTACAATGCTTGTAGTAAGAGGTGATCTACAATGCATGTAGTAAGAGGTGATCTACAATGCATGTAGTAAGAGGTGATCTACAATGCTTGTAGTAAGAGGTGATCTACAATGCTTGTAGTAAGAGGCGATCTACAATGCATGCAGTAAGAGGCGACCTACAATGCTTGTAGTAAGAGATGACCTACAATGCTTGTAGTAAGAGGTGATCTACAATGCATGTAGTAAGAGGTGATCTACAATGCATGTAGTAAGAGGTGATCTACAATGCTTGTAGTAAGAGGTGATCTACAATGCTTGTAGTAAGAGGCGATCTACAATGCATGTAGTAAGAGGCGACCTACAATGCTTGTAGTAATAGATGACCTACAATGCATGTAGTAAGAGGTGACCTACAATGCATGTAGTAAGAGGTGACCTACAATGCATGTAGTAAGAGGTGATCTACAATGCTTGTAGTAAGAGTGATCTACAATGCTTGTAGTAAGAGGTGATCTACAATGCATGTAGTAAGAGGTGATCTACAATGCTTGTAGTAAGAGGCGACCTACAATACATGTAGTAAGAGGTGACCTACAATGCTTGTAGTAAGAGGTGACCTACAATGCATGTAGTAAGAGTCGACCTACAATGCATGTAGTAAGAGGTGACCTACAATGCTTGTAGTAAGAGGTGACCTACAATGCATGTAGTAAGAGGTGATCTACAATGCTTGTAGTAAGAGGCGATCTACAATGCATGTATTAAGAGGTGATCTACAATGCATGTAGTAAGAGGCGATCTACAATGCATGTAGTAAGAGGTGACCTACAATGCATGTAGTAAGAGGTGATCTACAATGCTTGTATTAAGAGGCGATCTATAATGCATGTATTAAGAGGTGACCTACAGTGCATGTAGTAAGAGGTGATCTACAATGCATGTAGTAAGAGGTGTCTTATAATGCATGTAGTAAGAGGTGATCTACAATGCATGTAATAAGAGGTGATCTACAATGCTTGTAGTAAGAGGTGTCTTATAATGCATGTAGTAAGTGGTGATCTACAATGCATGTATTAAGAGGTGATCTACAATGCTTGTAGTAAGAGGTGACCTACAATGCTTGTAGTAAGAGGTGACCTACAATGCATGTAGTAAGAGGTGTCTTATAATGCATGTAGTAAGAGGTGATCTACAATGCATGTAATAAGAGGTGATCTACAATGCTTGTAGTAAGAGGTGATCTACAATGCTTGTAGTAAGAGGTGACCTACAATGCATGTAGTAAGAGGTGACCTACAATGCATGTAGTAAGAGGTGATCTACAATGCTTGTAGTAAGAGGTGATCTACAATGCATGTAGTAAGAGGTGATCTACAATGCATGTAGTAAGAGGTGACCTACAATGCATGTAGTAAGAGGTGACCTACAATGCATGTAGTAAGAGGTGACCTACAATGCATGTAGTAAGAGGTGATCTACAATGCTTGTAGTAAGAGGTGATCTACAATGCTTGTAGTAAGAGGTGATCTACAATGCATGTAGTAAGAGGTGATCTACAATGCATGTAGTAAGAGGTGATCTACAATGCTTGTAGTAAGAGGTGATCTACAATGCTTGTAGTAAGAGGCGATCTACAATGCATGCAGTAAGAGGCGACCTACAATGCTTGTAGTAAGAGATGACCTACAATGCTTGTAGTAAGAGGTGATCTACAATGCATGTAGTAAGAGGTGATCTACAATGCATGTAGTAAGAGGTGATCTACAATGCTTGTAGTAAGAGGTGATCTACAATGCTTGTAGTAAGAGGCGATCTACAATGCATGTAGTAAGAGGCGACCTACAATGCTTGTAGTAATAGATGACCTACAATGCATGTAGTAAGAGGTGACCTACAATGCATGTAGTAAGAGGTGACCTACAATGCATGTAGTAAGAGGTGATCTACAATGCTTGTAGTAAGAGGTGATCTACAATGCTTGTAGTAAGAGGTGATCTACAATGCATGTAGTAAGAGGTGATCTACAATGCATGTAGTAAGAGGTGACCTACAATGCATGTAGTAAGAGGTGACCTACAATGCATGTAGTAAGAGGTGACCTACAATGCATGTAGTAAGAGGTGATCTACAATGCTTGTAGTAAGAGGTGATCTACAATGCTTGTAGTAAGAGGTGATCTACAATGCATGTAGTAAGAGGTGATCTACAATGCATGTAGTAAGAGGTGATCTACAATGCTTGTAGTAAGAGGTGATCTACAATGCTTGTAGTAAGAGGCGATCTACAATGCATGTAGTAAGAGGCGACCTACACTGCTTGTAGTAAGAGATGACCTACAATGCTTGTAGTAAGAGGTGATCTACAATGCATGTAGTAAGAGGCTCAGATCACATACAAATCACACAGAGTGGTTGACATGTGGTTGATATGGAGCGTTCGTCGAAGAAGAAGTAGTTAATCTATTTGAAGTTTAATATGACATGTTTGACTGACAACAGTAACATTTAGAGCGGTTTGCGTGATATTAGCAAATATTTGTTTCCTTAAAAAATAACCCAAATGTTCAATAATTATTGTACGATATATGATAAAGTTTCTTTCGATTCATATCACACTCAAAATAAGAACAAAATACATCCCTAATGAATGTGACGATGTCACAGTTCTGTACATGACACACTATATATACATATAAATACCTAATGAATGAGACGATGTCAAAGTTCTGTACAGGACACACTATATATACATATAAATACCTAATGAATGAGACGATGTCAAAGTTCTGTACATGACACACTATATATACATACCTAATGAATGAGACGATGTCAAAGTTCTGTACAGGACACACTATATATATACATATAAATACCTAATGAATATGACAAAGTTCTGTACATGACACACTATATATATACATATAAAGACCTAATGAATGTGACAAAGTTCTGTACAGGACACACTATTTATATATATATACATATAAATAAAATAATGTTAACATATATACATAAAACGTGAGAACCGTGGTAGCGTTGTTGTTAGTGAACTCGCTTCTCAAGGCTGGTGGTCTGGGTTCAACTCCCGCAGTGCGCGTGGAATTTTCCCGACCGCGACGGCTCTCAGGTCGACCCAGCCTCAACTGGGTACCAGACATGCTCTGGGAAAGTAAAGGTGGCCGGCGTGATGCTGACCACATCACCCATCGTGTGCCGACGGTCAATAAAAATACAGGCCTAACACTGTATTGACCTATATACCACGAGGTATGAAAGGGTTCCTTTACTTTACATATACATAAAACGTGGGTCGGATTAGAGTAATGCATAATCGTTTGTTTATAGAATCGGACACACGATGGCTGAGAGATGAATACCATTCTAGACGTTCCACATGTGAGAAAATGCTTTAGTCCTGCTACCTCCTGGTCACTAGAAACTAGAAATATGAATTGACAGACACGCAGTGACCCTAAGTTCTGAAAAGGCTGAGTGCCATTGCATTTTATTATACACTAGCTGTACCCTGCGCGCGTTGCTACGCCTCCAAAAGAAATTGAATTTAAAGGAAACTTGCTATAACAATATGTAGTAATTATTTGTTTTATCATTGTCCTTTTGTTCATTTTCTTGGAGAAAAAAACTTACAATTTAACGTTTCATTTCAATTCTGTTTATTGAAGTGCTTTTGGATATACAATATTTTTTCTTTTTCCATCTGGTGCATACACGAATAAATCAGAAGGTTTTCCGACGCGTGAACAGGCCACATATAGCTGTCCATGTGAAAAGCAAGGATTTTCCAAATGTAGTCCACACACTTGTAGTGATTGTCCTTGTGATTTGTTGATGGTCATTGCAAAGGCGAGTCGCACCTGAAACTGCAAGCGTTTGAATTCGAATGGCATGTCTGTTGGAATCATTGGGATGCGTGGCAATAGTATATCTTCTACTTTAAATTTTCCATTTAAAATTGTACCTTCGATGATATTGTTCATCATATTTTTCACTAAAAGTCTAGTACCGTTGCAAAGTCGTGGTGGATTAATGTTTCTGAGAAGAATGATAGGCACGCCAATTTTCAATGTTAAAACATGTGGTGGCATGCTGGAAATCAAGTGAATTCAAGAATTCAGTTGGATAATTGACAACTTCGTTGTGATTCATTACAGTATCGATGGACTTATACGTTGTCACTTCGCCTGGTATTTTGTTTTGAATGCTCAAATTCATGTCATATACATCCTTGTTTTTTGCTGCTAATATTGCACCTGCACTGAGCCACTGATGATTTTTGTAATTATGTGCAATATTTGGAAAACTTTATGAATCAATTCGTCTGTGGTCGCTATGATGTTACAGAAGTTTGTTGGCAATGTGATACATCGTGTGGAATCATCGATTGGCATTTTCCCATTCCCAATATCCAACAATTGTTTTGCGAAACGTTTAGAGGTGTCATCATGTTGTAGTTGTATACGCATATTGGTCTTCAAAGTCAATTTCTGTATGTGTCGCCATAAAACTGATGATTTCAGGCATGCATTAAGTTCATCAGCGGGTGTTGATCTTGGTATAACTGGTAGAGTTTGCCGAAATCGCCAGACAATAAAATGAGTGCGCCACCGAAGAGCTGATCATTTCCTCTCAAATCTTTCAGTGTACGATGAAGCGCTTCTAATGCTTTTTTATGCGCCATAGTACATTCATCCCATATAATGAGTTGACATAATTGGAGTACTTTACCCATTGCAGAATTTTGTTGATATTGCATGTTGGTGTCTCAGTGATTTGCATATTCAATGGCAATTTCAGCGCTGAATGCGCTGTTCGGCCACCATCTAAAAGAGTTGCTGCAATTCCAGAAGATGCGATTGCCAGTGCAATATTATTTCGTGATCGTATGGTTGCCAAAATAAGTGAAATGAGAAAAGTTTTGCCTGTGCCTCCTGGCGCATCTATGAAATACAATCCACCGTTTTGACTTGTAATTGCATGCATAATTATGTCATATGCTATGCGTTGTTCCGGAATCAATTTTGGAAGATTCGTTTGAACAAATGTACTCAATTCGTTGATATCAAAGTGTGTTTCTCGTTCTAACTCACTATCGAATAGGTTGTTTGCAGATCGTTCTGGCGCATCCATTCCCAATTGCACCAGTGCTTTATTAGTGATTGCCAAACATATGTCCTCAATTGAAACCAATGCCTCATTATATACGTTTGCTGTGAATTGAATGTCAGGATTTTGATTCGTCGCACGCAAGCGATGTAGGATGTCTTCACTCATGTAGTCTTTGTATTTTCCCAAAGTTCTTTTGGATTGGATGGGAAGCACGTTGTTAATATTACTGCAAATAATGTGCGTATTTGCTGTGGTCGTGCAGTATTGGATGCATCAGCGAGTGAAGTGTCCCAATGTGCATCGTTTTCAAGAAGATTTAATTCTTGGCAAGCTTCACGATAAGTAGCACATACGTGACCGTTAACTGTTCTCAATTCTTGGAAGGATGTTGGTCCACGTTTGTTGATTAACAGTAATCGCAAGTAAAAGCATTCTGCATTGTTTGGATGAACAGTGTACAAACGACCTAACGCATTGGTCGAATATAAATTGGAATGTCCTTCAACTACTTTACCTTGTTTGCGACGTTGAAACTTTTTCGCTGCTGCATTCCATGTGTAGTATGTTGGCAGTTCAGAGTAAAGTAGCGTCTTTGCAAATATATCATCTCTAGACAATGAGAAAAATGCAGTTAACGTTGTTGGCGATGGTGACAATGCTCGTGCATGTGCATTATCTGTTGAGAAGTACACGCGCTGTCCATTTTCAAGGTGCACTGCCAAATGAACAACTGTTGGATGTCGTTCATGAATTGGAAATGATAAAATGCGCCATACTGCTTCATTGCTACTAATGTAGCGTCCCAGTTGATAACGCTCGATTTCATCGATGGATGCATTTATATTTTCCACTCCAAAAACTGCCATATCGCTTCTTTTGTTGACATATTTGCAAATGTACTTGATCGATTTCACCGAATTGCAATACTCAACATTTATGTGTGCTTTGTACGTCTTTGAGAGTAACGGTGAATACGGTACAACCCAACGATTATCAACTTCAACATCATTGTTTCGCACTTTTACAGTGATGGATTTTCCGCCATCTTCATTTGATCGTCGACGATAGAGAGGATATCCGTCATTGCCAGTAATAGTATCGGCATGTAAGTCTTTTGGGTATCTTTTCGTGCATTTCCATCAGACATGCATGGTGAATTATTGTTGAGTAAGCCACATGGACCATGAATCATGTTTTTGGTGACGACTTCAAATAAGTCTGGATCAATGTCGACATCTGGTATTTCTGCTGAGATGACTTGATCAATTTGATCTGGTGTGACTTTTTCGATCAACAAATCAAAATGTGTGCATGTGCAATCCTCTTTTTGCCATTCGATGGAATACATCCAACAGCGTCTCTCCAAAAACACACTGCTTGACAATGAAATCCATTAAAGATTTCAATTTTTGTTTGAATACACGCGCAGTAATATCATGACGATCCGATGATAATTGTCCAGCTAACAAAAGTTCTTTAATTTCATCCCACGAAGGATTGCATGTAAACGTGATAAATAAATATGGACGGCCATAGGCGCGAACATATGTCATTGCATCTTGTGCGTATTCATGCATGTGCCGCGGACTCCCTGTAAATGTGGCTGGTAGTATGACCATTTTCCCAATTCATTAGGATTCACATTGCCATCATTAACAATTGCATCACGTAAATGAATGTACTGTTCTGAACGCAACTTGGTTTGATTTAATCGAATGTAGAGGAGTCGCTCAGTTTCAATTTTCGCATACATATCGACAATGTATTGATGGAACAATTGTCGACATTTCAAGATATGATTTTCAGCGTTTTCACGAATCATTATTCGATATGAATAATAATTCATAGCACTAACTTTCTTATTCGTTTCCTCATCTGTTTGTGGATTTCTCAATTTGATGTTGAAATGATATCCATCTTCTCCTTGCCAAAATAATATCGGATATTGTAATCCGTAGTAGGAGCGATGAGTTTCTGAGACTCGCTGAACATCACCACTTCTGCGATGAAGAATTATATCACGCGAATTAAATTCTTCGCCAACCATAACGATCGCCACTTCATCAATTGTTGGTGCATTGTACTGTCTTTCGTGTTGACCAACAGGTGTTTTGTCTGCTCTAAGTACAACTCGGTAGTCATCAGCTGGTAATTGTTGCAGGGCAGTTTTGAACAATCGAATTAATTCGTTGTGATGATCGAATAAAGTTTGTAATGCAGCCACTATTTCTCGTTTTGCACGCGTATTGAATCTACAACGTTGATCAATTTGTTCATCATTGTTTCCCATGAAATAAATTTGAATAAATTTGTAATCTGCGTCGGGCAGTGGGCAGTAGTGAGCCAGCACGATGATAAATTTGCCCTTGAACTTTGAATGTGGGCATGTAATTCTCACGCACGATATTTGTTGCACCGAACGATGTCATTTGGAAACATGAATTGTACTTGCGTATGTTTGCCAAGAAATGTTTTGATTGGCTTGTGTCACCTGCTACCAATGTTGATAATGGTTCGGGTGGTGAATGTAATACTGGCAATTTCACTTTTCCACCCGCGCAGCACATTCCTGGTGTTTCATTCTTAAATTTGACGGCACTGCAATACACGCATAATCTATCCATTTTTCCAATAACCACATTTGGATGAAGACTATAATCATAATTTGTATTGTAATGGAAAGCACCTAGATTTAAATCAGCGTGCAGTGTTCGTCTGGATTGAGTAGTGCGTATCCGAGCGGTTTGCAGTCTTGCTTCCCGTTGCTCGATTGTTTCAGCTAAACGGACTTGAGCAGTGCGTACTCGATTGGTTCTTAGTCTTGCCTCACGATGCTCGTCTGTTTCAGACGAATGGGCTTCAGCAGTGCGAACTCGATTGGTTCCTAGTCTTGCTTCACGTTGCTCGTCTGTTTCAGACGAACGGGCTTCAGCAGTGCGAACTCTAACAGTTTTCAGTCTTGCTTCCCGTTGCTCGTATGTTTCAGACGAACGGACTTGAGCAGTGCATGCTCGAACGGTTTCCAGTCTTGCTTCCGTTGCTCATCTGTTTCTGAAGCTAGTAATGCCTTTCTTTTTCGTGATCTAGGTGTAGATGGGCCAATAGCTTTTCGTTTGGGAGGCATAATTGAAAATGTGTGGAAAATTCGTTGAAGTTTCGCTGGAATAAATTTAAAAAATTAGCATTTGATTAAATTCTATTAGGAAATGCATATCTACTATATATATTAACATATAAATGCAAGGAAATGCGCGTAATATGTTTTGAAAAATCAGTTAAACTGTATAAATCATTTGTCCAAACTACTCACTACTCGCGCGCCACCTATTGCGAAATGGTTGTACTAATTTAGAATTGCACGCCGCTATAGCGGTCAATGGTATGGATTGATTTACAAAATAATAAATGGTAATCCCGTTTCTGTCGTGTAATCTAATATTGGGTAATATTCATACATATAACGTGTACATTGTACATCAGGTAAACGTTGATGGCAAAATAACCATCTTGCCATTTATAGAAATGCCGGCCAATAGCTTCCCTCAAATGAACGTATTCCTCGGATCGTAGTTTTGTTTGGTTTAATCGAATATAGAGCAATTTTTGCCAACATAGCTAACAAACATTGATGGAATAGTTGGCGATAACTTAAAATATGATTTGCAGTATCTATGATCATGATTAGAAACAAACCTGTATTGCGTAATTTAAATTCAGCTTGTAACGGCTTGTTTGAAATATTGACTTGAATCATACGTCATCGAATCGTGTAGATGCGCATACTGTAAACTTTCGGAAGAAACTCTCGATGAAATTTGCGTTTTTCGATTTTTAACGAAACGTTAATGGCAATTTGGTTAGAAACTCTCGATGAAATGAGCGTGTTATTATTTTTAGATTTTTTCGAAAAGCTTCAGCGCTACCTATTTCAAACTGTAACAGGTAGCATCCCGACATCAAAACAAACATATCCTGTAAATTTCAGCTTCATCTGTTCAGTAGTTTCCGAGTCTATAGGTAACAAACAAACATAAATCCATACATTCATTTTTATATATATAGTAGATATGATTATATTTTACAGAGAGAAGTTTAAGACAAATAACGAGCTTGTGATCAAATTACAAAGTTGTTGGTGATGTCAGAATCACAAATATTTCATAATTGAATTGTTATACATATACAAAACAGGTCACACTTAGGAGTTGCCCCAAAGAGGACAATAGTGCAACCTAACATGTGTAAGTTAAGGATGTTTTCAATCCTACTGTGTATGTACAAGCCCATATAATGATTTATTAGTAATGGGAGATAACTTATGGCTTATTAAGGAGAAATAATTCATGTTATACTAAGGTAGATAATCCTTTTGTTTTATTAAGTGGAGATAATTTATAAAATATGGTGTTGATGTTCTTATATAAAAAATCGATATTTTGTCTATTTTTAAAATAAAATATAGATAGCTATAATATATAAAAATAGTACTATACGCAAAGATGTACACGCCTACATCGATCGGCACCTGTGAAGTGTCTTGAATGCAGTAACACGAGATGTAATGTTTATGCTAATTGTATTTTAAACAGATTACAGGTTGTTTCTGACTGTGTGTGTGTGTGTGTGTGTGTTTGTGTGTTTGTGCGTGTATGTGTGTGTGTGCAGTTAAAAGTGTTTATATTATAAGCTCCTCAAAATAACGTCCAACAGGTTTGCATTATTTGCCACCGCTTCAGAAATAAGACAAACCCATCTAGAAAACATTAAAAAAACGAATTTGCTTTAGGAAAGATGTAATACGTTGAAATCAAGACAGTATGACATTATGTTCAGTACACGTATTGATGACTGTCAATCAATTACTCCAGACTAGCACAGACAGAGACATAAATTATGTAAGTTGGTGATATATTTCACATCTTTATTGTGTTTAATGATGACGTTTAATGATAGCTTTAAAGTTATTTAATTATTATTGTTAATTAAGCACTTGTCATTGCATTTTTAATGTATGCTTCACTGTAGTTTCCCTCACACCATCCATGTGGGAGCCTAATCTTTCTACAACGGTATGGGTCTGCTCTAACAACTTGATTATTACTAATCAGATCTGTTATGAAGTGATAGTAGTGTTCGAGATGTGGTACTATGAAATGCAGTTTGTTCCTTTTTTGAAATTCGTGTATTTACCAGTTTTTATAAATATACGTTCTGCTGGATAGTATGCATACACTTTTGCCAAAATTCGGTTGCGTCTGTTCTACATGTAGTAGAAGTCTAACGAGGGAGCAAGGTTCACACATTCTCGGTCCAAACCAAGTTGACAACAATTTTATTTTCCTAAGCATTTCGTCAAACTAGTTTCCCAACGGTTACAGTTAGTCTTTACTTATTTACTGATTGGTAGCAAAATCATCATTGCACGTCAGTAAAAACAGTGCATGATTCAGTGTCTTCCTTATATAGAAATCTTCATCTGCAGTGCTAGAGCTAAGTAGCGTTGGTATACATCCGTTATGTAACTTCAACCATTGTCTACGCACCCAATCTGTTACAATTTTACTGAGCATACTTATTGAGTCGCTGAGAAAACATATAATGTTGTGCAATGATAAATATAGACACTATTGAATGTCATAAGATATCAAGTGTACAAATGCAGCAATACGGTTTGTGTATAAAGGAAAGGAAATATATGTCAACTATAAGATGCAAACAACACCGACTGTACCATGGTGCACATCTACACCGACTGTCCCATGTGCACATCTACATCAACTGTCCCATGTGTACATCTACACCCACTGCGCCATGTGTACATCTAAACCGACTGTCCCATGTGCACATCTACATCAACTGTCGTATGTGCACATCTACACCTACTGACCCATGTGCACATCTACATCAACTGTCCTATGTGCACATCTACACCTACTGTCCCATGTGCGCGTCTACACCGACTGCCCCATGTGCACATCTACACCGACTGCCCCATGTGCGCGTTTACACCGACTGCACCATGTATAGCGTCTTGTAAACAGTAATGTGAGATAAAACACGTAATCACAAAGTACTGTAGTTTTACAAATTACAAAAACAATGACAAAATACAGCAACGTTTTGATCAACAAGGCCTTTATCAAGTAAACGAACAACAGGAGTGACAAATTTAAAAAAATCTACATATGATGGCCCCCTTCCGTCTGTATCTCACATATACATTGATGACTGTATTGGCATTACTGATATGCCCGAAGCCGATTTGTCACGCTTCATTAATTTCATTAATGTTTTCAACCCTTCTATTCGTTTTACTTCTCACATCTCCACTACTTGTGTCAACTTTCTTGACATTACTATCACCTTACGCCTATCCGCTATCACTACATCAGTATATTACAAGCCTACTGATGCACATAGTTTCTCCTCTATACTTCTTCCCATCCCCGGGCTTGTCGTGACTCTTTGCCATTCTCGCAGCTCTTGCGCCTTCGTCGCTTTTGTAGCGAAGACGATGATTTTCTTGACAGAGCTCACGAGATGCTTGATTTCTTTCGCAGGCGCCTATATCCGGAGAGGGTGCTTGTCTCGGCTACGCATCGAGTTCAGAAAATCACTCGCCAGCAGGCCCTCACCAGCCAGCATAGGACTACTAACTCTGACAAAGTAAAACTTATCTTAAATTTCCACCCCATAGTTCACTGGTGAAAAATGTTTTATTCCGTCATATGTCTATTTAAGTCAGATCCTGAGACCCGTTCTGTCTTCCTCAACTATCCTTTGGTGGCTTACAGACGAGACAGAAGTCTTAAGGATATGTTGGTAAACAGTCGCCTTAAGTCCAATATCCAGACTCATTTTGGCACTGTCGATTGTGGCCGTTGGCGTTGCAATACGTGTGCTTATATGATATAGACGCGTACTGTATATTTTCCTTTAGCCACGTTTGTTATTGAAGATGGTTTCACATGCGAGTCCCGTAATCTTATCTATGCCATTATCTGTAAGCGGTGTAACAAGGCTTATTTCGGCTAGACAGGCAAGAGGCTCAGTGACCGATTTGCCCAACACTTGCGCGACATACGCCAATGCTCTGTGAACCCTGTATCAACCCATTTTAATGATACTGGCCATTTAGGAGCTCGCGATGTCCAGGTCACAGCCATCCGATCGTGTTCCTCGGATGATCGCAGTCGATTTGCTCTGGAGAATCGGTTGATTTATTTGTATGGTACCTTGCGACCACGTGGGCTCAACGTATTACATTCATATGCTTCTTAGTACTTTCTATTCCCATGCCTTGTAATCTATATGGGTATATGTTGCATGTATTCAAGTTATATATTTACTAGATTTTTCATTGTTTCTCTTCCGTTCTATTTCTAGCTTTTATGTGTGTATTTTGTGTTAGATTTATTTCGTTATTCGTTTTTATTCCCAGTTTATTTTCATTAGAAACGTTTGTATTTGGTCGTCCATTTTTTAAAAAAATTTGTCACTCCTGTTGTTCGTTTGCTTGATAACGGACTTGTTGGTCTAAACGTTGCTGTATTTTGTCATTGTTTTTGTAATTTGTAACACTACAGTACTTTGTGACTACGTGTTTTGCCAATCAAATTGTTTTACTGCAGTCTCATCTATATTTTGTGAATAATGTGAGATATAGAGATTCTGCTTGCCCGTGTTTTTCTGGGGCTCGCAGGGGCAGCAACGATTAGTGACTGCTACCTACAAGGTATGTCATAGGAGGCGACCGATGTAGGAGTTCAAGGAAGCGAAATAGTAAATAAAACGCGTCTCAGAAATCGAATGTGCTGGCTTACGTGTAGAAACATAACTGGCATAACTAAAATCGTTCTCTTTCGCTCAGATGACATACAAATCACAAAGAGCGGTTTAACAAGTGCTCGATATGGAGAGTTTGAAGAAGAAGAAGAAAATATATGTCTAACTATTTTTAAACACATGTTAGCTTATGTGTGTACGTGTATGTGTGTGCGTATGTGTGTCTGTGTGTACGTGTATTTGTGTGCGTATGTGTGTCTGTGTGTACGTGTATGTGTGTCTGTGTGTACGTGTATTTGTGTGCGTATGTGTGTCTGTGTGTACGTGTATTTGTGTGCGTATGTGTGTCTGTGTGTACGTGTATTTGTGTGCGTATGTGTGTCTGTGTGTACGTGTATGTGTGTGCGTATGTGTATCTGTGTGTACGTGTATGTGTGTGCGTATGTGTGTCTGTGTGTATGTGTATTTGTGTGCGTATGTGTGTCTGTGTGTATGTGTGTTTGTGTAAGGTGACAAATGTTTAGAGTTGAGAGACTACGGAATATCGTTCAACATGTTTGACCACAAAAAAAAAAAAGAAAAAGAAAGATAATATACATTTTTCTTAAAAAAGTATTTGAAATTTGTTAGATGTAAAAGTTGCAACCACGATCTCCCGTGTCCTTCCGGGGACCGCAAGGGGAACAACCAATAGTACCATTGCAAACTACAATGCATGTCGTAAGAGGCGACTGTTGTAGGCCCTAGGGATGCTACCCTAGTAAATAAAATGCAGTACAGAAATTGGATGTGCTGGCCTACCTGTAGGCGCATAATTGGCACAATGTAAAATTGCTTATGGGCTCAGATTACATACAAATCATATAGAGTGGTTGACAAGTGGTCGATATGGAACGTTCAAAGAAGAAGAACAGAAGAAATCAAGACAGTTTGACTAGAAGTTATGGACATGTGTTGCTGACTGAAACTCAATTATTCCAGACTAGAATAAAACAGTCATAAATTGTGTACACTTTGATTATATATCACAGCTTTATTTTGTTTAATTATATTTTTTACTGTCATTTACCTTGTTTGTTTTGTCATAAAGTGTTGTACAAATTAGTGTAGGTAATTAAAGTGTTATAAAAAACTTCAGCAGCTGTTGACATTATATTTGACATGTATTGTTAACTGTTGGTAACTACACACACATCATCTCGACAAGGCAGCATAACCAGGTTGCAATATCATGAGTCAGCTAGTATAGTTAGTCAGTTAGTCTTTCCTCTTGGGCCTGTGGGCGGCGCATAGGGCAGAGGTCATAGCTCTCCATGTCTCGCGGTTCGTTGCTATTTGTTTTAAAGGCGGAGACCACCCAGAAATAGGTTGTATTTTTAAAATTCACAGAAAAACTATCAAACATATTGTCCTAAATTTGCCACCTGTTGCAAACGGCATCGTTTTCGATGATAAACAGCGATTAGTGTATGCACTGTAGGTGTTATTTAAAAGAATTAATTTTCTTAAAATATATTGTAAAACCCACTTCATCGCAGTGGATTTCAAAAACATATAAAGTGCAAAGAATGCTAAACTTGCATATGATGTACATATCACCCATAGCTATAGCGTGAACCTCCAAAAATGTCTAACTCAATTGGTTTTGTAGATATGGATTTTGCAATGTAACCCTTCCAAATTAAAAAAATTTCAAATTAGAAAAGCAATATCTCTGCTTATATACAGTTTAGACAAAAGTGGAGGTTCACGCTATAGCTATGGGTATTATGTACATCATATGCAAGTTTGGCGTTCTTAGCACTTCATATATTTTTGAAATCCACTGCACGATGAAGTGGGGGGGTTTTTACAATATATTTTTAAGAAAATTAATTCTTTTTAAATAACTACCTACAGTGCATATACTAATCGCTGTTTATCATCGAAAACGATGCCGTTTGCAACAGGTGGCCAAATTGTAGGACAATATGTTTGATAGTTTTTTTCTGTGAATTTTTAAAAAATACAACCCTATTTCTGGGTGGGTTCTCCCCCGTCTTTAATGTTTACTAGGCCCATCGTTGAGCCTTCTCTGGTGATGGTTCTACGCAGAGTGTCTCTCTTGGTCTTCCTCGTTTTCTTTTTCCTCTGGTGTCCATATGAGGGATTGGTAAGGGAGTCTTCTCTCATCCATTCTAAGTGTGTGGCCGATGTAGTTCCAGCGGCGCTTTCTTATAAAATTTGATACATTTTCTTGCTTGGTCTCTTGTCTTATTTGTGTATTGGGTCTGAAATCTGACCATTTGAGGTTCAGTATTCTTCTAAGACATTTATTCTCAAAGTTATCTAATTTTCTTTCTAGAGCTTTTGTTGCTTTCCAACTCTCGCATCCATAAGTCAATACTGGAATCACACAAGAGTTAAAGATCTTTAATTTTAAGTGCTTGCTGAGTGAATTGGACTTCCATATATTTGACAATTTGTTAAAAGCACTTGATGCCAATGCGATTCTGTGTGGAAATTCTGGCGCTGTATCCCCGTAGATGACATCATACTCCCTAGGTATGTAAAACTTTTGACTTTTCAAGAGTGTAGTTTTTAGTTGAATATTTTCTGGACTGCTGGTAAGGTCAACAATTTTTGATTTTGTGTTGTTTATTTGGAGACCAATTTGTCCTGAGATATTTTGGAGAAGGTTTGTTTTCATTTGAATATCTTGATGTGATGAACTAAAAAGGGCTATATCGTCGGCAATTTGAGAAACAGAGTTTAGGCTCAGTTAGTATAGTCTTACTTTATGTACAATCACATCTGATACCATGATATAGTAGAATTACAAATGTGGTACTTTAAAGTCAACTTTTTCTTTTAGTAACATCTTACTGTTACCCGTCTGCTGTAAAGCCATGTTTGGTCTTCTTTTAATTTCCAGATGGAAATGGGATGAAGGATACTAAAAGTAGAACAAACATGGCTTTACACAAAATTAAACAACAAAAAACAGTATGGAACAGAACTGATAAGAACGCAAAGATCAGAATACTAAGAGCATGCATATTCCCAATGGCAGCTTATGAATGTGAAGCATGGTCATTTAATAAAACAGTAGAAAAATATATATGTGCTTTCGAATATAAGTGTTATAGAAGAGTCATCCATTTATCATGTACAGAGAATAGAACAAATAGATCTATACAGGAATAACTCAAAATCAAAGAAAACTGGCTGATGCTTCAAAAAAGAAAGAGAAAATTGAGATATGTTGAACATATAAAAGACATGAAGGGCTGGAGAAGACTATCATGAAAGAGGCAAACCGGCGTAAGCAAAGTCATCGTACAACGTATTACTGATGCTGTGGATAAGAAACTGAGAAAGGAACAAGCAGGATTTCGCAGAGGACGGAGCTGTATAGGCCAAATATTTGCTCTTAGAAATATCATAGAGCAGTGCACAGAATGGCAAAGCAAACTCTATATCAACTTTGTAGATTTTGAAAAAGCTTTTGATAGCATACACCGGAAAGTCTATGGCGTATCTTAAGATGGTATGGAATCCCACTGTGTTTTATAAATATCATAAAAGCTGCTACAGCAAATTTGCATGCAGTGTTGAAACTTCAGAACTAAAGTTTGAAGTAAAAACAGGCGTGCGACAAGGATGTGTTATGTCAGCCCTATTATTCAACACTGTCATAGATTGGGTGATGCGTAAAACAACGGAAGATAAGGCAAGAGGTATTAGATGGACGCTCACATCCACTCTGGAAGACCTAGATTTTGCAGATGACATTGCACTCCTATCTCATACACATAGAGATATCCAGGAAAAGACCTACCGCCTTAACCAATATAGTGAGATGGTTGGGCTGAAAATAAATCAGAAGAAAACTGAAGTAATGACTCTGAACATAGCAACCCCAGCACCAGTCAAACTAGAAGGTAAAACCCTCCGAGATACAATCGCTTTCACATACCTTGGAAGTGTTATTAGCAATGAAGGAGGCGCTGGATCTGACATTAAAAACAGACTGAGTAAGGCACGAAGTGCATTCATGACCCTTCAGACCACCTGGAAATCTGCCCAATACAGCATCAGAACCAAGACTAGTATCTATAACAGCTGTGTGCTGTCAACATTGCTGTACGGATCGGAATGCTGGAGAATGACAGAACAGGATATGTCCAGACTCTCCGCCTTTCATACAACTTGTCTGCGAAAATCTTACGCGTGTACTGGCCGACTACTATCTCGAATCAAGAATTGCTTGCACGATGCCAACAAGAGAATATGGGCACTATCATCCGAAGACGACGCTGGAGATGGATTGGACATGTGATGCGCATGGAGACTGGCCCGACACGAAAACTGCACTGAGATGGACTCCAGAGGGTAGGCGAAAGCGTGGAAAACCCAAGACGACCTGGAGGAGAACGATAGAGCAAGAACTGAAGGAAATGAATCATAGCTGGAACACAATACAGAGGAAGGCCATGAACAGGGAAGAATGGTGTACGTTTGTTGTGCCCTAAACGCCAAGGGCGTAACAGGCTAAAGAGAGAGAGAGAGCATATTCCCAATGGCAGCTTATGAATGTGAAGCATGGTCATTTAATAAAACAGTAGAAAAATATATATGTGCTTTCGAATATAAGTGTTATAGAAGAGTCATCCATTTATCATGTACAGAGAATAGAACAAATAGATCTATACAGGAATAACTCAAAATCAAAGAAAACTGGCTGATGCTTCAAAAAAGAAAGAGAAAATTGAGATATGTTGAACATATAAAAGACATGAAGGGCTGGAGAAGACTATCATGAAAGAGGCAAACCGGCAAAGAGAAGAAGAGGAAGACCACGGAGAAAATGGATTCAGGATGCAACTAGTGGCTTGAATATGACGATTGCAGAGGCATGGCATCTGGTTTATGAGAGAGAAATTCCGGAGGACTGTTGGGGTGGCAAAGTTCTGCTCAGGACAGGTAATTTTATAAGTTGATGACACGTCTGTACAAATGTGTGTTCTGCTGGATTGGATAATATGCATTTACTTTGGTTGAATTTGAATGAAACTGTCATACATGCCGTAGAGTCCTAATGGTGACACAACGTCTCACGTTCTCTGCGCATAAAACACAGATCACATACACTAGTGAACTACAATGATAAGAAAAAAAAAACAAGCAAACACAAGTCTTTATTATGATAATCAAATAGCCGCGCCCTGAGCTGCATATTGCCACTCTAACAGTCTTTTGGAATATCTCTCTCATTGGCCAGATGTCCTGTCTCGGCATCCGTCAGGTACACATCATCAGTTATATTCTGAAACAAACTACGCCGTGGTCATCATCTTCTACTCTTTGTCTCCCTGTACCTTTCTGTCATCATCTTCTACTCTTTGTCTACCTGTACCTTTCTGTCATCATCTTCTACTCTTTGTCTCCCTGTACCTTTCTGTCATCATCTTCTACTCTTTGTCTCTCTGTACCTTTCTGTCATTGTCTTCTACTCTTTGTCTCTCTGTACCTTTCTGTCATTGTCTTCTACTCTTTGTCTCTCTGTACCTTTCTGTCATTGTCTTCTACTCTTTGTCTCTCTGTACCTTTCTGTCATTGTCTTCTACTCTTTGTCTCCCTGTACCTTTCTGTCATCATCTTCTACTCTTTGTCTCCCTGTACCTTTCTGTCATTGTCTTCTACTCTTTGTCTCTCTGTACCTTTCTGTCATCATCTTCTACTCTTTGTCTCTCTGTACCTTTCTGTCATTGTCTTCTACTCTTTGTCTCTCTGTACCTTTCTGTCATTGTCTTCTACTCTTTGTCTCTCTGTACCTTTCTGTCATCATCTTCTACTCTTTGTCTCTCTGTACCTTTCTGTCATTGTCTTCTACTCTTTGTCTCTCTGTACCTTTCTGTCATTGTCTTCTACTCTTTGTCTCTCTGTACCTTTCTGTCATTGTCTTCTACTCTTTGTCTCTCTGTACCTTTCTGTCATTGTCTTCTACTCTTTGTCTCCCTGTACCTTTCTGTCATCATCTTCTACTCTTTGTCTCCCTGTACCTTTCTGTCATCATCTTCTACTCTTTGTCTCCCTGTACCTTTCTGTCATTGTCTTCTACTCTTTGTCTCCATGTACCTTTCTGTCATCATCTTCTACTCTTTGTCTACCTGTACCTTTCTGTCATTGTCTTCTACTCTTTGTCTCTCTGTACCTTTCTGTCATTGTCTTCTAATCTTTGTCTCTCTGTACCTTTCTGTCATCATCTTCTACTCTTTGTCTCCCTGTACCTTTCTGTCATTGTCTTCTACTCTTTGTCTCTCTGTACCTTTATGTCATTGTTTTCTACTCTTTGTCTCCCTGTACCTTTCTGTCATTGTCTTCTACTCTTTGTCTCTCTGTACCTTTCTGTCATCATCTTCTACTCTTTGTCTCTCTGTACCTTTCTGTCATTGTCTTCTACTCTTTGTCTCCCTGTACCTTTCTGTCATCATCTTCTACTCTTTGTCTCCCTGTACCTTTCTGTCATCATCTTCTACTCTTTGTCTCCCTGTACCTTTCTGTCATTGTCTTCTACTCTTTGTCTCCCTGTACCTTTCTGTCATCGTCTTCTACCTTTGTCTCCTGTACCTTTCTGTAACATTCCTCATGATGTTTTCTGTATATATTTTAAAGAGACAAGGCGAAAAAATGCAGTCTTGTCTGATTCCCTGCCTTATGTCACAACAATCTGATGTATCATCACATGTTCTTACAGCCGCCATTTGATCACTATTTCTGCTCTCTCCCTTTCTTCTGGTGTTCTTCTAACCTTGCACAACAATTTCGTAGGTTTTTCTTTTTATCTCTTCTTATGCTCTTCCTTATATCTTTTGTTATATTTTTGTAGGCTAGTCTACGGGAAATTTTGGGCACGGTGGAGTACCGTTTGCTCCCCAAGGCAGGGTTACGTGGAAGCCATGGAAGCAGGTGGTGAACGTGTGAGGGAAAAGCCGACAGAGAGTCAATGGTCTTAAAGCTCTCAATGGTAGACAAGGGATCTCTGTAATAAAGACAATGGCTACGGTTATGGACCAGTATGGTCACTGCCAGGAAGGAAAGCAATGGCAGACTACCTACCAAGACAATGCCTAGAAAACCCTAACAATAATATGGAATACAACATAATAGAAACAAGATCCGTTGGTGAGGCACCCAGACTAGGAGGATCTTATAAACACACTGGGCAAAAGTCCAAGACGGGGAATAGTACTAACAAATCTGATGACGGCAAAAAGCATGACTGTGTTGTCAACGAAGGCCTCCGCGTTGAACTTAAAAAAAAAATTAAAATAGGAACGTGGAATGTGATAACGATGAATAAGGAGAAATCAATATTTGAGAATGAAATAGAACGATTAAATATCAACATATTATTAGTTTCTGATATCATGGTGATATATCTACAGATAATACATCTAACTATTAGACAAACTATCAAACATAAATATAATCCAACATTACAATTTGCATGTGTGATTGGACAGTGATGGTCGAATTGAACATTCTTCCAAACATCCATTCCAAGGTAGCGATAAACTAAGATATAATAAACTTTGTATTATGTTATTGCAAGTAGTTGTTGATAGTTAGTAAAAATCAACAGTATAGTATAGAGTTGTATGTTGTACTTCTGCTCAAAAGTCCAGTTTCGTATTTTCATCAAACTACCATTGTGAATCAATGTTAATGCAATTTACTATATGTTGTCAATTTATGATTATTTATGTCAAAGAAATAAAGTCTGACAGTTTTATAATCTCTAAATGTTCAGATCTGCCAGTTAACCAGTGATTTATAATCTGGTATAGTAGTATTCTCTTTTAACCCTTTCGATGCTACATACTTTCTGAAGGCTGAGCTAAAAATAGCTACTCTTTGTTTCTAGGTCACAAACGTGAATGTACACCTATATCAGTTACAGTAGCAATGTATAACGTGTTAACACGTCTTTAGCCCAAAGAGGAGAAATAATAACTGACGTGTTACTGCGTCTTTAGAAGTGATTGGGGAAAACGTATATATACGTCCTTAGCAGCTAAAGGGTTAAAAAACGTATTATACAAGTCTATTTTGAACAGGCAAAAATATATCACGTTATTTATTAGTCAACAATACTTAAAATGTCTCGCAACATCAATAACCATAAATTAGATTTGGATTTGTACTATATCAACCACAACTTTCTGTCCCTTTCATTTCCAAAACTTGTACGTCTCCAAATTGACATCAACTACAGCTACTACTTTATCGTGTCTAGAGACTGTGAGTTTTTATTTAATTAAATTTGTTTTTTTTATATTTTGGTTTATTTATGCTTAAAATGTCTCTCTCTTTATATATATATATATATACATGTCACTATAAGAGATTTGTGTGGTAATCATTTTGTCACAAACTCTGACCGACTAGGTCAAGGTTTTTAGTTTGAATATCAACGTAGAATTGTGTTAATCCTCAAATAGCTCTTAAGTTTACACAGCCTTAATTAGTTCACTGAACATCTATGAGAAGTAAACGCTACAAGTGCATACATCTTGTACTGTTTATCAAACTAAAACAAAAAACAACGAAATAAACAAATATTTTCGAATACAATATGGTAGAAACGCCGTTATTATAACTTATTTTTTGTTTTTAAAATGTATGCGATATGAATTGGAAGAAAGTTGATCATAAATCGTAGAATAGTACTTTAAAAATGAATGTTAGGTTTCATGATGTAACTCTCATTAATATAATGCAAAATGCTCTAAAATTTTCAGTTGTAAGAAAAACATGTCATGGTAATCTTCAGACAGATCAATTAATGGGCTTGTTTTGATATTGATTTTTCCCATTGTATTCAAGATTGAAACTATTCAGCTCTCGTCAAAAGTTGAGGATTTTGACTATTTACAATTGAATCATGATAATTGCGTAGGTGAGATTGAGTTTACAATACAGTCGTAAAAAGAAATTTAAAAAGCTGACCCTCCTTCAAGTTGAGCACGTAAATAATTGTGAAGTCTCCACAAACTATATGCTTGTATATCTGTTGTTGGAATCAAGTCTTGGTAGTAGTAGTTGGCTAAGTTAAACTATGAGCTTGCTGTTCTGAGATGAAGTTGTTGCTATTTTATCCCCCTCTATATATTTCTCAAGCCGAAATGTTCAAATATTGTTTCTTACAAGAGACAGTATTCTGCATTTACATCTGCCTTTCGGTTGAGTCTAATCTGTGGCCATTTAAAAGTTAATTGCATATCCTTTACAGGACTTTGCGAATCAACCCCAGCTTTATAACGCTCTTTGTTATTTTTCTAGGCATTATTACGTTCAATAGTTAGCCATTGCTTTCTGAACGTGTGGTGTCATCGTTCTTTTGTAAAAATCTACACGAAACAATTTGCAACCAAACTGTCCGCAGCGTGATTCGAACTCGGAACGTGGGGTTAATAAATCGTGTGTCCATTTAGCCGTGAAGAATATATTTTTATTTAGGGAGGTATATTTCAATCATCATGCGTTTCCTAGTTCTTCATTCAACTATTCTTCAAGTAGCTTCAAAGTAGTATATCACTGGATTACTAGATTCATCTCATTTGCTGGTTACATCCTCACAATTTCATTTCATAGTTTGGAGATAGTGGCCACTTGCTCTACTCACAAGCCTCACCCAATGCAATGCAAATAAAAAGAGCATCCAATAGATTGAGTTGGGTTCTTTCGAGGAAGAGGTCCTGATCCTGAGCATGCTTGACTATCCGTTGTAAAGTAAGCGCCTTAACATTTCAAATATATAGACATTACAATTGTGGGTAGTGTGTGGCAAGCTGTTTGATATAGTGTGTTTTTTCATGTTATCTTCTACTTTACAACTCATATTTTCTAGAGTAGACATTAGTATAACTAAAAAAGCAAGAGAGCTGAAATTTGAAGTAGAAGATGAATCTAATATACGATGCTCACTTTAAGAGAGAGAAGGGCATTCACTTAAAACAAAGTTTAGTAGACTGTTGGTTGCAACCAGAGCTTGTACTTATCGCCATCGTGTTCTGTGTTGCCAACTTATGGGTTATCTCTCTGCTTCCCGCACTTGGTCGTTACTCTCACCTTCAGTTTATGTAGCTTTGATAAACCTATAATGAGTTAATCCCCGCCCGCATATTCTGAATGATCTTCACTACTCACAATCCTGCTAATCACATTAAGTTTGGGTAATATTAAGCGTAGGCCGTCAATTAATTCCTTTATTGCGGCACTGCAATCACTGGCCACTTCTCACCAGATGCGAGCCACTTCTCTACTTGAGACCTCCGATCAGGATCTTCTTCAGTGGCAGAGCAACAAATAAAGAGCTCCCAACATATTCCAATGGCATTATTCGTTTTTATTCCCAGATTTTCATTAGAAACTTTTGTTTTTGGTCGTCCATTTGTTTTATTTAAATTTGTCACTCCTGTGTTTCGTTTGCTTGATAAACGCCTTGTTGGTCGAAACGTTGCTGTATTTTGTCATTGTTTTTGTAATTTGTAAAACTACAGTACTTTGTGATTACGTGTTTTACTGTATTCAGCTAGGATTCGTTTCTTTCAGTTCTTGCTCTGTCGTTCTACTCCAGGTTGTCTTTGGTCTTACGCGTTTCCGTTTACCGTCTGGAGTCCATCTCAGTGCAGTTTTCGTCTCAGAGCCAGTTTCCATCCGCATCACATGCCCGATCCATTTCCAGTGTCGTCTTCGGATGATGGTGCTCATATTCTCTTGTTGACATTGTGTGAGCAGTTCTTGGTTAGAGATAGTATTTTGCCAGAACACAAGTAAGATTTTTCGCAGACAAGCTGTATGAAAGGTGGAGAGTTTCGACATATTTTGTTGTCATTCTCAAGCATTCCGATCCGTATAGCAAAGTTGATAGCACGCAGCTTTGGTATATGTTTGTCTTGGTTCTAATGCTGTATCGGGCAGATTTCCAGGCTATCTGTAGGCTCATGTGTTGATTTGTCTGGAGCTAAGATAACATTTGTGAATATGACATTTGACTTCAACATGTGTTACATGGAACATGTTAAACATGTCATTGTCAAGGTACATAAGGCTCTGGCGGCTTCTAATATCAAGCAATGGCTTATGCGTGTCATCCTGTATCATGCGCTGGTTCTTTCAACCATTGAATGTGCAATGACCATTCTCACTGTTAGTAAGACGCGAATTGAAAGATTAGACAGAATACAGAATGAAGCAATACCTATCGTCCTCGGTTGCACAAGGGATACATCCTGCGTAGTGATTATGCTTCTCTTGGATTTCCATGGGAAACATGGGATAGATACTCTTCTTCTTCTTCTTTTCGATCGTTCTTCACAGCCAATTTTATCATTCTTTTTGTGATATATAATTGGTCCTTTGACAAGAACAGACTGATCTACGTTTCGTCCATGGTGACTAGGCCCGCCCATCCGGTTTCAGCCAGCTTTTGATTTTCTAGGGGAACTTTCCTAGGGTACGATCCTTTCTGACGATTATTTCGGCCCGGATCTTCGCCTCTTCAATCAGCTTTGCCGTATATTTGGGCTTTGAGATCTACGTCAAAACAGCGAGTTACACTGTTATGCCCTTTCTGACTATGAGGTCGTTCCGGATTAGGAACATTTCACGGGGCTTACAAGCGTGTCCTCGGACGGCATCTTTCTCGTATAAAACACCGTGTACAGTATCGACTTTCGCCAATGTTCGGATCTGGACATCATTATTTCCTTGCAATGTTATGACGATTAATAGAGCACATGCAAAATATCACCTCTTTATGTTAAAAGGTTCCGGACTTACATAATTTCAAACATGAGCATGAGTTTTGAAACGCACTATAGCAGTTTCATTCTATAGTCTACCAAGTCGTTCAAGTTTGGTTGTAATAACGATGTCAAAGACCACCGCATACTCGATGATTGAAAGAACTAGCGCCAGGTACAGAATGGCAAGTAGACGTTGATCGATATTAGCAGCCACAATTACGTTACGTTACTTGAGAATGATATGTTGAACATTATCCCTGAAATGAAATGGAAATCGTGACATATCCTTTACAGGAGGTATCCATCAACCACAGTAAACGAGTCGTTGATTTTCTAGACACCACTTATACTTTCAGTAGTTTGTCATTGTTTTCTGAACGGTTCGGTCTACTTTTACCTTTGGTAAAAATCACACGGAAACAAATTTGCTTCCAAACTGCGTGACGCAGAGTTCTTCTTCTTTGCGTTCGTTCTTCGCAGCCAATTTTATCATTCTTATTGTGATATATAATTGATCTTTGACAAGAACGTTTTTTTACGTTGTGATAAATTATGCACCTACGGTGACTAGGCCAGCACATCCTATTTAGTGCCAACATTTTATTTTCTAGGGTAGATTGCCCTAGGATTTGCTCTTTTACGATCATCTTTTGCCGTATACTTGGGTTTTATGACCTACGCCAAATAGCTGTGAAAACCTTTCTGACTATGTTCCGGATTAGGAACATTTCTCTGTTTTCTTTTGGGGCACATAAGCTTGTCCTGGGACTTCATCTTGCTCGTGCAACAAACAGAAAAACCACGTGAAAAACGTGCAAGTCGTGGAACTTGCAACATCTCACAAATATGAAGGGGTAATACTTCTCATTATATGGTTGGTCAAGGAGATGGTCACTTTTATATACTTTACATAAATAAAATTTTAAACCATACGTTTGTTATTGAATAAAAAAATATAAACCTCGGGACATTACGATTATTAGATCATATGTAAAGTTACATAAATTACGGTCAAAGCGGTTGCGGAGATATTACATTTTCCCCTCGGAAAATCAATTTGAAACGCACTATAATTGGTAGTATCTTAGTTGATGCAAAAAAAAAAATTGTATAACTTTGCATAACCACAACAAATGGTAACCAAAGTTTAGAATTTACATTAATGCACAAAACGGTGGCGAATGTTTGCAAAGGCGTATCCCTATTACATATTATAAAAGGAAAGGTGACAAAGTGAACAAATGATATCTTCCACTTCTATAAATGAACGTAAATGTTGCGTACACACGCCAATGATAGTCAGTAGGAAGCAGTGTGAACTGATTAACTCCACGGGATTCCGATTTTGACTTGCACTGAATTGCATGTGGAACACGGACATGCTTAGTTATAGACAAACTTGACAATCGTACTGTAAAATTTTGAAAAGGAAACCAAATCAACATCGCCGTAATGTTAGTAATAACATATAATAACAATCTTACAGAACTAAAGGTTTGGGTGGGCAAAAATACTTTTGGAAGGTCGTCACTGTTACCTATATCAAAATGTAAAAATCAAGAATTTATGTCAAGTGGGTGATTTTATATCGGTCGGTAACGATGATCACGAATTTTGGAACGAACTATGGACAATATCAGAGCAAAATACACAAATAGCCACAGTGTGGTAAGAACAACAGACGGAATGACAGACTCTTTCAAAACAAAATCAAAGCGCCTCGCGCAACGAAGTCGTGATATTCACCGATGCTCTATCGGTCAACACAGCTCTAAAAAGCTCAGCCAAAACAGAAAATATGAAGTGAAAGCGATCATCGGTGTACTAGTAAACTCACTTAAACGTACGGTCATTCAATGGAGACTATCACACTGCAACATAAGCGTTAACGAGAAGCCGACAGGCTAGCAAAAGCAGGTGGGCGACTATCGCAGACTAATCACGAGCTCATCTATGCGGAGGTCAGAATAACCATCGGCTGGAAGGTCAATAAAAAATGGTCGAAAGAGCACCCACAACACAACAGCAATGATGGGTACTATGGTCTGTCTTGTAGAGAACAAATTACCATATTCCGCCTTCGTACCGGCCATACCATACTCCGAGCCAACATGTTTAACAAATTCAGAATTGGCACAACTAGCCTGTGCCATTGTGAATAAGCGGATATGACGGCAGGGCACATACTGCAAGACTGCCAGCTGTTAGCAGCCCTGAGAAACGAAACTTGGCCCGATAACACTGTACGGAGGGAGGGAGGCCCTAAAAGCAACAGTAAATTTCATGATAAAATGTGGTTCATCAGTCTAGACGGGGATCAGGAGAGAGAGAAACAAAATTAGGAGTAAAACATGGTTGTGTGCTCTCACCTCTTCTCTTCAACATATATATATATATATATATATATATATATATATATATATATATATATACAGAATAGTGAAAGAGGCACAGTGTGGAAAAGACATTATTGACATAGACAAGGATCACTACCACCAATTAAATAACGAAATCAACGAATTACTTTATGCAGACGACCAAAGTTTAATCTATGAAGATAAAGATCAGCTACAACATCACATGAATTCATTGCTAATAGCATATAGGAAGTACAACATGAAAATCAACAAACAAGAGACCGAGATCATGAAAATCAGCAGAACACCAAGCCAAGCAAACATACAAATAGACAACACCAGAGTAAAGCAAGTTTCTGAAATCAAGTTTTTTAGGCAGCATTTTCATACAGGACGGAAAACTCGATAGAGAAATAGAGACAATGTGTCAAAAAGCAAATGCAGTGACCTACCGGCTATCACCATTACTACAACACCCAAAGATCAAGATGGAAGTGAAAAGACATGATAAAAGTTATTTTCCTACCAACACTTTGTTACCAGTGCCAAAATTGGTCTCTGACAGCAACACACCACAGAAAGCTCACCACGTGTTAAATGAAATGCTTGAGGAAGGCTGTGGGAGTCACCAGGAAAGGTAAACTACAAAATGAGGAAATCATAAGCGGAGTGGGCATAACTTCATGCCCATAGAAAGACATCAAATGCGGGGATTCCTCTCGTCTATCTTGCGAGTAAATCGCGTGTACCATAACTGTTTTCATCACTATTTATACCAAAGTAGCTCTCCCTCGATCCCTACCCGCTTAGGTATACATGATCCTCTGTCTGTCTCCATGGTCACCACGTGGAGCTGAAGTAGGATCTTTATTAGTGCCAGCTCACTAATTCTAGCCCACCGTTGTCCCTAGTGTTGCGCCTTTGACCACACGACGAGTTCGAGCCAGGTAGGTTGGGTTGTAATCGATCTCACTACCGTTTAAGCTACAGACGTCCGTGAGATACAAGCTTTACCACAATTGTGCACATATAAACATGGCATTTATTTATCTATGAAAGTCATACTACATACGAACTATTTCTTAGCACATGTGGAAATAACTTGATATTTCTATTTCTTAGCACATGTGTAAATAACTTGACATTTCTATTTCTTAGCACATGTGTAAATAACTTGACATTTCTATTTCTTAGCACATGTGTAAATAACTTGACAATTCGTCTTGTTATTTTTAATTGGAACTTTTCTTTAGTAATTTTAGTATTTCGTGTTCGTAGCTGTTTTCTTGATCTCCTTCTTCTTCTTCTTCGAACGGTCCATATCAACCACTTGTTAACCACTCTTTGTTATGTGTATGTGATCTGAACCTAAGAGCAATTGTACGTTGTGCCAGTTATGCCCCTACAAGTACATCCGGTTTCTGCCAACGATTTTTATACTAGGATATCGTCCCTAGGAAACTACCTCAGTCGCGTCTTACAAGATGTCTTATAGTCCGAAGTGTTACTATTCTTTGCTCCCCTTGCAACCCTGGGAACACAAGTGGCAGTTTTCTTGATAACAGCCTATGCTATGGTCGAAATTTCGATTGTTATAATTCTTTATATTTAATATTTTAATTTTCCTTACAAATATAATGCTGTAATTAAACGTGTCCATATCGAAAACGTCAAAATGCCCAGTATTACTACAGCCTACCCACGGTTTTCTTTATATCTGATCTAATCCGGTCTGACCACATCAGATTTGTGGTTGTCCGTACATCACCTCGTAATGGCTAGTTCTCCTGTCTGGAGTCATCAAAATAGACTAATGCTTCCATTCTGAGAGATTCAGTTAGTATGATCTGAAAGGTAAAGACTGTAAGAAAAGGTAGTTCTTTATCTGCTATTAGTCTTGACTACATGTATGTTATTTCTACACTTATATTAATATATATAAAATGTGAGTAAATTGTATTACATTATAACTACACACAAACCGTAATTACATTCAATATTAATCTGTCTACTAATATTATATTGTCTATTTGAAAACTATTTTAAATCGTCGACATAATACAAATTTAAATAACAAACAAAATGCGATTTTAACATAAATATGCTGCATGCTCATTAGACTTTGAATAATTATTTTCTATTGCAAAATGTACGAACCTTTCTGTATTTTAATATTTATTTTTACAGGCTATTAAACTGTTGACTTCTGTAAATATTAAATTGAGAATTGTGAGAACGAAACACTGAAACATGACGGGAACTTATGCCTGCAAAGTTCTACTTTTAGTCGTTATACTTTCTGTGCTGGAAACAAATGTGTACTCATGCAGCGTAAGTAATCAGTGTGTAATTATTTTGTAATCATTACGTTTTCTTCCATTTGACACATTAAGTACAACGTACAATGCAGATCGTATCTACAAGATCTAAGGGTGTGTGTAGGTGCAGAGTTAAATTATGATCATCATTTGCTAAGTACAATTATACTGAAACTCAAGCGATAGATTACATATTACAATCATAGACACCAATACAATGTCGAATATATTAGAAGTCATGAAGCAAAGAAACAGTTTTGTGGTCTTCAATAATAATGCGATTTTGCAGCAGTTAGAAGACGATGGGAACACAAAAGGCTTGAAACAAAGAAACAGTTTATGGTCTCCAATAATGATGAGATTTTGCAATAGTTAGAAGACTAGACGAACACAGAAGGTGTGAAACCACGGTGGAACTACAAAAAAGCAAATTGGAAACAGTACGGGGCACTGACAGATGCCATTGTTGAGCGCATCAACATGCATGAAAAGAAAAACATACAATCCGTGGCAAGGGAACTCTCACAAGCAATCCTGAAAGTGGCACGGGAAACCATTCCTAGAGGCGTACAGAAGGATTACAAGCCATACTGGACAGCAGAGATTCAGAAGCTTGAAAACGACCTTGAATTGGCAGGAGTGAGGCTGAACAGGCACAGTCAGTAACGACCAATACTGCTTACAAGGCGGCAGCAGCAAAATACCAATCAGAGGTCAAACGATCGGCACGACAGAGTTGGGTTGATAAGACCGAATCCCTGAACTCTGACCATAAATTGTGGAAGTTAGCAAAAGCGCTGAGTTACGAAAACACTAGCCGACCCCCAATATCTAGGAACAAAACAAAGAGATGTCCTCGAGAAGGGAAGCCGCAAATATTCTAATGCAAAAATATGCCGAAGTCAGCAGAGTAAGCATAGCAAACGAAAACGTCGATGACACTAAGAGTAAAACGAGAGCCCTCAAAGGCGAGCCAAGAAAAGCTGATAGTCACCTAACGGTTACTTTCACCTGTAATGAGTTGGAAGAGACATTAAGGAGCTGAAGCTCAGAAAGTCGCCCGGAAAGGATGGGATCACAAATGAGATGCTTAAGAACTTGGGTACTAGAGCAAAGGCAGCTCTACTGGCCGTCCTAAATATGTCCTGGAAAATAGGCATAGTACCACGAGAATGGAACGAAGCGATCATGGTACCCATCCTAAAACCAGGCAAAAATAAACTCGACCCGGCGAGTTACAGGCCAATAAGCCTACTAAGCTTATTCTGGTGAACAAACGACTATCTTGTCACTTGGAAAGCAAAGAGCTACTCATGGTACAACAAGGAGGCTTTCGGAAGCACCGATCTACAGAAGATCAAGTAACCTATTTCGTCCAGGAAATCGAGGATGGTTTCCAAGAAAAGAAACAGATACTGGCAGTTTTGGTAGATATGGAGAAGGCGTTTGTCACGGTTTGGAAAGAGGGGTTAAAGCTGAAACTCCTCCCCCTCGGTATAAAGGGAAGTATGTACAAATGGCTTGATAGATAACTAGAGAACAGAACATCAAGGGTTCAAGTTCAGGGATACACTAGCATGAAAGCCACATTAGAGCAAGGAGTCCCTCAAGGAGGAGAGCTCTCACCAACCCTCTTTCTAATCTTTGTCAATGGCATAGCAACATGCCTACCAAAGCGAGTACACTCTGCCATGTATGCCGACGACCTGGCAATATGGGCGTGAGAAGAGTCAATGCCCATAGCAACAAATCGACTGCAAGCTACGTTAAATAACCTGGAAGTCTGGTAAAAAAGTGGAATATGAACATAAATGCGTCTAAAACCACTTACCCAGTGTTCTCCCAGAACAACCAGGATCAGGAAATTAAGCTTAAAGTCAATGGGCAAGATTTTCCAGAAAGCAAGACCCCAACTTACCTTGGAGTCACACTCGACCGAAAATTGACTTGATGCCCCCAAATCGAAAATGCTACGGCAACAGCGAGACACAGGCTCACGATGATGCGCAAACTCGCAGGCTCCACGTGGGAGCAAACACCAGAGTCCTCAAAACACTATACTCTAAAAGGGTGCGACCTGTCCTGGAGTACGGCATTGCAGCGTGGAGCAGTGCATCCATCTAGCAATTCGCCAAAGTGAGCAATAGTCAGAACCGTGCAATGAGCTCTATCACAGGCGCCATGAAGTCCACGCCTATCAAGGCGATGGAAACAATCACAGGCATCCAACCAATGGCAGATCGAAGGGACAGAAAAGTCTTGGTATTGGCGGAAAAACGTAAACGGCTCAATTCCCACCCTATGCACGAAAGAATGAACGTATTCGGAAGGGGCAGAATACAGAGAACCAGCTTCGCAAAAAACGCGAAAACACTGATCGCAGACCATCCGGTCCTAGCAAACTGCTAAGCCAAATCAATCCCGGCAACCGATAAGTACCCGCAGTGGAAAACCAAAATGCCGGAACTAAGGGAATCAATCACAGGCATACTTAAAAAAGGCCAGCAAGAAAACCTCGAAAAAAGAGCGGCCACAGAAAAATACATAGGGACAGAGTACCCTGAAAATAAGTGGTTAAACGTCTATACTGACGGATCGGCTAGGAACGCAATCAGCGACTGCGGAGGAGGAATAAAGCTTAAACTCTCAAAAAAGTGACGGTGACAAAGTGATTGCCACAGGAAAATACTCAAATAACTACCGGGCAGAGGCAATAATAACAGCGGCCGAAATGATTTTAGAGAGAAGAGGCACCTCTCACAACAATGTCGTGATATTCACCGATGCTCTATCGGTCATCACGGCACTCAAAGGCGTAGGCAAAACAGAGCTGAATGAGCTCAAAGCGACCCTCGATGAACTAGCGAGCTCTCTCAAACGCACCGTCATTCAGTGGATCCCATCACACTGCAATATATGCGGAAGTAAAGATGCCGACAAGTTAGCTAAAGAAGGCGGGATCAGTTAAGATCAGTTATGAGGAAGCCAAAACAACCATCGGCTGGTACTAGAGAGACAAATGGACAAAAAACCATCCTCACCATAACAACAGCGACGGATACTATGATCTGTCTCGTAGTGAACAAGTTGCCATACTTCGCCCCTGTACCGGCCACAACAAACTCCGTGCCCAAATGTTCGACAAATTTAAAATTGGCCCAACTAGCCTGTGCCCCTGCAAAAAGGCGGACGTGACGGCAGAAGACGTTATGCAAGATTGTCAACTGATAGCAGGTATAAGAAAAGAAACATGGCCCCAAAACACAGAGCTCCGCGAGAAGCTGTACGGAGGAACGGTGTCACTTAAATACACGGTAAAATTCATTTTAAAAGTTGGTTCATCAGCCTTGGCCGGGATCGCGAGAGAGAGAGAGAGAGAGAAGGAATGAAACAAAGAAACCGTTTATGGTCTCCAATAATGATGTGGTTTTCCAACAGTTAGAAGACGAGACGAACACAGAAGACATGAAACAAAGAAACAGTTTATGGTCTGTAATAATAATGTGGTTTTGCAACAGTTAGAAGACGAGGTGAGTACATAAGAATGCATGAAGTAAATCGACAATATTTGGAACGAAACATGTACATAATTATTGAGAAAGAATGAGCGAAAACATAAAGCATTGATAACATAAGAAACTATCAAAGGAATAGAAGAAAGAAAAGAAAATCAGATTAAAATGAAAGTAAAACTAAATTTTCAAAGCTAGAACCAAAGAAAAACATAGAGGATAGCAGATAAAGTAAGGAACAAATAAGGACATATAAAAGACAATACTTAGAAGATATATCAAGAGCGTAGGTGGTAGCAGCAGTGAGAGGAAAGACCTGGGATATTTACAGCAGCACTATTGAAATATCAGGTAAATAGAATCGAACACACGGAGGTAGCTGCAGTGAGGGAAAGATTAGGATCTTTACAGTAACACAAGGAAAATATCAGGTAAATACAAACAAGTGGAGGTAGCAGCAGTGAGGGGACAGATTAAGGATATGTTTACATCAACTCTAGGAAACTATCAGGTGAATAGAATCGAACAAGGGGAGGTAGCAGCAGTGACAGGAAAGATTAGGGATCTTTACATCAACACTAGGAAACGATCAGGTGAATAGAATCGAACAAGGGGAGGTAGAAGCAATAACAGGAAAGATTAGGGATCTTTACATCAACACTAGGAAACTATCAGGTTAATAGAGTCGAAACTCTATTAGAGTGTTGTTGAAAAATAATAACACGAAATGTATTACTAATGTTAGATACACAATTGAAAGATGTGTGGCATATTTTAAGGAAATTTTGAAGATATTATTCTATTCAAACACCACAAGATATCTATCTTGCATGCCCGAGTGGTTACCGGGCCCAAATTTGGGATGTAAAGAATAGAACCACTGTTACCTGCCATGCATGTCGTAAGAGGCGACTAAGGAGGTTTGGCTGAAATCGGATGCATGTTTCCTAAATGTGTAGAAGTCTATGCGTTTAGGGGCCTACCAAACCAATGTGCAACGTATACACGTTCTTGGCAAAGATCAAACATATCACAAAGAGTGATTAAAATTAGTTGTAAAGAACGAACGCAAAGAAGAAGAAGAAGATATATCCTGCAGATATGGAATTGGACATCAATTGTTAGATACAATATAAGTAATAGATTATATATAAGTATTATAAGTAATGGTAACAAAATCAGCTAGGATGTGATCACAAAATCGTGTATAGCTTTCCAGTATGACAGACACCAACCTAATGTCATCAGTCAGCTGCGACTAAAGGCACATTGTTTATCAATTAAAACAAGAACTTCTTTCCAGGAACCACCATGGTGGACACCTGAGATTGCAGAGGCATGGGTGGAAAAAGGATGGCAACCAGAGCATGGGAAAAAGCCAGAAAATTACAAAATCTCTCAGAGGAACGTAGAAGGGCCCTGACAGAACGAACGAACAGTCTAGCTATACATTTCAAACAGATTGCAAGAGACGCCAAACCCCATACATAGGAGAAATTCTGCGTTGAAATTGGAAACGAGCAATCACTCGCAAAATTCTGGCGACTGCATCGCAGCATGATTG
The DNA here is from genome assembly GCA_020796225.1 of Arion vulgaris. NCBI lineage: Eukaryota > Metazoa > Mollusca > Gastropoda > Stylommatophora > Arionidae > Arion > Arion vulgaris. The sequence goes on from CM036772.1 coordinate 15,395,645, forward strand.
GCGGCGGAGACTTTTTCAATTCCTAATCTGACTATGGACAGTGGGGTAATCTTGAGGACAGATGAGGAGAAGGGTGAGGCGTTCTTGCATAGCTTTATTCTCCAGACAGAAAAGAAGGACAGAGATGAAAGTAAAAGAATTGCAACAGATCGTATACCATTCGCATGAAATGCAGATTGTCATAGACGACAATATAGAATACATTTCAGTCGATAATATCAAATCCATACTAAAGACATGCTCTGATACAGCACCTGGTCCTGATGGTGTTCGGTACAGTCACATAAAATGTCTGGAGGACAAAGATCTTGCTGAATTATACAAGCATTTCAAAAAGGGTATCCATACTGGCACTATTCCTGATGTTTGGCTTTACAGCTATCTGAGACCCTTTCCTAAACCTAGAAAATACCTAACAAGCACAGGTAGATATATAATTATTACCTTACAAAACACTGTCGGCAAACTGCTTGAAAAATTCATAGCTCGTAGAGTTTCAAATGTAATGGAGACAAATGGTCTGTTCCCCTCCACTCTCAGCGGCTATCGTCCAGAAAAGGACACCTGGTGCAATGCAGCGGCTTTTACATATGATGCGTATGAGGGGTTTCAGATGGGAATGGCATTGATTTGCGGGACGCATATAACAATGTCTCTTACAACTTACTTATGCAGTTAATTAATAGATATGAAGGTGGAGTCAGGCTTGGTCAAGTGGATTGCTGCTGCCCTTTTTGAACGCACGTTATCATTGCGTTGTGGTTCATGGGCGTCACAGCCACAACAGGTCCTAATGAGCCTTCCTTAGTGATCGTCACTCTCTCCAGTCCTGTTCAATGTATACACAGTCGGGGTAACTAACACACAGATGGTCGGAATTGGCAGAACAATGTCGTACGCCGATGACATTCTGGTGTATAGCATGGGCAAGTACAGAAATGAGATCGCATCTGCATTACAGTGTAAGCTGAATAAGATTGGTGACTAGTGCAATGAATTCGAAGCGAATGTGAACCCAGCGAAGTCTTCTCTGACATGGTTCTCTCTTAACACTCACATAGTAAAGACACCTACTCCAGTTGTCAGTATGTGTAACAAAGACATACACAGAAGCGAAACAATAAAATATCTTGGTATAACAGTTGACAGAAGCCTGTCATTTAAGAGTCATGTTGCGAACGTAATCCTAAAGGCAAGAAAAAGGCTAACCGCCCTCAAAGTTATGGCGGAGGCGGATATTGAACAACGTCTGGTGCTTCTTCTTTATCAGAGACTAGTTCTGAGCGTGGTGGACTATGGTCTTGGTCTTCTGACAGTAAGCAGAACATCGATGGATAAGTTAGACAGGGTCCAAAATGAAGCGATGAGGCTCATACTTGGTTGCACACGTGACACTTCATGTGAGGTAATGCACTATGTCCTTGGATTGCCAACGATGGCCAGGAGACACAAAGCCGCACAGGTAAAAGTTTATCTGAGAGTTTCTGCTGACACAAATCAACCTCTTCACGAATCCATAAATGAAAACAAGTGCAGGCGATTGAAGAGAGGTCGATCCTGGATGACCGAGGCAGAGGATGTTATTAAACAGTTCTGTACTCTAGATGAGCTGAGGCACGGTGAAGAATGGATGCCTATTTCAGAGGATATGACTGCTTACACCAGGGTTGTCAGTACACTTGGGAGACGCTGTAGAGAATGGGCACCGGGTGTCGTCAATGCGGAGATTCTTGCACTAGTGGATTAGCACTCCCATCCAGGTCATATCATTATCTATACCGATAGCTCTGTCAGACGCGGAACCAGATCATCGTGGGCTTATTCAGCACAGCGAAATGGTCGCACACTTCATGAGGACTGCGGCGCTTTCGAAAAAACCACATCAATCATGACTATGGAGATCACTGCTGCCTCCAGGGCTCTGTCATGGGTGGTTGAGCAACAGGTAACCCATACGATTATCATATCAGACTCGATGAATATGCTTCAAATGATTGAATCTTTAAGTATACGTGTGAAATGGATGGACAGCTTTTGGAGATCACATCTCAAGAAAATGACTTGTCTGTACACACCTGGACATGCTGGAGTGCTGGGTAACGAGTGTGCTGACTTTCTTTCAAACAATTCCCCGACTCAAACGGGCAGAAGTATGGACAGAGCCGATATCACCAATGCGGTACGCTCGTAATTATGTGACATGGGCACGTCTCAGACACTGGAACGAATTCGAGAATTATGCGTTAAGTTTGGACATGCCAGACACTGTCGTCTTCGTGGTAGAGAGAGAAGATATAGTAATCCACTTCTCATGGGTCTGGTGACAAATGGACCTTGGGATGGACTATGCAGCGGAGGACAGAACATGCATGGGAATGCCCAATGTGCCATGACGTCGATCGCATAACATAACATAACATAACATAACATAAGTAATAGATTAATAAAGCAATCAAAGTTTAGAAAAAAACGTGTTAGTGGTCGATGCAGATTGTCTTATAAGCTGAGGCTGTGGTTGAGAATGTAAACATTGTCTTACAGCTAAGGCTGTGGATGAGAATATAAACAACAGTACAAACTACTACACCAATTACTTGGCAATATCTGGGAGATTGAAGAAATACCAGCAGATTGGAGAGAATGATACCTGGTGGAACTACCAAAGAAAGTATTGTGAAAGCTAAACAGGAATAATGTTGTTGTATGTTCTGAGAAAAACACTGAGCTGGATCATCATGAAGAGATTCAGAAATGTCATCGACATAAAACTATTTTAAAAAGTGCGTTTCAAAACTTATGCCCATATTTGAAATTCTGTAAGTCGGGAGCCCTTTAACGTAAAAAGGTGATATTTTGTATGTGCTCTATTAATCGTCATGACATTGCAAGGAAATAAGTGCAATGAAAACAAACAGCTGGTTTTCACGTTAGCTTATATGCGGTATACAAAAAAACGTCAAACATGAACTAGACATACATTCGAAACGCTTACAGGAGCTTTATTGTTGTTATTGGTGAGCAGTTGTAAAAACCTCAATATCCACTTGTTTTTAGTGTTTTCCTGTTATTTACCGTAAGACCAAAAGTGTTTACAATTGAACGGACAAGTTATGTTTGGTTTTTCGAAGGTCATTTCAATAGCCTCATTCCTTGCAGAGGCGTGCAATGAGTATAAGAGTAAATTTGGTGGCACTACAAAGTATCACAATACAGATATATCAATATTGTTATAGAGTCGCTAAGGGTTTGAGCATTTCTATCTCTGAGCAGAGGACAATGTGTGTTTTGAGAGTCAATCGACGTACATTCAACTGCTGGATCCAAGGTTTTCACGTAAATGTGCAATGCAACCAGGAACGCAAGATAGAAAGAAAGTCGTAGATAGTTTTGATAGAAATCTTATTCGAAGAAAATTGTGTCGAAAATTTGAGTTGAAAGAAACAGATTACGGAAATTAAAGATGGGGCTTAGAAAGAACAACGTCATCGATGTGTCGAAATATACATTATGGAGAGCTGGGGTGGGAGGAAGGGGGCAGGCTACAAATTTAGAAAATATGCAGGTGGAAGAAAAATTATCTGTGAGAAACAGCATCTAGTTGTGATGAGAAGCAAATATTTGCGTGAAGTTAGAGAAATGCGACGGCAATGCTATGACATTGTGTATTTAGACGAAACATGGATTGAGGATCACCACACCAATGAAACAGATTGGCAGTAATTAGATGGAACTATTAAGAAATTAGTAGGCCTACCAAGTGGCAAAGGGCAGCGTTTTCTAATTGCACATGAAGGCAGTATTCAAAATGGGCTGTTGAAGAATGTTCAACTCATATTTCTTTCGAAATCGGAGATAATCAGGACTGCCACACAGAAAAGAACTATCATATATTTAGAGAGTGGATTGAGAAAACTATTCTTCCGACATTAGATATGCCCTCTTGTCTGATAATGGACAATGCATCATACCACAATGTAGTGGCACACGAAAACAAAGTCCGACGTCATTTAGTAAAAAATATGCATAATTCATAATTCATAAGTACGGTTCCAGCTTCACTTCAACGGGTCACCCCATAATTGCTCCGTTCCTGTGCCAATGAAAGTCACACGAAATGCTAACAACTGCGAACTGTTTCCTGTGTGAACTAATTCCAGAATGAAACAGCCGCGTACCACCACAAAAAGCAACCTGCTCCGCATAAAATGCATATGGCCGTCGCTAATGTAGCAGCACAAAACTGTTCATCACTTGAATTGCAATTCTTGTCGAAGGGAACATCAATTATGACAAAATTCAGCTTTCTGCACTCGCAATATAACTGCATACGGCAGATTGAGCTTGTTCGTCATAACCGCTGTCCGTCATTTTCTGAATACACACTAACACACAACAAACGCACGGTTGACACAACAAAAAGCATTCCATGTAACATTCATAGCTCAAAGCGTTGCTCAAGCACTAACTCAGTAGCTCGGCAAAACGAAACCGGAATATACTCGACCAAATATGTCGGAAATGCACTAGCAAAGTCGTGTTCAGAATCAAACAGTTCTGACTCTGAATGGCCCTCCGCATTCCGCCATTGCTGGTCAGGTACATCCAAAAAAAGACTGCCAATCTGTTTCATTGGTGTGGTGATCCTCAATCCATGTTTCGTCTAAATACACAATGCCATAGCATTGTCGTCGCATTTCTCTAAAAGAATATGCAATACAGATGCTTGCTTGAGATTGTCATCAATGTACACATCTGGTCCTTTTCAAGACCACCACATTCATCCTGACCTCTTAACATGACAACTATCAAAATGAAGGTACAAGTTGAAGTAAAGCCATTTATTCTTGCATAATTCCACTCTCGCAAAAAATGTGGATACACCTAAGACTTATCAAAAGTTTCATATGTGTTATATTGCTGTAAATTCTATTTTGTGCAACCAAAATAATTATTATTTAGTCAAATATCAAAGAAAATCGTCGCTTCAGTAAAATGGATGTACCTACATAAATTTAAATTATATATTCGTAATGTCATTGGAAATCGAGCACCACATGCAAAATTACGTTGCATTTGATGCAAGGGTTATTAAGATATTAGAAGTAGTTTGTGGGCACGAGATTTGAAACGCACTATCGGAGAGGAACAGGCTTGCTTTCAGCCAAATCGATCCCGCGTTGACCAGATAGCCAAATTACGTATGCTAATAGAGCACAGTGTCGAATGGAAATCCCCACTTTATATCGGATTAGTTGATTGTGAGAAAACTGTCGACATCACTGATAGGAAAACACTTTGGAAAGTCACCATGGGATCCAACACAAATGTAGTAACCTAGTTAGAGCAACATGTGGGGACACACAATGTAGTGTTTTTCATGAGAGAAAACTAAGCAGACACTTTTTTGAATAGAAACAGGAGTGCGACCGCCATGCCTTCTACCACTTTTGTTCTATTTACTGACCATATACTGATTGCCGGGTAGCATGTGCTGAATTGTGGTTTATTTCGTGGTTTTATGGTGGATTTGATTTGTATTTCAGAAGAAAATATATTTATTTCGTTCATCTTTCAGGGAATGTTTCATTTGAGAACATATACACATCAGGTCAATGGGATTTCTCAAGAAATAGACACTCATATCGGTTCAAGCAATACGACAACACAGTGTTCTCCTGTTCATCTTTACATTAGGTCAGATTCTAGTCAGATCAAATGTTTCCATCTTCTACCATATTATAGTAGACGGTACAATCTGCAACTGTTAAACTCACTGCCAGATCAAATGTTTTCATCTTCTACCATATTATAGTAGACGGTACAATCTGCAACTGTTAAACTCACTGCCAGATCAAATGTTTTCATCTTGTACCATATTATAGTAGACGGTACAATCTGCAACTGTTAAACTCACTGCCAGATCAAATGTTTTCATCTTCTACCATATTATAGTAGACGGTACAATCTGCAACTGTTAAACTCACTGCCTTGTAGAGGGGCTCGGAGGGTTAAAAGCTAGGGAATAAACCCTAATAGAAAATCCCCACTACCTTGTGGGTCAGCACGGTTATGCAGAGGGCTAAAGGAGTAAACCTTGACCACAAATCCAGAGCAAGGGACCCTAAGGAAGTTGATGGTTAAATGTGTAATCATTTCATCTTCTGACATCCCCTGCAAATCCTGCTTGATTCCAAACGTATGGACTTTGTCTTTCCTTTGAATTAAACAGTAGGAAATATAGTTTGCAGTTTATGCAAAATGAGCAAGGCACATTCCCCATATCAGCTGCCCAGGCTAGGTACAAATGAAGAGGATACTTTATCCTTGCTTTCAGCTTCGACACAACACGGACAGAAACAGTTACCTAGGAAAATGAAAAGTAAATCTCTTCGATTTAGCACATGAAACGTAATGATAATGTGTCCCGGACTTCACAACATAGACCCGTCAGCGACAACGGACATCATAAAAAAACAGCTGTCTTAGACAGAGGACTTGAGAGACTGCCGGTAGACATAGCTGCACTACAAAAAACCAGATTCCCAGATTGCGGCTCAGTAAAAGAAAAGAATTACACATTCTTCTGGGAGGGCCTAAGCACAAACCAACCTAGACTATATGAAGTCGGCTTTGCTGTGCACAATATACTTGTGAAAGCTATCCACACACCAGTAGCTGCATCAGAGCGAGTAATATCACTACGACTCAATGTAAAAGGTGGACTCCTAAACACCATATGTGTCTACGCACCAACCATAGCAGCGTCTGCAGAAGACAAAGGCAGGTTTTATGACTCATTACAGAATATCGTTAACTCATTTTCAGTGGATGAGCAACTATATATAATGGGTGACTTGAATGTACGCATAGGATCGGATCACCAGTCATGTCCAGTATGCCTGGGTCATCATGGCATTGGAAATATCAATGATAATGGTCAGGGACAGCTTGAATTCTGCTCCCAAAACAACATGTCTGTAACAAATACTGCTTTTGCTCACATACGCAGAGTGTCATTGTGTCACACAAGATCAGGTCACTGGCATCAGCTTGATTTTGTAATCACACGCAGACAACACTTCAACGTGGTAAACACCACACGTACTTTCCATAGCACAGACTGTGATACAGGTCATACACTAGTTATCAGCAAAGTCAAAGGACTACTCAGAAAAACGCATACAACAAGAAGACTACCCAACGCCAAAATCACTGGAATGGGAATGTCAGAAAATAGGAGACATTGAAAGAGAGTTCACAGCTCTATCGGACAATGTAATTGGAGAAAGTAGTTTAGACGGAAAGTGGAGCATTCTTAAAAATAATATGTATGACCGCACCATCTCTTCCTTTGGCGTCAAGAAATTCTCCAGCAAAGACTGGGTAGAACAAAATGAAACAAAATTCAGCCCCCTAATAGAGGAAAAGAAAAGAGCCATAATAAATTACAAACATAGCCCCTCTCAAAGCTCAAAGGATCGTCTCCAGCACACAAAATCAGTAGTGCAACGGGAGTCAACGAGGTGTACACATGAATACTGGTAAAATCTATGTTCTGCAATACAAAATGCTGCAGATATGGGTAACACCAAGACAATGGATGAAAATAGCAGAATAGCCCTGAGACCAAACATCACAAAAGTTTCGCCGCTAAAATCGTCAACAGGTGAGCAATAACATAAATGAACAAACAGCTTCAATCACTTTCAATTAAAAACGGCATTCAGTCACAAAGTAGAACTCATCAGGACAATAAATTACCACAAGTGCAATTTTCAACATAATCCAACATTCTTACATAAATGTCTTTCAAACACCAATTCATTCAATTGTTAGTGCTTATTTCCCCCCGCACGCATTCGCTATACAAAACCACAACCTGTCCACTAATCTCCCCACTCGCGCGCTTCACAAAGCGTTATAGTTCCGGTTACATTCCGAATACTAGCTCGTGCTAATTAAGACCGAAACCACTTAGCGATTTTAGTGTCAAGGGTCGCAACTTCTAAGTATCGACAGTGACGATACACAGCAACGTTTCGACCGAAAGGACTTTATCAAGCAAATGATACAACAGGAGTGACGAGTTTCAAAGAACACTACATATGGACGACTACATACGGAGACATTCAAACGTATCTAATAACCTGCTGCCTTGCAGGTCGGCTGGGAACAGCAAAAACCTGACGGACCGCGAACCCAATAAACGCTAGCTGAAACCGGATACGTCGCCGAAGGATAAGTACCAGAGCTCCAAATGGCGCTGAATGATGTGACGTAAAACAAAACGTTCTTGGCAAAGGCTGTTTATATATCACAATAAGAATGATCAAATTGGCCAAAAATAACGATCGACAAGAAGAAGAAGAAACGTATCTAATGAAAATCTTATGAGCTTTTCATTAGTGAATATCTCCGTATGTAATCGTCCATATGTAGTGTTCTTTGAAATTCGTCACTCCTGTTGTATCGTTTGCTTGATAAAGGCTTTTTTGTCGAAACGTTGCTGTGTATCGTCACTGTTTCTATATTTTGTAAAACTAAAGTACTTTGTTCTTGCGTGTCTCGCAACTCGTAAGTACTACAATACCGAAATCGCGAATCATGCATATGATAACGTGTCACTAGAGAAGTCTTAAATTCGACAATAGTCATCTACTTATAACTACTTTTTAAATATTTTCTAGCACCTATTGCTATCAATACTTAACATAATAATTACTTTCTTTTAATTGTCATTCTGGCTATGCATAAGTGTGCGCCGCACACAGAGCACGCATGGAGAATACGCCACTGATTGTCACAACACATTTCATATTTCTCTGTCATATGCTCTCATGTACTTTTATACAAATGCTAATTTTCTAATTTAAAACAGTGTTACATTTGTGTCTGATTCTAGAAAAAAAAACAATTCTGTGCTGGAATAACAGATGTGTGTGACAGGGAAGATGGGTGCTGCAGTGGCGAACATAAGTGTGAGATATTGGAAAACGGCATACGTTACTGCGTTCCAGAATCTGTAAGTGTATGTGTTTGTGTGCATGTTAGTATGTGTAAGTTTGTGTGTGTGATAGTATGTGTAAGTTTGTATGTATCTGAAAGGAAAATGGGTTTGTATATGTATGTGATAGTATGTGTAAGTTTGGGTGTGTGATAATATGTGTAACCTTGTATGTATGAGAAATGGCAATGGATGTGTATATGGGTGTGATATTATGTGTAAATTAGTGTGTGTGTGATAGTATGTGTAAGTTTGTGTGTAAGATAAATGCCAATGTGTGTCTATATATGTGTGATAGTATGTGTGAGTATGAGAGTGTGATAATATGTGTAAGCTTGTATGTATGAGAAATAGCAATGGATGTATATATGTGTGTGTGATAGTATGTGTAAGTATGTGTTTGTGATAGTATGTGTATGTGTGATAGTATGTGTAAGTGTGTGTGTGTGTGTGATAGTATATGTCAGTTTGTTTGTAAGAGAAATGTCAATGGGTGTGTATATGTGTGTGTTATTATGTATATCATCGAAACACGTAATAACAAAGTACTGTAGTTTTACAAAATTCAAAAACAATGACAATACACAGCAACGTTTCAACCAAAAGACTTTTATCAAGCAAACGATAAAACAGGAGTGACGAATTTCACAGAACACTACATATAGACTACGACAGAGACATTCCAACGTTCATAAAATGAAAACAGTATATAATAACTGAACATGTGTTTACATATTTACTTGATTTTGTGAAGTTTCTCTTCTTTTTCCACTTCTATATTTTACATTTATTTCGTTATTCGTTTTTTGTCACATATTTTCATTTCAGGACCGTTGAAGTTTTGGTCTCTCTTATGACGTAGGCAACTTCATTTGCTAAAGCCACTAAATATTCCTGGCTATATGTTACAAGTATCATGTCACTGAGTCAATATCTTTCATATATTCTGTCACTGAGCCATACATTCCACATATTCTGTCACCGAGCTATATGTCCCATATATTATGTCACTGAGTCATACATTCCACATATTCTATCTCTGAGATATATGTTCCACATATTCTATCACTGAACTATATGTCCCAAATATTCTATCATTGAGCCAAATGGTCCACATTTTCTGTAACTGAGCTATATGTTCCACATATTTTATCCCTGAGCTATATGTTTCACACATTCTATCACTGAGCTATATTTTTTCCACATATTCTATCACTCAGCCACATGTTCCACACATTCTATCACTCAGCCACATGTTCCACACATTCTATCACTGAGCTATATGTTCCAAACATTCTATCACTGAGCTATATGTTCCACACATTCTATCACTGAGCTATATGTTCCACACATTCTATCACTGAGCTATATGTTCCACACATTCTATCACTGAGCTATATGTTCCACACATTCTATCACTGAGCTATATGTTCCACACATTCTATCACTGAGCTATATGTTCCACACATTCTATCACTGAGCTATATGTTCCAAACATTCTATCACTGAGCTATATGTTCCATACATTCTATCACTGAGCTATATGTTCCACACATTCTATCACTGAGCTATATGTTCCACACATTCTATCACTGAACAATATGTTCCACATATCCTGTCATCGAACAATATGTTCCACATATTCTGTCATCGAACAATGTGTTCCACATATTCTGCCATATCATCTTCTTCTGTTCCTCCATTGTCGTCTATATATATATATATATATATATATATATATATATATATATATATATATACATATTTATATATATTATATTTACTTTACATTCACAATTTGTGTATGTTATTAGTTACTGGTCACACAACTCCAGACTAACCTATAGGTTCTCAGTCTCCCACAAACAGATTGTGAAGGGAATGCATACTGATGGTTCCTGTGGCTTGCTGGTTAAACAAACTTCTCTCTCTATCCCGCAAACAATTAGTTCTACTTGTACAACGTGTAATTCCAAACTCCTTAATCGCTCTATTGATTCAACGTCTTTTAGTGTCTCGTCCAATAGTAAGTCGTCAAGAAACCGATGAACTTCCCCTTTATCCAACCTAAACTCACCAACAATCTATGATAGTAAGTCCTCTCTCGTTTCCGCGAACACCCGCATGACCAGAACAATAGATTATGTTATTTCAAAGTGTTCCTTTTCAAATCTCCCCAAATATGAGCAGCTTGAGGGATATGTCTTTCAAATCTGCCCAAATATGAACAGCTGGAGGGATATGTTTTGTATATATACATTCACTAATTGTCTGAATTTGTTAGCAGATATATGTCTGACCATATTTCAGACAAAATAGATATTGCATCAGATATATCATCAACTGAAACACTGACATTAACAATATCATCATCAACTTTATCGTTTTCTGCAAGTTGTGAAGATATGATGTAAAATGTATATGATTAGTCTTCCATTACGGAATATTCAAATATCACTTGAGTCATAGTTGCAATGTTTTAGTTTAGATGCTTCTTTTAGAACTAGAATGAAACAGAACTATGTTGGCGAGTTCCCAAAAACTATGATATACGATACGCAGGTGGACATGTGCTTAAATAGACAATATTATTATCACACGTATCACCTTATAAACATCATCATCATCATCTAGGTGCGTATCCTTTATAGGACGTTGCTCTCTTTGCAGCACATCTGAAATTCACTCTGTCTCTTGCCAGTTTACCCACTTCGTCGATGGTCATATTCATGGTTTATTTAATATCTTGTAGCTATCTTCCTCTTGGTCTGCCTCTGCGTCCTGGGACCCTGCCCTCTAGTACTGTTTGTTCCAGGCCATCGTGACGCTTGATGTGACCAAAGTATGTAATTTGTATGTATAGTATGTTGTTTATCTGCACGCCAGAGTGTAGGACCAAGGCGAGCTATCAGAGCATTTTCCCGTCCTGAATGGAGTCAAACAAGGCTGTGTGATTGCACCAACTCTGTTTAGCTTTATGTTTTCTGCCATGCTGACAGATGCATTCAGAGATGGTAACATATGTGTCAACATCAAGTATCGTACAGATGAAAACTCTTCAATTCAAGGAGACTTCATGCAAAAACAAAAGTAAAGTCTGATACCATCAGAGATCACCTATTTGCTGACGACTGCGCCCTCACTGCCAACACTGAGGCAGATCTCCAGACTAGCATGAACAGATTCTCACAAGCCTGCTCCAAGTTTGGTCTTACCATCAATACCGAGAAATCTGAAGTCATGTACCAACCAGCTCCTGGAAAAGTATATGCCGAACCAAATATTACAACAAGCGGCAGGAAACTGAAAGTAGTGGACAAATTTACTTATCTTGGAAGCACACTGTCCCAAATTATCACCATAGATGATGAAATAAATACCAGAATCTCTAAAGCTAGCAGCACCTTTGGCAGACTACATAGAAATGTCTGGCACAGATGTGGTATTGGTCAAGCCATAAAACTGAAGGTATATCAAGCTGTCGTGCTCCCAGTCCTTCACGCATGCCAAACTTGGAATGTATATCAGAGACACGAAAGGAAGCTAAACCACTTTCACACAGTCTGCCTTAGGAAAATAATGAACATCAAATGGCAGGATATGATCCCAGATACAGAGGTCTTAAAAAGAGCTGCTCTGCCCAGCATCTACACAATCTTGAGGCAGTCCCAGACAAGATTGGCAGGACATGTGGCTCGAATGCCAGAGTGCAGAATACCAAAACGACTCTTTTATGGTGAGCTGCAAAGTGGTAAACGCTCACAAGGGGGCAAGAAAAAGCGATTCAAAGATACACTCAAGAACTCGATGAAACCTTTTGGCATAGATGTCAACAACTGGGAGAATGCTGCTCAAGACAGATCAGACTGGTGCACACTTCGTCGACACGGTTCCTCGGCCTGCGAGGCCAATAGAACAGCACGGATGGAGCAAAGACGTCAAAACAGAAAGGCAGTAAAACTTCACACAAGTGCAAGTATACCTCGCCCCCACTGTAAACGAACATTTCAAGCACGTATCATGCTCACTAGTCATCTACGCACACACAGACAAACATAGCGTAACTACATTCCTTTGGATGAAAATGTGTGTGGTCATCATCACCCGTGATGGACGAGCATCATCATGTTGTTTACCAGGCAATTCTCTTGAACATTTAGTTCTTTCAGGAACCTTATAAACACAAGTAGCCAATTTTGTCTATTTCATAAATCATATTTATCTAGCACATATTCATTTGTACTTTAATATATTCATTCTTTGGTTAAACTAACTTGATGTTTTATTTCTATTCTGCCATCTGGAATAATAATTTCCTCAAAGCAGTGCATACCACGTAATTCACCTTGCAAGCTACATGAGAATTGCTGTAATAGTAAAGATCATTGCATTCATACCAAAGGTGGATATGACGCCACCTGCGTATCTGAAACCGTAAGAGTGTGTGTGTTTGAGTGTGTGTATATGATAGTATGTGTACGTTTAGTCATGCTCATAAAGTTTAAAATAAGTGAAAGTATCCAGCTCTCTGCATCTTCAAGTGTCTCATGTCCTGATCCTGGCATACAATAGGTTGCCCACCTCAGAAATAGAAACCCCTTGCTCTTTATTCATTGATATGTGATACTCAGGAGAAAAGAAGGAACATATATTTCTGCTATATTGGCAAACGGTAGATCAATAAACCGAGATGATATTCTGATCGTCTTTACTAAGACAAGGTTAGATAGAGAATTCAGGTAGTGACTTCTATTATATGTTGATGTCCAGCCTGCGAGATCATGCTATCATACTTGACGCTGTTAGATTTCCAAAACTGTGAGAGGAGTTGACGATGTTTCATTAACTAACACATGACTGGTATTGCAGTCGCCGAGTACATACGCGTGCACTGGAAATGAAGTCGGTATGATCTGATGGGAAATTAACTAACTAAAAGCTACTCTTCAAACACACATAGACATACATACACATACACAAATTCTCACTGTCAGGCAATGTTCAAAACATACATAATGACGCAGGCACACACTTTTTTCACTCAATAATGTATACAGAAGGATTTTCGTTCCAAGACACACACACAGACACACTTGTATGCTTTCCAATTCCAATATATATATATATATATATATATATATATATATATATATATGTATATATATATATAATATGTGTGTGTGTATGTGTGTGTGTGTGTGTATGTGTGTGTGTGTGTGCTGGAACGAAATCCCTTCTGCATGTTTTAAATTACATCGTATGGTATTCCTTAAAATCCTGTTTATTTATAAACGTATGGATGGTGTCTTCTCTTTTGATAACATATGTAGTCAAGAGATGGTTTATGTGTTTTCTCTTTTGATAACATTAGAGTCAAGAGATGGTTTATGTGTTTTCTTTTGATAACATATGTAGAGTCAAGAGATGGTTTATGTGTTTTCTTTTGATAACATATGTAGAGTCAAGAGATGGTTTATGTGTTTTCTCTTTTGATAACATACATAGGGTCAAGAGATGGTTTATGTGTTTTCTCTTTTGATAACATATGTAGAATCAAGAGATGGTTTATGTGTTTTCTCCTTTGATAACATACATAGAGTCAAGAGATGGTTTATGTGTTTTCTCTTTTGATAACATATGTAGAGTCAAGAGATGGTTTATGTGTTTTCTCTTTTGATAACATATGTAGAGTCAAGAGATGGTTTATGTATTTTCTATTGATAACATATGTAGAGTCAAGAGATGGTTTATGTGTTTTCTCTTTTGATAACATTAGAGTCAAGAGATGGTTTATGTGTTTTCTCTTTTGATAACATTAGAGTCAAGAGATGGTTTATGTGTTTTCTTTTGATAACATATGTAGAGTCAAGAGATGGTTTATGTGTTTTCTCTTTTGATAACATTAGAGTCAAGAGATGTTTTATATGTTTTCTCTTTTGATAACATACTCAGGGTCAAGAGAGGGTTTATGTTTTCTCTTTAGATAACATGTGTATGGTCAAGATAAGGGTTATGAACAATGATAGAAAGACACATTGACAATGTTAGATGGTTATACAAACATACAAATATTGAGAGAACACTTGATAAATCGTCGAACGAATAAGTAATATAAGCACAGCAATGTGTAGACTACCTGAGAGCGAAGACAATATATATTAACATTGAAGATTAAAAATAGAAATCTATCAGACATGTGTCAAGAAACTATCAAGCTCTTTAACTCTTACAATACACATACTAAAACTATCCTTTTACGCACTGTTTTTGAGGAACAAATTTTAAGGCGAAGCTGTCCTTACAAAATTTGTTATAACTTTATTGTATTCAACAGCAGATACAAACTGCATACACCAAAGTGTGCGCAATTGAAAGATCTATTACAAACACCCACTTGCTGTATTTGAATTTTAAAAATACACTTAAAGCATTAAATGTATTTAGGAAGTTAAAACAAGTGGTTAGAATCATATGGTCCGTGAAGTGGCTTTTCGTAAAATGGGAACTAACTTTATGGTCTGTCAGATGGCGTTTCGTATTGTAAGAGTTAATATATATGTCTCAATAAAATATAGAAGCTAACTCAAGACACGAGAGACATAACATCTTTCACTTTCACTGTTTTCAACAGATTATACACTTTAGACTGTTTAACAAATTAATCAACTTTGAAATAATTCATCAAGCCATTTGTCAAGGGAATCATCATCATCAGGTGCCGTGACGCTTGCTGCAGGCGATCATGGATCTCTGCAAAACTCTGTCAATGGTGTTTGCTATCATCTCAGATATTGACGCTCTTTTAACTTGTTTGTTTCGATCGTTCTTCTCGATCATTTTGATCATTCGTATTGTGATAGGTAAAAAGCTTTTGCCAAGTACAAATATAACATTGTGCCCCAGTTAAGCCCCTACTAGTGTATCCGAAGTTTTGGCTTTCGCAAATGGTCGAGTCTGCTTTGCCGGCATTCAAACACTTCCAGGTATCGTGAGTACATTTCTCTTTAATGTTCAGTTCAACGCCGTAAATTTGCGCTTGGATCTACGTCAAAGAGCCGTTTGTACTTTGAGTGCGGCATTCATTTTGCATACTCCTTAATGATCTTTTTAATGCGGTATATTTTGGCTTGGATCTACGCCAAAGAGCATACACTACTTTGCAAATTTTTTGACTGGGTGTGGTTGTTCCGGATTAGGAACGTTTACAACCCTACTAGGACTGGTCATATGAACTGTCACTTTTCGACTGTTTCGTGTGTTCATTGCTCTTTAACGATCATTTCCGCCGTATAGTTGGGCTTCATGATCTTCGTCTAAGAGTATGTCTACAGTATGCGTCCATTCAGACTATGTGAAATCGTTCCAGATTAAGATCATTTTCAGCCATAAACGACACATAAGCTTGTCACGCAGTATGGCAACGTTCTCGTGTAGGTCACCGTGAAAAGCGTCCGCCTTCGATAATGTTTGGATTTGAACGACCTGTCAAACCTTTACACTGTCGTCTTTACTTTTCAGTCACGTTTTTTTCCAGAATAGGAGTATTATCAGCCGTTTCGAGGCGCGTGTCGGCACTGGAAATTTGCAGTGTCTACTGTGCATTTTCGTAGGAACCGGAAAAACATGGACTGGGACTGTGCACAGATAATGTAGAGAGTCGATTCATTCACCGCTAGCAGCGAAATGAAAATAAAAGAAACAATATCCTTATGATATGCAAGTACGGTTTGAGATGCTAGTACGGTTTGAGATGCAAATAATATAACAAAGCAAATTTTAGAATCCTAAAAACATGAATATTTTCTCAAGTATGGGTGTGACATATTGACAATTAAGAAGACGACGGACAAGTTCTTAAATATGAGTGTTACAGCAGAGGTATCCGTATAACATGGACAGAGAGGAGAACAAACGATAAATACATATATATATATACATACATAAAGGGAAATGCAAATGAAAGATAACAGACTGATTGTATAAACAAAAAAATGTAGTATTTAAAAAACCCAAAAAATACGGTATGGGTTAGAGAAAAGCGTTTGAAAAGGAGGCGGCCCGGCAAAAAGAAGAGGAAGTTCATAGCGTACTCGAATTTAAGATATGATTAATGCTATTAGCATGATTACAGCAAAGTTGACATATCTTGCCTCAGAGAATGAAGAAAATTCCGAAGGACTGTTGGGTTGCCAATGATCTGTTCAAGACATTCTGTTGTTCTGTTGGATTGTGATTATAAGTCTATGAAGAAATGTTATATATGCTTTCGTATCACATATCATTCTTCAAACAGAGCGATTCCAATATTCATTTGAGATCATCCAGATGGTTGAGTTCACTCAGATTAAAGTACCACACTAAAAGATTGAACTCCCTTCATCATTCCTGAATGTCTCGTCTGTAAATGTTCATTGCACACAGAGTTTATATGGCAACAACAAATATATCGTAAGAACGACTTTAGACTATTCAGAACTATTCGCTACAAACTCTGATTCTCAACGATTTTAAGTACATCGGTGCATGCTACTAACAAAATATTGTGATGTATGTTTCGTCAGCGTAGATAGACCACTCGAAACTCGTATCGTGCTTGTGCTGTGACAGATACCGTCCCTGTACAGAGTAGTCCCTAATTTTCTCATATAGTCCATTTTGTGTGAAAAAAGTGTTTTTAAACACATAAAAATTGTGTCAATAAATAGTTGTTGTTCGGTAAACTTCGCAGGTAATAATATTTTTATTTTAAATAAAAAAGTTAAATTATACAATTTCTATATTATCGTTTGATTTGCATTTATTAACAGTTAATGCATTTTCTTCTATTGCAGCGTCAACCTTTCACATGAGGTCGATAAAATAGTTTGTCGTGAGCATAACATTGACATCCTAAAAAACCTACGGAGTGTTTCTGTTTCATAGACCAGATGCCCCTGTCTCTGCAGCCGGCATGCTCAAATTATCAGTTACATTATAAATCCATACTCTCGCTGGTCTTCCTCTTTTCCTATTTGCAGGGAATAATCCTTTAATAAAGGTTGTCTTTATTGAATTTAACCTGTTTTTAAATGTTATGGTCATTGCTTTTATTTCCGTGAACATTGCCTTTTCTTTACCGATCTTCTGCTGTCGTTCTAACCTTGCACAAACAGTTTTGTATATATTGCTTTTTATCTATGCTTACGTGCTTTCTAATTTCTTTTTTTTATGTTTCCTAGCCTATTTTGTTTTCATCCATTGATGTCCGTTGTATCTTTATCTCTCACCACTTTTCAAATAACACTAGTTTCGTTGGCAATCCACTTATCCTGTCTCTCTATTATTTGTGGCCTATACATTTGTCTGATAACATTAGGTTATCTATAATATATGTGGTTAACTCCCCTGTATGAACTCTTCATTTTGACAACACTAGGATATCTCTATAGTTCGTTCCAAAATTCGAGATCAAGCTAAGATTTAGTTTGTACGAAATCTATCTGATGGATACAAGTAATTTTTGCATGCAGTCTTATATACCTCACGACGTTACGAATCCATGTTTAACTAATTGGTAGGTAGCTTAGTTGATGCAAAAAAACGTTTTTGTTATATAATTTTGCATAAGCACAACAAAATGATATTCAAAGTTTAGAATTTACAGTAAAACACAAAATGGTGGCGAATGTTTGCAAAGGCCTAACCCTATTACATATTATAAAAACAATGTGACATGGTTAGCTTTTTCTTCATGAGCATTTTTTATGTTGATATTATCTTTGGCAATCACATTGACGTACCTTTGGTAGTTGTTGCCAGTGCCTGGTATTGTGAGGCAATTGGTGAAGGTAAAATCGGATGGGATGTTAGCTATTAGATTCGAAGTCTATTCGAAACATATAATTCAAATCTTACATAACTAAAGTTTTGAGTGGGCAAAAATACTTTTAGAACGTCGTCACTGTTACCTATATAAAAATGCAAAAATCAAGAATTTCTGTCAAGTGGATGATTTGATATCGGTCGGTAAAGATGATCACGAATTTTCGAACGAACTATAGTATATGTGGCTAGCTCCCCCTGGTGTCATCTCTTCATTCTGACACTAGGATTTATCTAGTATATGTGGTTAGCTTCTCCCGGTGTCATCTCTTCATTCTGACACTAGGATTTATCTAGTATATGTGGCTAGCTTCTCCCGGTGTCATCTCTTCATTCTGACAACACTATGATATATCTAGTATATGTGGCTGGCTCCCCCGGTGTCATCTCTTCATTCTGACAACACTAGGTTATCTCTAGTATATGTGGCTAGCTCCCCCCAGTGTCATCTCTTCATTCTGACAGCACTAGGATATATAAAATATATGTGGCTAGATCCCCCGGTGTCATCTCTTCATGGACTGTCATCGGGAATTCAAATCTGTTCTTCACTTCTGCGACATATTCTGTGGATGCCTATTAACTTTAAATCGTACCGTTTTTAGTTTCTTTTTTAATCTTCTGAGTTTCAATGATAACAACGTCATTGCTAGCTCCTGATTGCTTCCACAGTCTGCATTAAGTATGTTTATGTTGGTTGTTATATTTGTTTTCTATAGTTGTTGTATTATTGTCAAGTCTTTTAGATTTTTTGGAATTAGTATCTGGTGACGTCCAGGTAAATAATATTATAGGATGTTGTTCAAACATTGTGTGTGCTATAACCAGATCGTTTTCGGCACAGCAAGTTCTCGTTTTGTTCCCTGCCTCATTTCTACTTCCTATGTTATTTTTTCCAACTATTTCTTTACCAGTACAAAAATAATCTTTTAACAGAAAGAGACACATCATCGTGACATGGAACAGAATGGCTGATCTATTTTATTAAAACAAAATATATAACATTCAAACTGATTAATTAAACCACAAATTAACTTTAACGGCAATCTCTCTCTCCTCGTTAACAATTACTTTTGTGTCATCAATGCTACATCTGTTTGTATTCATATGACACATCCACTTCCCACCAGCAGAGTAGTTTTTACTATTCTTCTAAATAAATGTTGCTGCTAACATTGACGATAATTGATATTAGAATTAAAGAAATACTAACCATCATTTGAAGAGTCTTACAGTGTTCAAGTTTATTATGTAGCACACATGTACGTTTAATTGAGTGTATCTAATGTTGACATACATATCGTTTTATACTTTGTATCAAAGGGCTTCTATGATTGAAATAACTTTCATATCATTCAAACTGCTCGAGAAGATACGGATGTAAGATATGGCATACATCAAGGTGATCAACTCATTCTAATGTGTCTCTTTGTTGCTGAGATTTGTTGATGAATTCAATCTCCACAGCTATCCAGATCTCATCCCATGTGGAGGGTTCTGACTAATTACATATTAATCGTGATGTTTGCGTAGATGAGATTGAACTTACATTCCAGACGGAGGCGGACAATAAAATGTATGTCCTTTGTTCAATATGAATATGTACATAGTTTTGAACAGAGCCAACAATAAACTTATGGGCCTTCGGATAATTTGGTAAGAGTTATGGAAAATCAGACTACAAATACACCACGTGTCCTCGCATTCCAGTATTGATTTATATAGACGAATTAATTTTAAAATCAATTCAAAATGCTAAATCGAAGATATATATTGCAAAAAGTTAAGTTTAACAATAATGAATATCAATATAATGAATATTATTCACCCATAAATAACCATTGACTCACAGAATTGAGTAAAATTGCACAAAAGCTTGCAGTGTTCTATCAAACATCTGTAATTTCCAGCCCCTTTTTCAGGTATGGTAAGTTCAGCCTAGGTCAGGTAATCCCCAGTCAGTTGTCTGGCCTAGTTGTCTAGAGTTGGCTGTGGTTGTGAAGTCCCCTCTAACTATAAGTTTTTATTTTGTTGACATGAAGTCTTGGACCGTAGTAGTTAAACACCTGTAATATTGCCCCCTCCATATATTCCTCAATCTGACATGCACTGATGTTGTCAGATGTAATCAGGGCCCTATGATATATTTTCTTGTTCAAGAAGTAAACAAACCTTTGAATCAAATACTGCTGATAAAATATCATTTCTTTCTGATCTATCTTTTCTTATTACATCTATTGCTAACATGTTGTTACAAGCAAACATGCAGTAGATTCTCTGGATCGCAACACTAACATTCAAGAATTTCTGGATACAAATCCACAGTTGGGTTCTCTATTTGAAAAAAATCTTGTGGAATTGACAATTCGCCGAAAAAAATTCAAGCTTTTCAAGTAACTCACATTCGAAAAATGGCACACGACACTTTGATTAGCCTGTACAAAGAGCTGCGTAATCGTCTGCCAGAAACTTTGATATTTTGAAGCAATATAAGCTTGTACAAAATACATTGACACATATTAAGAAACCTATTATTTCCTTGCTAGAATTATTTCATTTCGATGAAGAAATGAAGTCATCAATTGGGATTCAATTCAACAACATACATTTGTTTGACTTTGCTGATATTACAACCACTGAGGGATTTTGTCTGTAGTTTTAAATTATACAGTATCTTTGGGATGTAAACACTTCAAACAAGTTGCAACTTTTACCCGAAGTTTATTAATTTTGTCAAATTCTAATGCTGAAATGGAACGGTTATTGAGCAGCATGAACATCGTGACAAATAAAATAAGAAACACAATGCAGATGCTCATGCTTTCAGCAATTTTTGCAGTAAAATACGGCTTAAAGGGACATAACAAATGCTACAAAAACCTTTGAATTACCTAAATATGTTACCGACAATATTGTGAACAATGGACTCATATGACCCAATAGAAACTTCGGGTCTGTATTTTGATTGCTCAAAGGCTCCAAATTAAAACAGATTATACTTTGTGTGAGTACGTTTATTTGTGTTTGTGTGTGTTTGTGTGTGTGTTTGTGTGTGTTTGTGTGTGTGTTTTTATGTGTGTTTATGTGTGTGTGTGGTGTGTTTGTATTTGTGTGTGTTTGTGTGTATGTTTGTGTTTGTGTGTGTATGTGTGTGTAGTGTGTTTGTGTGTGTTTGTGTGTGTGTGTTTGTGTGTCTGCGTGTGTTTGTTTGTGATTGTGTGTGTTTGTGTGTGTTTGTGTATGTGTGTGTTTGTATGTGTGTTTGAGTGTGTTTGTGTGTGTTTGTGTGTGTGTGTTTGTGTGTATGTGTGTGTATGTTTGTGATTGTGTGTGTTTGTGTTTGTTTGTGTGTGTGTGTGTTTGTATGTGTTTTTGAGTGTGTTTGTGTGTGTTTGTGTTGGTGTGTGTTTGTATGTGTGTTAGTGTGTTTATGTGTGTTTGTTTGTGTGTGTTTGTGTGTGTTTGTGTGAGTGAGTGTGTTTGTGTGTGTTTGTATGTGTTTGTATGTGTGTTTGTTTGTGTGTGTGTATGTTTGTGTGTGTTTGTATGTGTATTGTATGTGTGTGTTTGTGTGTGTTTGTGTGTATATGTGTGTGTTGTTATAAGTATTTCTAGTTTAGACTGTTCAATATAATGTCCAACAGGTTTGCATCATGTGCCATCTCCTCAGAAATAAGAAAAATATATTTACAGTAAATAACAAAACGAAATTGTTTGTCGTAAAATGTTATAAGTTAAAATCAAGACAATTTGACTTTATGTTCAGGACAGGTGTTGATAACTGTCGATCAATCACTCCAGACTAGCTCAAACGAGATACATAAATTGTGTAAGCTGGTGACATATTTAACATCTTTATTGTGTTTTATGATAGGTTTAATGACAGAGTTCATGTTATTTAATGTATTGTTAATTACGCGCATGTCATTTTATCTTTAATTTATGCTTCACTGTTGTTTCCCGCACACTATCCATGTGTCAGTCTGACATTTCTGCAAAGGGTATGGGTCTGTTTTAACAGTTTCCCACACGCCATCAATGTGGTAGTCTAAACGTTCTGCAACGGTATGGGTCGGATCTAACAGTTTCACACACACAATCCATGTGGTTGTCTAAACGTTCTGCAACGGTATGGGTCGGATCTAACAGTTTCACACACACAATCCATGTGGTTGTCTAAACGTTCTGCAACGGTATGGGTCGGATCTAACAGTTTCCTTATGACTAATCAGATATGTTGTGATTCGATAGTAGTATTCTAGATGTCGTACTTTGAAGTAGACTTTGTCTATCTTCTTGAAACTTTTTACAGTTACTCTTCTTTCTTTCTTTCTTTCTTTCTTTGTCCTTCTCTGCTTTTTGCCGCTAGGCGTAGCAGGTTTAACTGATGATCGGTTTCCGATATAATGCACGCTCGGTCGCTTGATATGCTGTGGTATTGTGGAGTTTTAAAATGTCTGTAACTCCATCAACCCATCTTTTTCTTGGTGCTCACGGAGTCTGGCACTGCCTTGTCACATTACTTCATTGCACCTGGGATCTTCATCACTTTAAAGTTGCACGTGAAATGTAAGGTTTCCAGCAATAAATTATCTAGCAATCTGTGTAACATGACCGACAGTGACTGTCATAAAACAGCACTCACTTTAAATCACTATTTTAATACGTATGTGCACTGAAATAGAAAGTAATAAATAAACAGAAGTTCAGTCAACAGCACTAGTTCTCATGGAGAGGTGATGATAAGCAGCAGATGAAACGATATTTGTATTTCAAAGTGAGAGATGTAGTGGTTTTTCTAAAATGTATTTATGAATATCAATGTTTAAAGACATCAATTTAGATATCACTTTCAGAACATAACTGAAGTGATAGTCTCCATCATCATCAAGGTGCGTATCCTTTATAGGACGATGCACTCTTAGCAGCGCATCTGCAATTCACTGTCGCTAGCCACTTCACTCACTAATGTCTATGGTTATATTCATTTGTTTCTTTAATATCTTGTAGCCCTTTTCTTCTTGGTCTGCCTCTGCGTCCTGTGACCCTGCCCTCTACGATGATAGAAATATTTATAAGAAGAACTGAGCACATATGGAACTGTTCAAAGTTAAATAATGATGAGCCTCACTAATGTCTATGGTTATATTCATGGTTTCTTTAATATCTTGTAGCCCTTTTCTTCTTGGTCTGCCTCTGCATTCCGTGACCCTGCCCTCTACAATGATAGAAATATTTAGAAGAACTGAGCACATATGTAACTGTTCAAAGTTAAATAATGATGAGCCTCACTAATCAATACTTTGAACATATGTGTTATCATGTCTAATAAATTAATTCATATTAAGATTGCTAATTTAACTTGGGTATTATGAAAGTGTTGGAAAAGACATTATTACCAAATTATAAAACCATAATTCAATGGTAGATCGGTTATAAACACTGTAAAACTGTTTGACTTTATTTATTTGAAATAACCATAACCGACATTTGTTCAACATCACTCAAATTGATTATCAGTTGCGTTGTAGAAAGAGAACGTGTACATATCTCACCATTTCGACTAACAATCTCAAATCGGATAATGAACATTCAACTAATCGACCATCAAATTAATGGTCATATCTTTATTTTTTTTTTATTTTCGTCAATCCTGTTTTGTCTCACAGCGTCAGGATAAGAAGAGATTTCTTGGACGAGCTTTGTGTGCGCTTTATAGATAGTATCTTTCGTCGCCTTTGTTATCTCTGAGGTCCAGTTGTATGTGGTAATATCATGAGCATGAAGGTCTCTGTGGCGTAGTGGTTGTGTGCTTGTCTCTAGCGCCAAAGATACAAGGTTCTCTCCTCGTGGAGCCATCTGGATATTTTTCCAGAGATTCCTGATTTCAGTGTTTATGAGATCGATTTGCTAGTCCTATCGGAGACAGATGATAAAATGTAGATCACGGGTTCAATTAGAACACTTAAAAGAAACCTTGACAATTAAAAATCGAGAAGAGCAGGCTGGAAAGCGCTGCACGGCACAATTCATTAGAAAAATATTAAAAATGAAATTCCTACATAAATATCTTCACAATCTTCAAAATTACATCGGGCAACCTTGCCAGTGCTACGGAGTCTGTGCAATGCAGTTGAGATCTTCCTGTGTAAGGAAGATATCGGGTCACATAGGTTACTCTCGGAAGTGCAATGACGATGGACCTATCAATCAATAAATCAATCAATAAATCAATCAATTTAACTATATCATGAGCATACAAGTAAGTGCAGGCATATGTCTAATAGCATTTACGCATTCAAAACATCGTACAACACGTTCCCGCATATGTACATATCATTGATTCTAAGTGCATCCTATTACCTTATTCGGGGGTCTCTGTGGATAAGTGGTTAAGCCCTTTGGCTTGTGAGTCGAATGTCGTGGGATTGAGTCCGAAACGCGCCATTCTGTTCACGAGTGCAGATTTTTCCAGAGACACCTAGGATTGTTGCTGGAACTACGGAGTTCGTGCTTTGTGCAATACTCTCGACAGGTGGCGTGCCATTTTTGTGGAGAGGGGCCGAGCCGTATGGGGTAAAACTCAGTGCAATGAAGTCAATCCTTTGGCTTTTAAGCCCTTTTATTACCTTGCACCATGCACTACTGATAGGAAAAGTAAGAATAAAACTGAAGAAGATAAAGAGGAGCGCAAGAAACATCATATCGAACTCATCAACACTCAAGACTGACACAAAAGTGAAAGACTCATTTAAACGCATTATACAAAACAGATATAACGCTATGGAAAAATAGAAACAATAGAAGAACAATGGCAGATGCTTAAAGAATCAATCCAACAAACGTCAAAGGAACTAACCCACACAACATGTCAACGGATCAAAAAAGAAATGGATGACGGAAGACATTTTGGAATTAATGGAAAATAGAAGGAAAAACAAACATAATAAAGTAGAATATGATCGAATCAATAAAGAGATAAGACAAAAATGTAAAACAGCAAAAGAAGAATGGCTAAATGAAAAATGCAAACAGATCGAAACAGAACACAAAGAAAACCCCAAATCAATATACGAAAACGTAGACGACTTACTTGGCAGACGTAAACGTACAACTACTGGATGTTTAAAATCAAAGCAGGGAGATATCCTGATGGAAACAGACAAGAAAATAGAAAGATGGACAGAGTACATTAAGGACTTATACAGTGATAACAGACAAGAAATAAACATCAATTACAACCATGAAGGACCACAAATACTTCCATCAGAAGTTATCAATGCCATAAGACACACGAAAAAAGGAAAACCCCAGGACCAGACAACATAACAACAGAAGAAATAGAAGCAACAGGCGAATTGGGCATAGGCGTTTTAACAAAATTATTCAATGACATCTACAACACTGGATATGTACCCAAAGATTTACGACAATCCATTTTTATAGCACTACCAAAGAAAGCAGGAACGATAGAATGCGAAGAACACCGCACAATCAGCCTCATGAGTCACGTAACAAAACTACTTTTCAGCATTATTATGAGAAGGGTACGAAACAAAATAAGACCAGAAGTTAAGGAAGAACAATGTGGCTTTGTTGAACGCAGAGGAACAAACAACGCAATATATACAATAAGAACAATAATGGAAAGATCAATAGAAATGAAGTTGGACTTATACCTATGTTTCATAGACTACGCAAAAGCTTTCGATAAAGTAAAACATGGAGAAATAATCAGCATGTTAGAAAGTATAAATATTGATGGTAAAGATCTTAGACTGATCAAGAATTTGTACTGGCAACAAACCGCAGCCATTAGACTAGAGAGTAAGATTGGAATCTATCAGGCGATACAGTTAGAGTACGACAAGGGTGCGTACTCTCACCAGACCTATTCAACTTATATAGCGAAAACATTATGAGATCTATAGAAGAAAAGACAGGAATAGCAGTCGGTGGACAAAACATAAACAACCTAAGATACGCTGATGACACAATTCTCATGGCTACAAATGAACACGATCTGCAAGACTTGATAGACATACTAGTGAGAGAAAGTGAAAAGAAAGGATTAAGCATGAATATAAAGAAAACAGAGGTTATGGTTGTCTCCAAGAAACAAGAAACACCAACATGCAATATCAAAATAAATAACACAACACTGAAACAAGTCCATCGATTCAAGTATCTAGGAACATTCTTAACACCAGATGGAAGATGTACAACAGAGATTAGGAGTAGAATAGCTCAAACGAAAGCAGCTTTTATGAAAATGAAGAACACACTATGCGTGAACTCACTACCAATGACACTGCGAAAACGAATACTCCAATGCTATATTGAACCAATTCTGATGTATGGCAGCGAATCATGGACACTGAACAAACAATCAATACGATCATTGGAAGCCACAGAGATGTGGTTTTACAGAAGAATGTTGAGAATTCCATGGACAGCAAAGAAAACAAACGTTGAGGTTTTAAATCAGGTCTGCACACAAAGAAACCTTATCAAAAGAATAAGAATCCGACAATCAAGGTTCTTCGGGCATATAATGCGAAGAGAAGGTTTAGAACATTTGGTGACTACAGGTAAAATTCAGGGAAGGAGAGATCGTGGAAGACAGAGGGAGAAGATGTTAGATGGCCTGACATCATGGTTCGACAAAATATCGACGTCAGAACTGATTACATGCACCAAGCAAAGAGAGTTGTGGAGAGACATGATCGCCTACGCCGGCAGGCATGGCACTTGATTGATTATTACCTTATTCATAAAATCAAATCTGAGATGCTAATGATGTAGGTCTAGAGTCTAGAGCAAGGGTGGCCAATACGTGGCCAGCGGGCCACATTCAGCCCACCGTGCGACATGTTGGAGCTAGATCAAATGAACATAAGTGTTAACTATATTGTACATATTACCAAAAGAACATTTCATCATGAATCGTTCGTTTCGTATATTTTTAAATTATAGCTAAGAGAAATGTGAAATATCTCGCATTTCTGGTCGATATAACTAGCCACATAATTGACATCGTTAATACTCGTCTACAAGGGAAAGATCAATTAATAAATACGAAGTATGGTCATATTTCTGCATTTAAAATGAAAAAGAAAGGGGACTGCACTTGTCTAGAGAACAACCTCAAAAAAGATGTCCTCAGAAACGGAATGTGTCAGCCATTATTGGCGGGGAGGAATCGACACATACGAACAACTGAATGGCCATGCGCAAATATTTATATAGCTGTGGTGCCACCACCATGGGATACAGCCAGGTGGTGGTGGGACCGGACCCCTTTCTCCAAGGGTCCACCCTTAGCTACTGGTGGCCCTGTTGGTTCTTGCAAAGCCAGGGGTGGACAGGGTATTACTACTTACTGGCAGCAAGGACAAACTTTCACCCCACACAATTATGCAATGGAATGCAGAAGAGGTAACCAATAAAAAAAACCGAGAATTAGAGGAACGTCTGCGAGCAGAAAAGATTGACATCTGCTGTATCCAAGAGACACACCTTAATCCCTAAAATAGATTCAGCATTAGAGGATATAAAACCTTCCGTCAGGAAAGAGAAAATAGACATAAGGGTGGAGTAGTAACACTAGTTTGCAATTCCATGCCGATAGTTGAGCTACACAGCTCCAATCAGATGAGCACATAGTGGGGGGTGGTGGTGGTGGTGGACCCACCAATCAGAGGTGTGGTGGTGATGGTTGTGGTGGTGGTGGGTGATGGTTGGTGGTGGTGGTGCTGGCAGTGGCGGTGGTGGTTGAGAAAGTTTTCGTAATGGTAGGGGTGGTTTTCATGGTAGTGGTGATATTTATTAATTTGCACTTTATTTCTCACTTTGTCTGCATAGGTAAAAGTTGTTTTTGTTTTTGTGAATTCTTTTCAATATTAGGTGGCGATGTCGCTCAGACATTCTCTTGGCGATTTAAAGGTTAAAAGTTCAAATCTAGCAGTAATTACATGGTCAATTTTTTTTCTCGAGTCAGGGTGAGGTTTGAATGAGTTTAAATTTAGGGCTAGAAGTAGGGTTATGTTGTGGTAGGGGTGTGGTTGATGGTCGTTTCTCGCCTAATGTTTCTTACCATGTTTTCAAGTAGGTTCTTTGTTAATATCGCAATTTTTTAGCAGTGTATTTTTTTGGGATTGATTTTTGCTGTAATTCTTTCATTGTAGAGGCAGTTGACTAATTTGTCAGTTATTTGATATGTTAATTAATTAGTTGTTCTGTTTGTCTGTTTATTTGACGATTCGTTTACATTAGAGTTACATTTATTTGATAGTTATTTTCATGAGTTTCGTTTTTATTTTCTGTTTGCTTAGCAAGTTATTTGGTTGTATGGTTAGTGTTAGGTTTTGTCAGAATTGGACAGTACTATCACTAACGGACGAGGAAGTTCTCTTAACTGCTCAGTGGTACAGAAGCCAAGGTATGGTTCACTGCGATCATAAAGCGCAGCAGATTGTCTGCGGGCCATGTCAAGTTTTACTGTACTGTAGGCATGTTTCTAAATGGTGTTTTCTGCTTGTGTTTTTCATCCACTCTTTGTGATCTGTATAAGTACGTTTAGTTCTCGCTATTGCCATACGGCATGTACAACAGTCGCTCCCGTACTTTGACCTAATCACGTCCTGAGTCAGAACGCCTTCATGTCATTCGTTACAAAGCTACAGATTTTAATTTTCTGTTCTTACGTCTAGTGAAGAATGTCCCAAACAGGGGTGTACCGCCTCCTATCAGTGGGCCCTGTAGCGTTCTAGGTGGGGCGATTGTGGGTTTAGAAGAATGTGTGGGTAGTTCAGGCGATTATGGTTCGGTGGCTCCTTAAAGAAGAAATTTAATAATAAATATTTTAAAATAAATTATTTTCATGATTTTGCATCTATTGTCTACCATGTGCTTTTTGTGTATTTGCAACGCCATTCGCAGTAGACGTGAATTTATTACCAGGAACATTACAAATTGAACATTGTGAAATGTGTTGTGATACACAGTTAAAGGAGAAATTCCATCAAGTTGGTTTGGAAGAGTTCTATAAAACGTATTTAGACAAGGATACAATCCTGCGTTTTACAAGCATGCTCTGTCGATGGTTTCGCTATTTGGAAACACGTATTCGTGTGAACAGCTTTTTAGTCGCATGAGCCACATCAAATCACAAGTGAGAACACGAATTTCTGATGTTCATTTGGGAAAAGTGTTGGATTGTTGTAGCGCCAACATCAATCGAGATCAATTTTGATACACTTAGTTCTGCAAAACAAAGTCATACGTCTCACTTTTAAATATTTTAAAATTGTCTAATTAATATGTTTGATTCCCAGATATGTTTTATTTTCTTTAAAAAAGAAGGAAATTTACCTATTTCTTGTGGGTTTTTTGGGAAGCGACGATGTGGTCGAAGCTGTAGTGCTCTTGCTTGTTTACTTTAATTGTTTGTTTTTTTAAAAATAAGTGCATGGCCCGGCAGGAAATATTACTTCTGAAATTTGACACGCCTGCTGAAAAGGTTGGCCACCCCTGGTCTAGAGCAAAGATTTCCAAATTTATTTGGCCCGTCGCCCACTTTGCACAACATGAAATTTGTAACGTATATCTCCACATTATAACATTTGTCCAACACCTCCCCATATATATATATATATATATGCTCTATTTTCTGTTTTACACAGAAAATTGATATATATTTATGCTATACATGGTCAATTTTTAAATGATTATATGCATGAAATAGAAAATTGATGAAAGAATGGATCATGTAAGACGGTCATTAGATGAATTAAAATGCAGAATCAAAATTTTAAATGATTATTCAATCGCAAAAACAACAAATAATTATTTTAAAATATTTATTATTAATTTCTCCTTTAAGGAGCCATCGACCTTTAATTGCCCACACACCCCTCCCCCAGACTTTTTGAAGCCACCTTCCCCCATAGAACGCTTCAGCACTCACTGGGGGCGGCACCATCCACTGTGGAAAACGCTGGTCTAGAGTGTGCAATTATATTCTCAGGATTCTTTGAGGTTATTCATTTTATTTTTCTCTACAATATATGCCGATATTGCTGTCCCAAACACAATCAACATTATTGGTTGTGTCTGTATGATTTAAATACATAAAGATATTAGTATGGACAGTCATCTGTCTTCCGTCTTGAGCATGCTTGGCAGTAGGCGACCAAGATTGTTTGGGACATGTGAGAAGAATGCAGACTTGTCACATACCAAAACAAATATTGCTCTGTGAACATTTTGAGGGGAAGAGACACCATGTTAGACCAGTGCTCAGATATAAAGATATCTGCAACGCCTCAATTAAGAACTTTTCTATAGGTCCCAGTAAATGGGAAAAGCTAGTTGATGACAGAGTTGTGTGGAAGGCGATATTGCGCAAGGGTGCAGAGTCTTTTGAGAAGAGACTTATGTGTGAACTGAAAAACAAGAGATAAAAGCGAAAACTCAGAGGTTGTCACAGTAAAATACTTGCCAATTGACCGTCTGTAAAGACGAAAGATGCCATATCTATAATAACAACCAAACAAACTATATTGCTAATTAGAAAACGATGATTTCCAGACGAAGAACAAATATTTAGCAATTATTAATGATCATACATGGACAACTGAAGAATACATAATTTCGAAACGCTATTATGCTAAACTTAGAAAATGTAACAAATTGAAAGAATCATTCTGCAGGGAATATATTATTTTCTACATTATAATATATGTAAGAATTAAACTTTAGGGAAGACAACTGCTGGTGTATATTTGTTTTAATCTGCAAGATGTACTGTAGCAATGCAGAGACGATGAATCCAGTTCTACTTGTACAAAGTGTAATTTTAAACATGTCGTTTTCCACATGGATTGTCTGTGAGCAACTGTTAGAGCAGACACATACCGTTGAAAGAAAGATTAGACTACCACATGGATTGTCTGTGGGAAACTGTTAGAACAGACACATACCTTTGTAGAAAGCTTAGACTACCACAAGGATTGTCTGTTGGAAACTGTTAGAGCAGACACATACCGTTGCAGAAAGATTAGACTACCACATGGATTGTCTGTGGGAAACTGTTAGAGCAGACACATACCGTTGTAGAAAGTTTAGGGTGACACATGGATATGTGTGGGTAACAAGAGTGAGGCATATATTAAAAATACAATGACAAGTACTTAATTAACAATACACTAAATCTGACATTAAACACAATAAAGATGCTAAATACATCACCAGCTTACACAATTTATGAGTCTGTTTGTGCTAGTCTGGAGTGATTGATTGACAGTCATCAACACGTGTCCTGGACATAAAGTCAAACTGCGTTGATTTCAACTTATGACGTCTTACGAAAATTAATTCTTATTTTTTTAAAATTTATTTTCCTTTTTATAGTAGAGACAAATAAATCAAACTTCTTGAACATTATTTTGAAGAGTTTAAACTCTAAAGATCTTATAACTGAACAAACACATCAACACACGCATATAAAGTATTCCCTGTTTAATATAATTAGCATGCTCACTTTGTCTCAGGTTACTGTGTTTAAGACACTTCCAAGGGGACGATCGATGTAGGTGTGCACATCTTTGCTTATAATACAACATTGTTCATGCAGCGCTCATATGTTCTTTACTAAAAGACTTAGATTAACCCATTCACCCCTCCAAGCCGATGTCGTTTTTAAACAGGGATGTAATCTAAGTGAACTGAAGTATGGGGAATAATGTGTGCAAGTATCAACGGATACACAAGGGTTGTCGTTACACTAAGACTTTGCTGTTGGAAATGGGTCCCTGACCTCAACGATGCAGAAAATATGGCTGTCGTGGATTAGTACTTCTTTCCAATGGATACCATTATTTACACTGAGGACTGTCAGACCTAGAAGCAGATCAACCCCTGTTTCCAACGTGGGGCCCATGTCCCAATGAGGGGCATTTGCATCGTTTAGGAGGGCAATGGACTCGTTCAGAGTTTAACTAATGTCCATGATGTTGTAAAACCGATATATCGGCTTTTGGATGTCTGTTGACAAAAACGAATGTTGTTTCCCAATCACTTTACTGAAGTTTGGATTATTTCTTCCTAGAACCAATCATTGACGTTTCTTCAGTAAACAATTCTTCTTCTCCTTCGAACGCTCCATATCGACCACTTGACAACCATTCTGTTTGATTTGTATGTGATCTGAGCATAAGACCGATTGTACGCTGTGCCAGTAAGTAGGCAAGAACATTCGAATATTTGCGATGCTTTTTTATTTACTAGGGTAACATATCTAGGGAATACATCAGTCGCCGCTTAAGGCATGCATTGCATGTCGTAGTGATATTATTCTTTGCTTCTCTTGCAGGCCCTGGCACCACATGGGAGAGAGTGAACAATTCAATTGTTGGAAATTAAAACTTGTTGTCATTGTTACATATTGGGGAAGGGGCATACGAATTTCTGAAAGGCTTTGGTGGGGCATGGCATAAACAAGGTTGGAAAACACTGAGATAAACGTAGGATTATTCCGCACATCGAAACATGAGCACGCTTAATAAGAACTGTCACGCTTTTGAGATAAAGAACAACGATCATGGCTAGGGAGATCACAGATACCTGTTGCTAAACAATAGGATACCAAACGATTATATCAGACTAGATAGGCATATTTTGTATGAGATTTCAGACAGTCTAGACTTCGTGATAGAAAGAAATGATAAACTAATCAACTTTCCGATGAGCACTTGGACATTGGGATAGCTGCAGCAGAGGAAGGAGAACGCATTGGAGTGACTTCTTCCAACGCTCCATATTGACCACTTGATAAATACTCTTTGTGATGTGTATGTGATCAGAGCCTAAGAGCGCTTGTACATTGTGCCATTTATGCGCCTAAACGTAGACCAGCAGGTCCTATTTCTTTCATGCTTTTTATTTACTAGGATAGCTTCCCTAGGTCCTACATCAATCGTCTCTTAGTACATTCCAAGGCACCAGACGGCCGATTGTAATGTCTAATGTACAATGCCATCTCCCGTATTGCATAACAACAAAGACGTAGGATAAAACGCAAGCTCTGTATTCAAGTAATGCATGTAATAAATGCTTAGCAGTTAACATTCGATAATACTAGACTAGAAAACAACTGAATAGACCATGTTCATACTAAATATGACATCATCTTCTACAATACACCAGGGACCAAACACCGGTACTATGAAGTTATGTACTACCACTGACATCGTCATGTGTATAAAATATATCCGAGTACAATTAATTATTCAATGAAATACAATGATAAATGATTCTATCATTCTTCTTCTTTTTCTTCTTCCAACGCTTCATATCGACTACTTGTTAATCACTCTTTCTGATTTGTATGTGATCCGAGCCTAGGAGCGAGTGTACGTTGTGTCAGCTATGCGCCTACAGGTAGGTAAGCACATCCGATTTCTTCGAGGCTTTTTAGTTACTAAAGTAGTTTCGCCTCCCTCAGTCACTTCTTACAACATGCCTTGTAGGTAGCAGTATTCTTTGCTTCTCCATTGGCCCCGACAAACAAATGGGCGGGACCTACTATTTAACCAATAATATCTCAGACCACCAATATACATAAATGATCTAGCAGTAAATAAGCCACTACTTCTCTTATATTACAATTCAATCATCATTACAAGTACTGCTTTTTATCAACTCCGGCTGCTAGTAAATCGTGTCCAGTAAACGTGAGTCTTATTAATATTTTATGTATATATATATTGTGTTGTTTTACTATACACGTATATTATGAAATTACATCCTTTATAGGAAGTAGCCATCAATCATTGTAAACTAATCGTCGATTTATTTAAACACCACTTATACGTTCAGTAGTTTCCCATTGCTTTCTGAACCGTGAGCATATTTTTACCTTTCGTAAAAATACCATGGAAACGAATTTGCCTTGCAAACTTACCCGTTGCATTGTTTGAACCAGGTATGCTTATGTTGTGATCGAGCTTACTACCGCTTAAGCTACAGACGCCCACTGTTGCTAATAATTACTAAAAATACTAACATGCCCAAAATTACTAATATCAAATTAAGATTCACTTTCGTAAAACCGTTATCTTTTAAAAATTAGATAGAGGACTATATGCTGCTCTACTAAGTTTGTAAACTGCATTACAATTCTTCCTGTGCAAGAAATAAATTGAAAAACAAATTGTTATTCTCTGAAGGGCAACGCTGATTTTTCTATTAATCCGTCAATCAATGAACTCAGTTATTGAATGAATCTCATGGTATGATAGTGATGTAGAAGAGTGTTTAGTTGATTATCAGATTTATATCTTATGTATATATTACAGTCTTTACTTGATTATTCTAATTATTATCATGTATGTCTATCAGTATTATTTCTATTGTCCTGTTGATAATTAATATATATTTATATATGACACTGATTACACATTAAACAATTATCACAGAGTAGAAATAATAGTATTGACGTAACTACCTATAACTGTAACATATTTTGTTACTAAATAAAAGAAATAGCAAACATATTGCATAGTAAAGAAGAGCAAATCTAAAAGAAAAGATAGATACACGATGAGACTATTTAATTTAAGCGTCCAAATTGTAAAATAAATATGCCTTCCAAAAACAAAACGTATTTGATGATGATCTTACATTAACTATATATATATTTTTTTTTAATACACACTAACTTAATTCAACTTGATATTTTTCTACAAGTAGGCTCGTATATTTTGCATTGCTTTTATACTCGCATTGAGGATCACTGGGAGGAAAATCAACACAAATGGCAATAAGTTTTGTTCCTAAAATGCTGCTATTCTTAACGATGTTTACTATTATGGAGAATTCAGTCACAGTACGTACATGTATTTGTGTTCAAATCATCACTGTTACTTTTTGATCGACAATAAATATTCGTACCCAATAGACATCGATAAGCAATCACATATTTTGAATAAATCATGTTCTTTAGATCATTGAGTCAGCTTTGGGCAATATATATATATTGATCTTCAAGGACTATATAATCTTCATTTGATCAATATTTGTTCGTTAATATTGAGTGTTATAAGAAACGTCTCAATGATCAATAAAGGTACTAGCGATGATTAAGACATAATCTGACTTGAGTCACAAAACTAAATAGATGCATACGTTTTAAGTGATTCATCGAGTTCTATAGGGAAGGTGGAAGATTGTTTGGTTCGCAGACAATGGACTGAATAACGACAAGGGTCAACAAATAACATAACACCATTCGTCTTCGTTCCAGAGAACATGAATTTTGATGGCACTCAGAAAGCTGACATAATGGCTGCATCTACACCATATCGGTAAGTGAGGGTCACCCATTATTTAATTCTGACATTCTGAACGCCCCCTATAGAGTGTGGTCGCAAAGAGGAATTTTATGTAAACCAATTCACATAAACAGCAAAAGAGATTGGATTGAAGATTGAAGTGACCAGATAAGAAAAGCACAACATGCGTATGAGTAGTCTCATCAATCCGGTACGGTTAGTCGATGTTGAAGATATTGTGAAGGAGATCAGAACAAATATGAACATGTCTTACGTTGGACGCGACGAGGACTAATGATGATATATATATCCGTATCCCTCGCATGTACTTTTCTATATACTCACTCGTCAGTCTAATGCTGTGTTTTATTTTTATGTCTGTCTTCTAGGCATATTATCGGCACAAGTGTATAGCTAATAACCGCTCTTGCAAACTAAATGGGGTTCGATGCTGTGATAACAGTCTAGAATGTCTTCCTATTTCTGGTTTAATTGCTGCATTGGCCTGCAGACGAAGACACGTAAGTGTGTGTGAGAGAATGTATGTGTAGATGAGTGAGAGAGAGCGTGTGTGTGAGAGAGAGAATGTTGAGGTGTGTAATATCGTAACTGTGCGTGTATATGTGTAAGAACGGACGTGACGTTTGTATATGTGTATAAGATTGAGTAAGTGTATGTATTAGTTTTACAATGAGCATGAGTAATTGATCTCTGTGGAATATTCTGAGATGCTATGGAGTACCAGACAAAGTAATAAACATTATAAAGAGCCTCTATGATGGTTCACAGTGTGCAGTTCGCACTGATGGTGGACACAGCTAATGATTTATGGTTGAAACCGGAGTAAAACAAGGCTGTATTCTATCTCCGCTATTGTTTGGAGTGGCCATTGACTGGGTGATGCGAAAATGTTGCAGGGGCGAAACTGGCATCGATTGGATAGAAAATAGTCAACTAGAAGATTTGAATTTTGCAGATGATATTGCCTCGTTAAGTAGAAACAACCAAGATATGCAAAGAAAAACAGACAACTTGTCATCTATAGCATCAAAAGTTGGACTGGTAGATAAGCTATAAAAAACAAATATAATAAAGACACCTATGACAAGTAATGCAGATATCACACTGGAATCTAAAATGATAAACGTAACAGAGCAGTTCACCTATTTAGGTAGCAATTTTGATACGAATTGACAAAGCAGCATCAACTTTTAAAAGTCTAAAAAA
Organism: Arion vulgaris; assembly: GCA_020796225.1. Taxonomy (NCBI): domain Eukaryota; kingdom Metazoa; phylum Mollusca; class Gastropoda; order Stylommatophora; family Arionidae; genus Arion; species Arion vulgaris. The sequence goes on from CM036772.1 coordinate 15,433,070, forward strand.
AAATATGGAAGTTATATAGTATTAAAACTAAATTATGAATTTTCAACATATGCTAGGAGAGTTGGAAAATGACTAAAGATATAGAAAGCAAGTTGAATGCATTTGAAAATAGATGTCTGCGAAAAATAATGAATATAAAATTTAACGAATTATTGAGGAGAAATGATCAACGAATATCAAAGCAGGCATTGAAGTGGGATGCAAAGGGTTCAAGAAAGAGAGGTCGACCTAAGGAGACCCTGAAACGAACTTTGCTGAGAGAGGCAGGAAATATCGGTCTCAGTTCCATGGAGGAGATTGAGCGATTTGTCCAGGATAGAGCGGTGTGGAGAAATTACTTGCAGGCCTTATGTAATATATAACGGTACGAGAGGAATTATTATGAGTAAATGAGTGTAAGAGAGATTGTGCATATAAAGAGGGGGTTTGGGGAACGTGATTGGAGTGCGTGTGAGAACAAACATGTCAATATTTGAGAACGTGCATTAGTGATTGTATTTGTGTGAAAATGTTCTTATTTGTTTTTAGGAATTGGCGGGACTGTATGTATTTATATGAAAATTACTATATATATGTAAGAGAGTGAGTCTGTATGCGTGTGTTTTACAGCTCGTTCATGTATGGGTATGTGAGAGCATACACTAGTTAAAATGTGTGTGATAACGTGAGTATATATTAATTATATGGCCTTTTTCGTCTTTAGAGACGGTCAATTAGCGACATATGAGTACGTATTACAGTAAATATACAAGTGTGTGAGTGTGCAAATATATGTGTCTGTGTGAGGCGGTACGAGAACATATGCTATCTAAAACATATAAGTGAATATAAGTGTGTTTGCTATTCTTTCGTCTAGTATAACCAAATATTTACAACTCAATGAACGAAGTAAATGATATGGAGCGACCTCCCCCAATCAGCGCAAAGTAAGCTAATGCTCTTTGGCTTAGATCCAAGCAGAAAATGAATAGAACAAAAAGATCATTAAAAAGTGTCTATCATATGAAGCGTTCAAAACGTTCTCACCAAAGTCAGGAAATCCGATAGAGAAGCCGCACTCCACTAATTAACTCGGGCCGTAAATGTAACAATGGTACGTGGACTGAAGGCAAGAGTTACACGGACAACAGGTTTCCTGCAAAGATCACACTTGGAGGATCTAAGCTTCAAGTACCCCTGAAGTCGGCGAGGCTGTCCGTATGGTTGAGGGACACCAGAAAAGGGTATTTTAGGTCTCACGCAAATATTAGTCAGAAGCGCAATACCAGGCGTCATGACTTTTCGTCTGAATTAACAGCGGGCGTACGAGAGAACGAGAGAAGAAGCAGTAACAGCAGCTCTTCATCAAAGATCATTTTTTCTCTTCATATATGAAAATGAAAATGGTGGCATATCCTTTACAGGACGTAGCCACCAACCACAGTAAACGAGTCGTTGATTTTTCTAGGCATCACATATACGTTAAATAGTTTGAAATTGCTTCTGAACGATGAGGTCGGTTTTTATCGTTCGTAAAATTCAATGGGGACTAATAATAAAAATAATTGCTCTCGTACCGTTATACGTTACGTAGGGCCTGCAAGTAATTTCTCCATACCGCTCTATCCTGGGCATCTCGCTCAATCTCCTCCATGGAACTGAGACAGACATTTCCTGCCTCTCTCAGCAAAGTTCGTTTCAGAGTCTCCTGAGGTCGACCACTCTTTATTGAACCCTTTGCATCCCACTTCAATGCCTGCTTTGATATTCGTTGATCATTTCTCCTCAAGATGTGCCCGATATATCTCCATCTTCTCTTTCTTGGTTGACCAGACCTGTCTCTGATTTCATCACTTCTCCTGAATTCTTTCCCTTTTTTATATTCATTATTTTTCGCAGACATCTATTTTCAAATGCGTTCAACATGTTTTCTATATCTTTAGTCATTTTCCAACTCTCGCTGGCATATGTTAGGATTGATACAACATTTGAATTGAAAATTTGTAATTTAGTTTTAATACTATATACCTTGCAGTTCCATATTTTATTTAGACTTTTAAAAGCTGGTGTTGCTTTGCCAATTCGTATCAACATTTCTTATTTAACATTTCCTGTGCAATCAAAATTGCTACCTAAATAGGTGAACTGCTCTGTTATTTTTATCATTTTAGACTACAGGGTGATATCTAATGGGGACTAAGATGCTTCCAAATTGGCCACCGCAAAAGTTTGAACCAGGTACGCTTGGGTTGTGATTGAGCTCAGTACTGCCTAAGATACAGACACTCTTTATAGCAGGAATATAATTGTTTTTCTACATAAAACTATTCAGTTTAACATATACAATCAAGAATCGTTGATCATACGTTATACTGACATATGCTGGTAACTGACCAATACTTTCGTTTGCTACTGATGTAGTAATTAATGTGTAAACATTACGTAGCAGTTCTTTTTCTTCAGACTTGATTGATTGATTGATTTGATAGGATCATCATCATTGCACTTCGGTGACTAACCATGTGTGCTTCGACCTCTTTCTTACACAAGAATATCTCATCGGCAGTGCACGAATTCCGTAGTACCGTCCAGTGTCCCCCAAACTGCTTTATTGTTGTTATAGACTGCTTATCGTATACTAAGTTGAAGTCTGGTATATGAAATCCGTTTGTGATCGTAAAAGATATTTGTTTATATGATTCCCTGATCGTCGGCCGAAAATATCATGCAATAATATTAGCAACATATGTACAGCAACTCATTTATAGACTCCAGTTAACATGCAATAATATTAGCAACATATGTACAGCAGCTCATTTATAGATTCCAGTTAACATGCAATAATATTAGCAACATATGTACAGCAACCCATTTACAGATTCCAGTTAACATGCAATAATATTAGCAAAAGGTGGAGACTGCAGTAAAACTTGGAAAAATAGGTAAACACGTAAAAACAAAGTACTACAGTTTTACAAAATACATAAACAGTGACGATAAACAGCAACGTTTCGACCAAAAGGCCTTTATCAAGCAAACAATACAACAAGAATGACGAATTTCGAGGAACACTACAAATGAACGATCACATGTGGAAACATAAACCTATCTGATGAAAATCTGGGAATAAAAACGAACAACGAAATGAGTGCAACACAAAAACCGAAAGTGGAAAAGGAGAGGAACAACAAACAATATAGTGGATAAATGACACATATATGGAGCAAACACACATATAGATAACAAGGCACGAGATAAGACAGTACTAAGAAGCATAGGAATGTAATGCGTTGAGTCCAAGAGGTCGCAAAGTGCCATAGAATGAAATAAAACGGTTCTCCAGGGCGAATCGACTGCGATCATTGGAGGAACATGATCGGATGGCTGTGACCTGAACATCGTCAACTCCTGAATGGCCAGTATCATTGAAATGAGTGGCCACAGGAGTCACAGAGCATTGGCGAATATCGCGTAAGTGTTGGGCGAATCGGTCACTGAGCCTCTTACCGGTTTCACCAATATAGGCCTTATGGCATCGTTTGCAGGTGATAGCATAGATGATATTGCGGACTCACACGTGAAACTGTCTTGAATGGTATAGGTAGCTTTTGGAAAAGAGACAGTACGGGTCTGTATTACATATGCACATGTATTACAGCGCCGACGGCCACATTGGATGGTGCCAAAGTGACTCTGGATGTTAGGCTTGAGGCGACTGTGTACCAACAAATCCTTGAGGCTTCTGTCCCGTCTGTATGCCACCAAAGGATAGTGTTGGAAGACTGAACGTGTCTCAGGATCAGACTGAAGAATAGGGAGATGATGGAATAAGACCTTTTCACCAGGGAACTATGAGGGTGGAAAGTTAAGATAAGTTTAACCCTGTCAGACTTTGGGGTTCTAAGTATGTGAGAGAGGGCCTCCTGGCGAGCAATTAGCTGAACCCGATGCATGGCAGATGTAGCACATTCTCCGGGTATAGGCGCTGGCGGAAGAAATCAAGCATCTCATGAGCTCTATCAAGAAAATCGTCGTCCTCGCTGCAGAGGCGACGAAGGCGTAAGAGTTGAGAGAAAGGTAAAGAGTCACGACAAGCCTGGGGATGGGAAGAGGTATACAGAAGAAAGCTATGTGTATCAGTAGGCTTGTAGTATACTGATGTAGTGATAGTGGATAGGCTGATGGTGATAGTGATGTCAAGAAAATTGACACAGGAGGTAGAGATGTGAGAGGTGAACCGAATAGCAGGATTGAAGGCATTGATGAAGGTAATGAAGCGTGACAAATCGGCTTCAGACATATCGGTAACTCCAATACAATCATCGATGTATCTATGATACACGGACGGAAGAAGGCCATCATAGGTGTTACATACTAAGTGTTCAAGATGACCCATGAATAGACACGCATAGCTGGGTCCCATTTTAGTACCCATGGCGACCCCACTAATGTGGTCTTTACCTTTCTCTCAACTCTTACGCCTTCGTCGCCTCTGCAGCGAGGACGACGATTTTCTTGATAGAGCTCATGAGATGCTTGATTTCTTCCGCCAGCGCCTATACCCGGAGAATGTGCTTACATCTGCCATGCATCGGGTTCAGCTAATTGCTCGTCAGGAGGCCCTCTCTCACATACTTAGAAACCCCAAGTCTGACAGGGTTAAACTTATCTTAACTTTCCACCCTCATAGTTCCCTGGTGAAAAGGTCTTATTCCATCATCTCCCTATTCTTCAGTCTGATCCTGAGACACGTTCAGTCTTCCAACACTATCCTTTGGTGGCGTACAGACGGGACAGAAGCCTCAAGGATTTGTTGGTACACAGTCGCCTCAAGACTAACATCCAGAGTCACTTTGGCACCATCCAATGTGGCCGTCGGCACTGTAATACATGTGCATATGTAATACAGACCCGTACTGTCTCTTTTCCAAAAGCTACCTATACCATTCAAGACAGTTTCACGTGAGTCCGCAATATCATCTATGCTATCACCTGCAAACGATGCCATAAGGCCTATATTGGTGAAACCGGTAAGAGGCTCAGTGACCGATTCGCCCAACACTTACGCGATATTCGCCAATTCTCTGTGACTCCTGTGGCCACTCATTTCAATGATACTGGCCATTCAGGAGTTGACGATGTTCAGGTCACAGCCATCCGATCATGTTCCTCCAATGATCGCAGTCGATTCGCCCTGGAGAACCGTTTTATTTCATTCTATGGCACTTTGCGACCTCTTGGACTCAACGCATTACATTCCTATGCTTCTTAGTACTGTCTTATCTCGTGCCTTGTTATCTATATGTGTGTTTGCTCCATATATGTGTCATTTATCCACTATATTGTTTATTGTTCCTCTCCTTTCCACTTTCGGTTTTTGTGTTGCACTCATTTCGTTGTTCGTTTTATTCCCAGATTTTCATCAGATAGGTTTATGTTTCCACATGTGATCGTCCATTTGTAGTGTTCCTCGAAATTCGTCATTCTTGTTGTATTGTTTGCTTTATAAAGGCCTTTTGGTCGAAACGTTGCTGTCTATCGTCACTGTTTATGTATTTTGTAAAACTGTAGTACTTTGTTTTCACGTGTTTACCTAATAATATTAGCAACATATGTACAACAACTCATTTATAGACTCCAGTTAACATGCAATAATATTAGCAACATATGTACAACAACTCATTTATAGATTCCAGTTAACACGTAATAATATTAGCAACATATGTACAACAACTCATTTATAGATTCCAGTTAACATGCAATAATATTAGCAACATATGTACAGCAACCCATTTACAGATTCCAGTTAACATGCAATAATATTAGCAACATATGTACAGCAACTCATTTATAGATTCCAGTTAACATGCAATAATATTAGCAACATATGTACAACAACTCATTTATATATTCCAGTTAACATGCAATAATATTAGCAACATATGTACAACAACTGATTGATAGATTCCAGTTAACATGCAATAATATTAGCAACATATGTACAACAACTCATTTATAGATTCCAGTTAACATGCAATAATATTAGCAACATATGTACAACAACTGATTGATAGATTCCAGTTAACATGCAATAATATTAGCAACATATGTACAACAACTCATTTATAGATTCCAGTTAACATGCAATAATATTAGCAACATATGTACAACAACTCATTTATATATTCCAGTTAACATGCAATAATATTAGCAACATATGTACAACAACTCATTTATAGATTCCAGTTAACATGCAATAATATTAGCAACATATGTACAACAACTCATTTACAGATTCCAGTTAACATGCAATAATATTAGCAACATATGTACAACAACTGATTGATAGATTCCAGTTAACATGCAATAATATTAGCAACATATGTACAACAACTCATTTATATATTCCAGTTAACATGCAATAATATTAGCAACATATGTACAACAACTCATTTATATATTCCAGTTAACATGCAATAAATACAATATATTCTTCTTCTTCGAACGTTACATAACGATCACTCGTAAAACCACTCTTTGTGATTTGTATGTGATCAGAGCATAAGAGCGATTGCACGTTGTGTCAGTTATGCATCTACAAATATGGCAGCACATCCGATTTTTGCGACGCTATTTATTTATTAGCTAAGCTTCCTATGTGAATACCTTAATCCCTTTTTACCACAGAGTAGGTAGCAGTGTTACTATTCTTGGCTTCCCTTTGTGTGCCCCGACAACATACGGAAGTGAATACAATATGATAATAAACATCGACAAAACCAAAGTAATGACATTCGCTAGCGAGGAAAACGCTGTCATCGACAACCACTTTATTAAAACAATTTAATCAGATGCAAGTTTAATCAATTTCTCAGCTTGCTAGTTTAACATATGGACACACGTGTGGTGCATCATTTTATTTTAAACTGTTCAAGAAGAGGTTAAAGATAAATATGTTTTTCATGCACTTGTTACAATCAAATGTATTTTTCTATTTATTGCAGATTAAGACATATCAGCTAACGTCATAACAAACAAATAATGATTATCAGAACATGGTGAAAAAAGACTGGTTCACATATCCAGCTCATTGCCCATTTTCAACCTGTTTGTTAATCCTCTTAACTCTTGCTACCACCACTACTCTAACAATTACATTTGTGTTAACAATAGAATACGTCTTAATGTTTATACAAAACGTTCGCTATGATTCAATAGAGTAATATTTATTATTGTCCTAAATTAAAATATATGCAGAGATTATTCCTGATTTTGCGATTAAAAAATCATACAAAATTTGAATTCTGTGTTTTAATTCATCTTATGCTCATCTTACACGATCCATTTTGTAATCAATTTTCTATTTCATGTATATAATCGTTTGAAAATTGAGCTCTATCGGATTGAGCATGATATGGAGGTAGTCGAAAGACGTGTGGACGTATTCCGCAATGATTTTGTCAATATGAAACACCTTTGTCTTATTTGTCATCCTCACCAGGTGCAACAACTCGGGTTTCAAATATGTATCATCGAAGCTGACATTTTCCTTAGCAAGCCAAGTCCTAATTTGATCTTTTTGTATTTGATGCAGTTGGTACTTTGTCTTCCGTTGATACTGCGTTGTGATAGGATGCATTATCCATTACCAAGCATGATGGTCTGTTTAGAATTGGAAGTAGATCTTTCTCCATCCAGTGCCTGAAAATATGTCCATTCATTTATGTGTGGTAGTCCCTACCGTCGGTACTTTTTGATTGGAAAATAAGTCCAGCGTCATGGACAAGACTTTCTTCACTGCTTCCTGCATGTGTTAGTATAATACGCTGGCCTTTGCTGCTTGGTATTTTCTTTTCTGTTCACCGTTTACTGATTGCCATTCTTTAGCATTGGTGTGGTGAGCATTGACCCAGGATTCGTCCAAATATACAATATCATAGCCTTGCCTCGCCGCTCACGGATCTGCCTCAGGTATTTACTTTGGCAGCAATTAAATGTGGCTTTTCACAAATAATATTCCTGCCGCCTATAGTTTTCTGAAGGTGAAGCCGGCGGCTCTTACAATTTTCCATAGAGTACTTTTAGAAATGTCTATGCTGCAATCTGATTGCAGTTTTAATTTCAGTTTCCTGAGAGTAACAAGTTGATTTGTCGCAAACATTTTCAAGAGCTCCCGTCTTATGACATCTATGTCAAAGTCGACAATTGTTCTTTTCCGTCCTTGCTTGACATTAGTGCACTTTGTGTCCTGTTTAATCCATCGGGAAAAGGATTCTCTATTCAGACCAAGCGCCAGTTGCGTTCGTTTCTCAGGGTTATGAATATCGCAATATAGATGACCTCTCTTAGATTCCCTACGGAAGTGTTGGTATAGTAAAACTGTAACCTTCTGCATTGTTATAAATGTGCACTTCAGACTCATTATGAATGTGATATCAATGTCAGTTTTGATAAGCCAACAAATATGATACAATAGCTTCATACAAATAGCGAGATACGCCTATAACTATACAACGGTATCCCAATTATAACGTCATATGCTTTCCGCGTTCAAAGTCGACTGGGTTCGGTGCACGGGATTTCCCGTGAAATTGTTGTTTACTCACGATTTTCAATGTTACCATAATGTATTTTTAGAACAACGCGTCTGTGTACCGTAGATCTGTTACTATTGTGTACAATCCGGTGAGGTTGATTTTAATATAACCTGAAGAAGAGATATTTCAAACTACATCAAATTTTCTTGGAAAAAATATTTCTCTAGCGTCATGGATATTCTAAGGCTGCTTGCAAAAATCACTGAGATCCAACAGGTAGTTTTCGAGAAAATCAATTTCAAACGTGCTCACGAATTAATGGACAGACTATAGCGATATTTAATACTAAGAATGCAACAGATGAAATCCAAGCTAAAGTGGAATATAGACTAAAAGACAAGGAAGTGAAAAGAGCGGCTAGAAGAGATAAAAGACCATATGTCAATCGACTGGCTGAAGAAGGGAAAAAGGCAGTTAAAACTGGAAACAGTAAAATGCCACGAGTACTACTCAAGTTTGACTACGAGGCAAGAAATAGCTCTCTACCAATTAATGAAGAAATGATAAGTGTAGCTGAGATCAAGGAGGTAATCCATTCCTTGATAAACAATAAGGCAGCAGGTGATGACATTTACTGCAGAAATGTTCAAAGCGGCTGATGATACAACTATTAGCCAGGTGCAAGAACTATTTAATAAAGTATGGGAAACTATTTAAAGATCGCAAAAAGCACAGATTCGTTTGAATGCCGAAAGCACAAAAGCTTGGCAATAAAACGAAATGAGAAATTGTTTTAGTTAGATCCAGTCTTTCAATGTAAAACTGCACTTGAAGAAAATACTTTTGTGTCTAGTAAGAACAATATATGTTAATATATGCTATCGAGGAGATTGCACGTACATATGGTGTTTATAAATAGTACATAAGCGAAATGTATAAAGTAACAAAACAATTGTAGTGTTCAATGGAGAATACCCCTTTCAAAATAGATTCTACTTAGCTAAGAATAGATCATGAAATATTCGAAATCTGTATAATTTAAGAGAGTATACTTCATATACTTCATACACTTCTCATTCTTAAATGTATATATTATATAGAGTTGACGATTAAACAGCATAAAATCAAGGAATATTAACTATTTCTTACACATCAAACTAGATGAGTCTCTAGAGAAGATAATTGTGTAGGGAATGTTGCATGGAAGAAGAATGAGAGGAAGATCTAGAAAATGATGGGTGCAAAATGTCATTGACGATCGAATAATGACTGCTGCTGATGCAGGTCAACTTGCACAGTACATATAGTTTTTCTGGACTGTTGTCAGTTAGACAAGTTACGGAATGGACAATCTACTTGATGATAATGATGTTAAATTGTGTATCGAGTTATCGGTACTACTTTATGTATGTCCAAAAGTTCTTATGAAGCAACTATTATCACACAGTTTCATCGATGTGAACAGGAAAACATTGCTTAATTTTGTGATATGTTTTAACAGACAAGTATGCGCTGACAATTTCATCAAAATAGAATAATACAGTGATGTTGTTACGATTTGACCTCACTAATAATACTTATCATCATCATCATCAATAAGCTTGTCCTGAGCAGAACTTTGTCATCCCAACAGATTTACATATATACATGCTCTATTTTCTGTTTGCATAGAAAATTGATATATATATTTATATTATACATGGTCAATTATTAAATGATTATATAATAATAATAATAATTCCTCTCGTACCGTTACACGTTACATAGGGCCTGCAAGTAATTTCTCCATTCCGCTCTATCCTGGGCAACTCGCTCAATCTCATCCATGGAACTGAGACCGATATTTCCTGCCTCTCTCAGCAAAGTTCGTTTCAGGGTCTCCTTAGGTCGACCACTCTTTATTGAACCCTTTGCATCCAACTTCACTGCCTGCTTTGCTATTCGTTGATCATTTCTCCTCAAGATGTGCCCGATATATCTCCATCTTCTTTTCTTATAACAGTTGTCACTAGTGGTTGACCAGACATATCTCTGATTTCATCACTTCTCCTGAATTCATTCCATTTTATATTCATTATTTTCGCAGACATCTATTTTCAAATGCATTTAACTTGCTTTCTATATCTTTAGTCATTTTCCAACTCTTGCTAGCATATGTTAGGATGGATACAATAGGATTGATTAAATGATTATATGCATGAAATAACAAAATTGATGACGAAATGGATCATGTAAGTCGGTCATAAGATGAATTAAAATGCAAAATTCAAATTTTAAATGACTATTCAAGAGCAAAATAATGAAAATAATTATTTAAAAATATTTATTATTAATTTCTTCTTTAAGTAGCCATCGACCCAATTTCCAGAACAATCCCCAAATTCTTATGAAGCCACCTTCGCCCTCCTCATAGAACGCTTCAGCGCCCACTGGGGGCGGCACCGTCTACTTTGGAAATATATTATTTTCTACATTATAATATAAGTAAGAATTAAACTTTAGGGAAGACAACTGCTGGTGTGTATTTGTTTTAATCTGCAAGATGTACAGTAGCAATGCAGAGACGATGAATCCAGTTCTACTTGTACAAAGTGTATTTTTAAACATGTAGTTTCCCCACACATGGATTGTCTGTGGGAAACTGTTAGAGCAGACACATACCGTTGTAGAAAGATTAGACTACCACATGGATTGTCTGTGGGAAACTGTTAGAGCAGACACATACCGCTGTAGAAAGATTAGGCTACACATGGATTGTCTGTGGGAAACTGTTAGAGCAGACACATACCGTTGTAGAAAGATTAGGCTACCACATGGATTGTCTGTGGGAAACTGTTAGAGCAGACACATACCGTTGTAGAAAGATTAGACTACCACATGGATTGTCTGTGGGAAACTGTTAGAGCAGACACATACCGTTGCAGAAAGATTAGAGTACCACATGGATTGTCTGTGGGGAAACTGTAAGAGCAGACACATACCGTTGTAGAAAGTTTAGACTACCACATGGATGGTGTGTGGGTAACAAGAGTGAGACATAAATTAAAAATACAATGACAAGTACTTAATTAACAATACACTAAATATGACATTAAACACAATAAAGATGCTAAATACATCACCAGCTTACACAATTTATGAGTCTGTTTGTGCTAGTCTGGAGTGATTGAGTGACATACATCAACACGTGTCCTGGACTTAAAGTCAAACTGCGTTTATTTAAACTGATGACGTCTTACGAAAATCAAATTCGTTTTTTTTAATAATTATTTTCTTCTCTATAAAGTAGAGACAAATAAATCAAACTTCTTGAACATTATTTTGAAGAGTTTAAACTCTAAAGCGCTTGTAACTGAACAAATACATCAACACACGCATATAAAGTGTTGACTGTTTAATATAATTAGCATACACACTATGTCTCAAGTTACTGTGTTTAAGACACTTCCAAGGGGACGATCGATGTAGGTGTACACATCTTTGCATATAATACAACATAGTTCATGCGGCGCTGATATGTTCTGTGCTAAAATTCTTAGATTCACCCCTCCGAGCCGATATATACCTTTCTTAAACAAGACTGTACTCTAAGTGAGGTAACGTATTGTGAATAATGTATGCAAGTATCAACGGATACACAAGGGTTGTCGTTGCACTAAGATTTTGTTGTAGGAAATGGGTCCTGACCTCAACGATGACGATAATATGGCTGTCGTGGATTAGTACTTCTTTCCAATGGATATCATTATTTACACTGAGGAATGTCAGTCGTTGAACCAGATAAACGTAGGCTTATTCGCACAGCGAAACTTGAGCACACTTAATAAGAACTGTCACGTTTTTGAGACAAAAAACAACGATCATGACTAGGGAGATCACAGATTCCTTTTGCTAAACAATAGGAGACCAACGATTATATCAGACTAGATAGGCATATTTTGTATGGGATTTCATATGGAAGTCTGCGAACAGAATGTATGGACAGCATTCGGCGAATACATCTCAGGATCCTGACATAGCTGTACACACCTTGGCATCCTGAAGTGAATAACAACGTAGGTGCTGCTTTTCTTGCAAATAACGACTCAAGCTGGCAAAGGTTTTGGCACAACGGATGTCATCAATGCAGTACGCAATTTTATATGTGATATGGACGAGACATTGGAACGATTGCGAGAATTTGGACTGAATTTACGGACAGTCTAGTCTTCGTGATAGAAAGAGATGATAAACTAATCAACTTTCCGATGAGCACGTGGACATTGGGATAGCTGCAGCAGAGGAAGGAGAACGCATTGGAGTGACTTCTTCCAACGCTCCATATTGACCACTTGATAAATACTCTTTGTGATGTGTATGTGATCAGATCCTAAGAGCGCTTGTACATTGTGCCATTTATGCGCCTAAACGTAGACCAGCACGTCCTATTTCTTTCATGCTTTTTATTTACTAGGGTAGCTTCCTAGGTCCTACATCAGTCGTCTCTTACGACATGCCTTGTAGGTTGCATTGATACATTTATTTGTTTCCCTTGTGGACCACGGCACCACACGGCCGATTGCAATGTCTAATGTACCATGCCATCTCCCGTATTGCATAACATCAAAGACGTAGGATAAAACGCAAGCTCTGTATTCAAGTAATGCATGTAATAAATGCTTAGCAGTTAACATTCGATAATACTAGACTAGAAAACAACTGAATAGACCATGTTCATACTAAATATGACATCATCTTCTACAATACACCAGGGACCAAACACCGGTACTATGAAGTTATGTACTACCACTGACATCGTCATGTGTATAAAATATATCCGAGTACAATTAATTATTCAATGAAATACAATGATAAATGATTCTATCATTTTTCTTCTTTTCTTCTTCAACGCTTCATATCGACTACTTGTTAATCACTCTTTCTGATTTGTATGTGATCCGAGTCTAAGAGCGATTGTACGTTGTGTCAGCTATGCACCCACAGGTAGGTAAGCACATCCGATTTCTGTGCGGCTTTTTAGTTACTAAGGTAGCTTCGCCTCCCTCAGTCACTTCTTACAACATGCCTTGTAGGTGGCAGTATTACTATTCTTTGCTTTTCCATTGGCCCCGATAATAAATGGGCGGGACCTATTATTCAACCAATAATATCTCAGACCACCAATATCCATAAATGATCTAGCAGTAAATAAGCCACTACTTCTCTTATATTACAATATAATCATTATTACAAGTACTGCTTTTCATCAACTCCGGCTGCTAGTAAATCGTGTCCAGTAAACGTGAGTCTTATTAATATTTTATGTATATATATATTGTGTTGTTTTACTATACACGTATATTATGAAATTACATCATTTATAGGAAGTAGCCATCAATCACTGTAAACTAGTAGTCGATTCATTTAGACACCACTTATACGATCAGTAGTTTCCCATTGCTTTCTGAACCGTGAGCATATTTTTACCTTTCGTAAAATACCGTGAAACGAATTTGCCTTGCAAACTTACCCGTTGCATAGTTTGAACCAGGTATGCTTATGTTGTGATCGAGCTTACTACCGCTTAAGCTACAGACGCCCACTGTTGCTAATAATTACTAATAAATACTAACATGCCCAAAATTACTAATATCAAATTAAGATTCACTTTCGTAAAACCGTTATCTTTTAAAAATTAGATAGAGGACTATATGCTGCTCTACTAAGTTTGTAAACTGCATTACAATTCTTCCTGTGCAAGAAATAAATTGAAAAACAAATTTTTATTCTCTGAAGGGCAACGCTGATTTTTCTATTAATCCGTCAATCAATGAACTCAGTTATTGAATGAATCTCATGGTATGATAGTGATGTAGAAGAGTGTTTAGTTGATTATCAGATTTATATCTTATGTATATATTACAGTCTTTACTTGATTATTCTAATTATTATCATGTATGTCTCTCAGTCATTATTTGTATTGTCCTGTTGATAATTAATATATATTTATATATGACACTAATTGCACATTAAACAATTATCACAGAGTAGAAATAATAGTTTTGACGTAACTACCTATAACTGTAACATATTTTGTTACTAAATAAAAGAAATAGCAAACATATTTCACAGTAAAGAAGAGCAAATCTAAAAAAAAAGATAGATACACGATGGGACTATTTAATTTAAGCGTCCAAATTGTAACAGAAATATACCTTCCAAAAAAAAAACGTATTTCATGATGATCTTACATTAACTATATATATATTTTTTTTTAATACACACTAACTTAATTCAACTTGATATTTTTCTACAAATAGGTCGTATATTTTGCATTGCTTTATACTGCATTGAGGATCACTGGGAGCAAAATCAACACAAATGGCAATAACTTTTGTTCCTAAAATGCTGCTATTCTTAACGGTGTTTACTATTATGGAGAATTCAGTCACAGTACGTACATGTATTTGTGTTCAAATCATCACTGTTACTTTTTGATCGACAATAAATATTCGTACCAAATAGACATCGATAAGCAATCACTTATTTTGAATAAATCATGTTCTTTAGATCATTGAGTCAGCTTTGGCCAATATACATATATTGATCTTCAAGGACTATATAATCTTCATTTGATCAATATTTGTTCGTTAATATTGAGTGTTATAAGAAACGTCTCAATGATCAATAAAGGTACTAGCGATGATTAAGACATAATCTGACTTGAGTCACAAAACTAAATAGATGCATGCGTTTTAAGTGATTCATCGAGTTTTATAGGGAAGGTGGAAGATTGTTTGGTTTGCAGACAATGGACTGAATAACGACAAGGGTCAACAAATAACATAACACCATTCGTCTTCGTTCCAGAGAACATGAATTTTGATGGCACTCAGAAAGCTGACATAATGGCTGCATCTACACCTTATCGGTAAGTGAGGGTCACCCATTATTTAATTCTGACATTCTGAACGCCCCCTATAGAGTGTGGTCGCAAAGAGGAATTTTATGTAAACCAATTCACATAAACAGCAAAAGAGATTGGATTGAAGATTGAAGTGACCAGATAAGAAAAGCACAACATGCATATTAGTGGTCTCATCAATCCGGTACGGTTAGTCGATGTTGAAGATATTGTGAAGGAGATCAGAACAAATATGGACATGTCTTACGTTGGACGCGACGAGGACTAATGATGATATATTTTCCGTATCCCTCGCATGTACTTTTCTATATACACTCACTCGTTAGTCTAATGCTGTGTTTTATTTTTATGTCTGTCTTCTAGGCATATCATCTGCACAAGTGTATAGTTCCTGGCCGCCCTTGCAAACTATATGGGGTTCGGTGCTGTGATAACAATCTTCAATGCGTTCAGCACAAAATTTGGGCATTTTGTATTGCAAACGAAGAATCGTAAGTGTGTGTGAGAGAGTTTATGTGTAGATGAGTGAGAGAGAGTGTATGTGAGTGTGAGAGAGAGAGAATGTTGAGGTGTGTAATATCGTAACTGTACGTGTATATGTGTAAGAACGTGCGTGACGTTTGTATATGTGTATAAGATTGAGTAGGTGTATGTATGTGTTTTACAATGAGCATGAGTAAATGAGTGTAGAGAGTTTGTGCATATAAAGGGGGAGGGAGGAACATGATTGGAGTGCGTACGAGAACAAACTTGTCAATATTCGAGAACGTGCATTAGTGATTGTATTTGTGTGAAAATGTTCTTATTTGTTTTTATAAATTGGCGGGAGTGTATGTATTTATATGACAATTGCTATATATATGTAAGAGAGTGAGTCTGTATGCGTGTGTTATACAGATCGTTCATGTATGGGTATGTGAGAACGTACACTAGTTTCAATGTGTGTGATAACGTGAGTATACATGAGTACGTAGTACAGTAAATATACAAGTGTGTGAGTGTGCATATATATGTGTTTGTGTGAGGCCGTATGAGAACACATGCTATCAAAAACATATAAGTGAATATACTTGTGATTGCTATTCTTTCGTCTAGTATAACCAAATATTTGCAACTCAATGAACGAAGTAAATGATATGGAGCGACCTCCCCCAATCAGCGCAAAGTAAGCTAATGCTCTGTGGCTTAGATCCAAGCAGAAAATGAATAGAACAAAAGATCATTAAAAGTGTCTATCATATGAAGCGTTCAAAACGTTCTCACCAAAGTCAGGAAATCCGATAGAGAAGCCGCACTCCACTAATTAACTCGGCTAAATGTAACAATGGTACGTGGACTGAAGGCAAGAGTTACACGGACAACAGGTTTCCTGCAAAGATCACACTTGGAGGATCTAAGCTCAAGTACCCTGAAGTCGGTGATGCTGTCCGTATGGTTGAGGGACACCTGAAAAGGATATTTTAGGTCTCACGCAAATATCAGTCAGAAGCGCAATACCAGGCGTCATGACTTTCGTCTGAATTAACAGCGGGCGTACGAGAGAACGAGAGAAGAAGCAGTAACAGCAGCTCTTCATCAAAGATCATTTTTTTCTCTTCATATATGAAAAATGAAAATCGTGGCATATCCTTTACAGGACGGAGTCACAACCACAGTAAACGAGTCGTTGATTTTTCTAGGCATCACACATACGTTCAATAGTTTGAAGTTGCTTCTGAACAATCAGGTCGTTTTTTATCGTTCGTAAAATTCAATGGGGAATAAGATGCTTCCAAATTGGCCACCGCAAAGTTTGAACCAGGTAAGCTTTGGTTGTGATTGAGCTCAGTACTGCCTAAGATACAGACACTTTTTATAGCGGGAATATAATTGTTTTTCTACATAAAACTATTCAGTTTAACATATACAATCAAGAATCGTTGATCATACGTTATACTGATACGTTATACCTCAACACAGTGAAAATCACACGTACTTTCCACAGCGCGGACTGTGATACAGATCATGCACTAGTTATCAGCAAAGTCAAAATACTTCCAATGAAAACCTATTCAACAAGAAGACCACCCAAACCCAAAGTCAGCTACACCAAAATGGGGATGACAGAGAATAGGAGACTTTCAGAAAGGCGTTTACTGCCCTGTGAGAATGAAATGGAGAAGTAGCGTAGACGAAAAGTGGAACATTCTAAAATCTAACATATATGACTGTCCCATTGACTTCTTTGCACCAAGAAAATCTCAACAAAGACTGGTAGAACAAAATGAAACAACCTAAGCCCTCTACTTGAGGAAAAAAAGAGCTCTAAAATTACAAAAATAAACCCCCCAAAGTTCAAAGGACCATCTTTTGCACAAATCAGTATTGCAACGAGAGTCAAGGAGGTGTGCAAATGAATACTGGTCAAATCTATGTTCTGCGATACAAAATGCTGCAGATATGTTTGCAACACCAAGGCAATGTACGAAAATATCAGAGTAGCTCTGGGACCAAACATAACAAAAATTGCACCACTAAGATCAGAAACAGGTGAGCCAATAACAGATATGACCAAACAGCTCGAAAGATGGGTGGAACACTATTCCAATCTTTACTCTGTGGAGAAACCAGCACACCCAGTCCTCGATCAGATCATACCGAAACATCATGACCAAACCGAGCTGGATACCGAACCCACGGAGCAGGAACCTTCCGAAGCAATCAACAAACTTTCAAATGGCAAGGCATCAGGACTAGACAATATTCCTGCAGAAGTCCTCAAATACAATAGGGATGTCCTTCTGCCCCACTCTACAATCTCCTTATTCAGTGCTGGAGAGAGGGAACACTTCCTCAGGACATGGGGGATGCAAAGATAGTGACACTCTATAAAAACAAAGGGGGATTGTAACAACTACAGAGGTATCTCCCTTCTAAGCGTAACAGGCAAAGCTTTGCACTAGTCCTTTCAAAACGACTACAGAAACTGGCGGAGCGTGTTCTTCCAGAGTCACAATGTGGATTCAGAGCTGGACGGTCAACAACTGACATGATATTTACCCTTCGACAGCTACAAGAGAAGTGCAGAGACAGAGCAAGCCTCTATGTATGCTTTCGTGGATCTGACTAAGGCATTTGACACAGTCAGCAGGCCAAGTCTTTATAAAATATTGAAGTATATTGGTTGTCCCCAAAGTTGCTCCAATTGATTGTTTCCTTCCATGAGGGCATGAAGCCAGCATACAGTTCGATGGCAGCACATCTGATAGTTTTGAGGTTAAGAGTGGAGTCAAGCAGGGCTGTGTCCTTGCCCCCACTCTCTTTTGTATCTTCTTCGCAGTCCTTTTGAACCACGCCTTAGGGGACGCTGATGGTGATGTTTTCATCCGCACTAGATCTGATGGTTCACTGTTTAACTTGACTCGCTTAAGAGCCAAGACAAAAACGACGGAAATACTTCTCAAGGACCTCCTTTTCGCTGACGATGCTGCCTTAGTCGCCCACAGGTGAGACTACACTGCAATGTCTAATTAATAATTTGTCAAAGGCATGCGACCTCTTTTCTCTGACAATAAGTGTCTCCAAAACAGTTGTATTATGTCAGGGAGGCAAGACATCAAATATCACTTTAAATGGTAACCATCTAACACCAGTGCAAAAATTCTGCTATCTTGGGTCCACGGTCAATGCCAGCCTTTCTCTTGATGAAGAAATCAACGCTCGTATAGGAGTGCGGCTACTACATTCGGCATACTATCAAAGCGAGCGTGGGACAACAAAAAGTTGACATTGCAGACGAAAACTCAAATATATCGAGCCTGTGTAATTAGTTCTTTACTATATGGCTCAGAAACATGGACAGCCTACTCAAGACACGAGAGGAGACTTAACATCTTTCACCTTCGATGTCTCTCCAAGATTATGAACATCAGGTGGTACGACAAGATAACCAACTCTGAAGTACTACAACGTGCAAATCTGCATTCCATCATGGGCATGCTCAGCAGTAGACGACTAAGATGGTTGGGACATGTGAGAAGAATGAAACTTATCGCATACCAAAACAAATGTTGTTCTGTGAACTTTCGGAGGAAGAGGCACCAGGGCAGACCACTGGTCAGATATAAAGATGTCTGCAAAACCTCAATGAAAAACTTTCTATAGATCCCAGCACATGGGAGGGACTAGCTGATGACAGAGTTGTGTGGAAAGCCAAACTACGGAAGGGCGCAGAGTCTTTTGAGAAGAGAAAAGAGAAAACTCAGGAGTTGTCACAGTAAAACACTTGCCTACTGACCGTCTGTAAAGATGAAAAGGGCCATATATATATATATACTGACATATGCTGGTAACTAACCGATACTTTCGTTTGCTACTGATGTAGTAATTAATGTGTAAACATTACGTAGCAGTTCTTTTTCTTCAGACTTGATTGATTGATTTATTTGATAGGATCATCATCATTGCACTTGGGTGACTAACCATGTGTGCTCCGATCTCTTTCTTACAACAAGAATATCTCATCGGCAATGCACGAATTCCGTAGTACCGTCAGTGTCCCCAAACTGCTTTATTTTTGTTATAGACTGCTTATCGTATACTACGTTGACGTCTGGTATGAAATCGTTTCTTATCGTAAAAGATATTTGTTTATATGATTCCCTGATAGTCGGCAGAAAAGATCATGCAATAACATTAGCAACATATGTACAGCAACTCATTTATAGACTCCAGTTAACATGCAATAATATTAGCAACATATGTACAGCAACTCATTTACAGACTCCAGTTAACATGCAATAACATTAGCAACATATGTACATCAACTCATTTATAGACTCCAGTTAACATGCAATAATATTAGCAGGTAAACACGTAAAAACAAAGTACTACAGTTTTACAAAATACATAAACAGTGACGATAAACAGCAACGTTTCGACCAAAGGCCTTTATCAAGCAAACAATACAACAAGAATGACGAATTTCGAGGAACACTACAAATGGACGATTACATTGGAAACATAAACCTATCTGATGAAAATATGGAATAAAAACGAACAACGAAATGAGTGCAACACAAAAACCGAAAGTGGAAAAGGAGAGGAACAATAAACAATATAGTGGATAAATGACACATATATGGAGCAACACACATATAGATAACAAGGCACGAGATAAGACAGTACTAAGAAGCATAGGAATGTAATGTGTTGAGTCCAAGAGGTCGCAAAGTGCCATAGAATGAAATAAAACGGTTCTCCAGGGCGAATCGACTGCGGTCATCGGAGGAACATGATTGGATGGCTGTGACCTGGACATCGTCAACTCCTGAATGGCCAGTATCATTGAAATGAGTGGCCACAGGAGTCACAGAGCATTGGCGAATATCGCGTAAGTGTTGGGCAAATCGGTCACTGAGCCTCTTACCGGTTTCACCAATATAAGCCTTATGGCATCGTTTGCAGGTGATAGCATAGATGATATTACGGGACTCACACGTGAAACTGTCTTGAATGGTATAGGTAGCTTTGGAAAAGAGACAGTACGGGTCTGTATTACATATGCACATGTATTACAGCGCCGACAGCACATTGGATGTGCCAAAGTGACTCTGGATGTTAGGCTTGAGGCGACTGTGTACCAACAAATCCTTGAGGCTTCTGTCCCGTCTGTACGCCACCAAAGGATAGTGTTGGAAGACTGAACGTGTCTCAGGATCAGACTGAAGAATAGGAGATGATGGAATAAGACCTTTTTGACCAGGGAACTATGAGGGTGGAAAGTTAAGATAAGTTTAACCCTGTCAGACTTGGGGGTTCTAAGTATGTGAGAGAAGGCCTCCTGGCGAGCAATTAGCTGAACCCGATGCATGGCAGATGTAAGCACATTCTCCGGGTATAGGCGCTGGCGGAAGAAATCAAGCATCTCATGAGCTCTATCAAGAAAATCGTCGTCCTCGCTGCAGAGGCGACGAAGGCGTAAGAGTTGAGAGAAAGGTAAAAAGTCACGACAAGCCTGGGGATGGGAAGAGGTATACAGAAGAAAGCTATGTGTATCAGTAGGCCTGTAGTATACTGATGTAGTGATAGTGGATAGGCTGATGGTGATAGTGATGTCAAGAAAATTGACACAGGAGGTAGAGATGTGAGAGGTGAACCGAATAGCAGGATTGAAGGCATTGATGAAGGTAATGAAGCGTGACAAATCGGCTTCAGACATATCGGTAACCAATACAATCATCGATGTATCTATGATACACGGACGGAAGAAGGCCATCATAGGTGTTCCATACTAAGTGTTCAAGATGACCCATGAATAGACAAGCATAGCTGGGTCCCATTTTAGTACCCATGGCGACCCCACTAATCCTGTTCGAAGAACTGGTCATTGAACTGAAAGGAGTTGAGAGTGAGTACTAGTTCTGCAAGACGAAGGAGAGTGGAGGTGGAGACAAGTAGGTTAGTTCTCCTGTCGAGAAAGAACTGGAGAGCTTGAAGTCCGTCAGAATGAGGTATAGAGGTATACAGTGAGCAGACATCAAGGAGGAAGAGGCGATAAGTCCTGCCAGGCAACAACTTAATAGAAGAAAAAACAGACAAAGTGTGGTTAGTATCTTTTAAGAATGAAGGTAGTGTGGTGACTATAGGGTTGAAGATACTGTCAAAGAATGCGGAGATATGTTCCGTAGGACAAGAGCAAGCAGAAACAATAGGCCTACCAGGATTGTGAAGTTTATGAATTTTGGGAGCATATAGAATGCAGGTTTGCCCGAACAACTGTCGATGACACATAGTGATGATGCGCCGGTAGGAAGGTCTTTAGAGGCAATGAGGTTCTTGATGACTGTACGGACCTTACTATTGTTGATAGTGTGGCATCAGAAGGAATATTTTGTAGAATAGGTGTTGAGTAGATGGTTGTGGCCTTCCTGAAGATATAGTTCTTTACTCCATACGACTATGGCACCACCTTTATCAGCGGGTTTGATAACAATGTCATCACGTCGACGGAGGTGTGATAGAGCACGAAACTCGGACGGTGACATGTTAGAACGCCCTAGGCGTTTAGGGTGGAGAAGTACAATGTCGTATGAAGTATTCTTGATGTAGAGATCAAGAGCGTTAGAGGCACCAGGTTTAGGAGTCCAATCATGTTTGCGAGTGGAATACTGGGAGAACATACTCGAGTCGTGATGTTCTAGATGGTCCTCCTGATTGTGAAAATGGAATTTGAGTCGCAGGCCACGGTGGAAACGGTTGACATCCTGAAGAGTAGAGTAGTGGTCAATGGAGGGACGGAGAGGAACAAACTTGAGACCCTACTTAAAACACATCTCTCGCTGTCAGATAAGAGAAGGTCTGGAGGGATGCAGACAACCTGGGTGGGAGGAGAAGATAGTGGTGGACAATTGAGAGGAGTGGTAGAAGGTACAGGGCGAGAAGGTCAAGTTTTTGTTGATGATGCATGCAAATAAATTCATGCAGTTGTCTGTTGAGAACGTGGATGGTGAAACGAATAAGGGAGTAAAGGAGCATATTCGTAGAAGTGAGACTACGTAGACGTTGTAGAAGTAGGGACTGGAGGAATCAAGTCAGATAGAAGGTGTGAGTGGTTGGCCGCGATACAACGCATGCGTTGTAGTGCATTTGGTTTCTAACCCAGTAACCTACGCTGCTCCCTGGGGTATAGTGAACCTGCAGAGGGGTGAAAGTTGGAAGCAAAGCCTTTGGGAATAATATTAGCAACATATGTACATCAACTCATTTATAGACTCCAGTTAACATGCAATAATATTAGCAATATATGTACAGCAACTCATTTACAGATTCCAGTTAACATGCACCAATATTAGAAACATATGTACAGCAACTCATTTATAGATTCCAGTTAACATGCAATAATATTAGCAACATATGTACAACAACTCATTTACAGATTCCAGTTAACATGCAATAATATTAGCAACATATGTACATCAACTCATTTATAGATTCCAGTTAACATGCAATAATATTAGCAACATATGTACAACAACTCATTTATATATTCCAGTTAACATGCAATAATATTAGCAACATATGTACAGCAACTCATTTACAGATTCCAGTTAACATGCAATAATATTAGCAACATATGTACAGCAACTCATTTACATATTCCAGTTAACATGCAATAATATTAGCAACATATGTACAGCAACTCATTTATATATTCCAGTTAACATTCAATAATATTAGCAACATATGTACAGCAACTCATTTATATACTTCAGTTAACATGAAATAATATTTGCACCATATGTACAACAACTCATTTATAGATTCCAGTTAACATGCAATAATATTAGCAACATATGTACAGCAACTCATTTATATATTCCAGTTAACATTCAATAATATTAGCAACATATGTACAGCAACTCATTTATAGATTCCAGTTAACATGCAATAATATTAGCACATATAGTACAACAACTCATATACAGATTCCAGTTAACATGCAATAATATTAGCAACATATGTACATCAACTCATTTATAGATTCCAGTTAACATGCAATAATATTAGCAACATATGTACATCAACTCATTTATAGATTCCAGTTAACATGCAATAATATTAGCAACATATGTACAACAACTCATTTATAGATTCCAGTTAACATGCAATAATATTAGCAACATATGTACAACAACTCATTTATAGATTCCAGTTAACATGCAATAATATTAGCAACATATGTACAACAACTGATTGATAGATTCCAGTTAACATGCAATAATATTAGCAACATATGTACAACAACTCATTTATAGATTCCAGTTAACATGCAATAAATACAATATATTCTTCTTCTTCGAACGTTACATAACGACCACTCGTTAAACCACTTTTGTGATTTGTATGTGATCAGAGCATAAGAGCGATTGAACGTTGTGTCAGTTATGCATCTACAAATAGGGAAGCACATCCGATTTCTTCGACGTTTTTTATTTATTATCTAAGCTTCCTATGTGAATACCTTAATCCCTTTTTACCACAGAGTAGGTAGCAGTGTTACTATTTTTGGCTTCCTTTGTGTGCCCGACAACATACGGAAGTGAATACAATATGATAATAAACATCGACAAAACCAAAGTAATGACATTCGCTAGCAAGGAAAACGCTGTCATCGACAACCACTTTATTAAAACAATTTAATCAGATGCAAGTTTAATCAATTTCTCAGCTAGCTAGTTTAACATATGGACACACGTGTGATGCATCATTTTATTTTAAACTGTTCAAGAAGAGGTTAAAGATAAATATGTTTTTCATGCACTTGTTACAATCAAATGTATTTTTCTATTTATTGCAGATTAAGACATATCAGCTAACGTCATAACAAACAAATAATGATTATCAGAACATGGTGAAAAAAGACTGGTTCACATATCCAACTGATTGCCCATTTTCAACCTGTTTGTTA
This sequence comes from Arion vulgaris, assembly GCA_020796225.1. Taxonomy (NCBI): domain Eukaryota; kingdom Metazoa; phylum Mollusca; class Gastropoda; order Stylommatophora; family Arionidae; genus Arion; species Arion vulgaris. The sequence goes on from CM036772.1 coordinate 15,457,938, forward strand.
ATCCTCTTAACTCTAGCTACCACCACTACTCTAACAATTATATTTGTGCTAACAATAGAATACGTCTTAAAGATCGTACAAAACGTTCGCTATGATTCAATAGAGTAATATTTAGTATTGTCCTAAATTAAAATATATGCAGAGTTTTTTCCTGATTTTGCGATTAAAAATCTTTAAAAATTTGAATTCTGTGTTTTAATTCATCTTATGCTCATCTTACACGATCCATTTTTTAATCAATTTTCTATTTCATGTATATAATCGTTTGAAAATTGATCATGTATGACATAAATATATATCAATTTTCATGGTCAAAGTGAAAATATTGCATGCATATATATGTGAAACTGAAATTGAAAATTCACCATACTAAAAAGAACAACTGCGAATAGACAGTCAAATGCTACAAAATAAAGAAGTAAAAGATAAATATCAGCTCGAACTTAAGAACAGATTCGAGTTACTCAATTGAGAAAATGGAAATGCTCACAGTGGCTGATGATACAACTATTAGTCAGGTGCAAGAACTATTTAATAAAGTATGGGAAGACGAAACTGTCCCAGATAAAGGGAAAAAAGAGAATAATTATTAAGATCCCCACAAAAGGTGATCTCAAAGATTGCAACAACTGGAGAGAGATCACCCTATTATCAGTAATGACCAAGACTTTCTGCAAAATCATTCTTAATAGAATCAAAGCAGCAGTGGACACATCCCTGAGAAGAAAACAAGATGGTTTTAGACCTGAGAGAAGTTGCTTAGACCAAATAATTACCCTACGACTAATTTTGGAGGAACATATTGAGAAGCAACAACCACATACTAAATTTCATCGATTTTGAAAAAGCCTTTGATGGTCTACACAGAATCTCCTGTGGAATATTCTGAGATGCTATGGAATACCAGACAAAATAATAAACATTATCAAGAGCCTCTATGATGGTTCACAGTGTGCAGTTCGCACTGATGGTGGACACAGCGACTGGTTTATGACTGAAACTGGAGTAAAGCAAGGATGCATTCTATCTCCGCTATTGTTTGGAGTGGCCATTGACTGAGTGGTGCGAAAATGATGCAGGGGTGAAACTGGCATCGATTGGGTAGAAAATAGTCAACTAGAAGATTTTTGATTGTGCAGATGATAATGCCTTGTTAATTTGAAACAACCAAGATATGCAAAGACAACTTGTCATCTATAGCATCAAATGTTCGACTGCAGATAAGCTATGAAAAAACAAATATAATGAAGGCATCTATGGCAAGTAAAGCAGATATCACTCTGGAACCTAAAATGATAAAAATAACAGAGCAGTTCACCTATTTAGGTAGAAATTTTGATTGCACAGGAAATGTTTAAAAAAGAAATTATGATACGAATTGGCAAAACAACATCAGCTTTTAAAAGTCTAAATAAAATATGGAACTGCAAGTTATATAGTATTAAAACTAAATTACGAATTTTAAATTCAAATGTTGTATCAATCCTAACATATGCCAGCGAGAGTTGGAAAATGACTAAAGATATAGAAAGCAAGTTGAATGCATTTGAAAATAGATGTCTGCGAAAAATAATGAATATAAAATGGAATGAATTCAGGAGAAGTGATGAAATCAGAGATATGTCTGGTCAACCACTAGTGACAACTGTTATAAGAGAGAGAAGATGGAGATATGTTGGACACACCTTGAAGAGAATTTTTTTTTTTCCCGATCCAGAAGCACTTGACCTGAAAGCTCTTCGGCTCGGTGTCATGGACATCGTAACCCTTCGGTTCGGTGCCACGAACACCGTAAATCTGGGGAACCTGTAGCTTTTCTGCCAGTCCGCGGAGTTGAACCCGCACTTACAGAGGACTAGTCACCCGTAGTCCAACGCGCTACGAACACGCTGGGCACGTGGGCAGGAGATATGATCAACGAATATCAAAGCAGGCATTGAAGTGGGATGCAAATGGTTCAAGAAAGAGAGGTCGACCTAAGGAGACCCTGAAACGAAATTTGCTGAGAGAGGCAAAAATATTGGTCTCAGTTCCATGGAGGAGATTGAGCGAGTTGCCCAGGATAGAGTGGTATGGAGAAATTACTTGCAGGCCCTATGTAACGTATAACGGTACGAGAGGAATTATTATTATTATTATTATACTTCATACACTTCAAATACTTCATACACTTCATATACTTCTCATTCTTAAATGTATATATTATATAGAGTTGACTATTAAATAGCATAAAATCAAGGAATATTAAATATTTCGGACACATCAAACTACATGAGTCTCTAGAGAAGATAATTTTGTAGGGAATGTTGCATGGAAGAAGAATGAGAGGAAGATCTAGAAAACGATGGGTGCAAGATGCCATTGACGATCGAATAATGACTGCTGCTGACGCAGGTCAACTTGCACAGTACATATAGTTTTTCTGGACTGTTGTCATGTTAGACAAGTTACGGAATGGACAATCTACTTGATGATAATGATGTTAAATTGTGCGTCGAATTATCGGTACTACTTTATGTATGTCCAAAAGTTCTTATGAAGCAACTATTATCACACAGTTTCATCGATGTGATTAGGAAAACATTGTTTACTTTTGTGATATGTATTAACGGGCATGTATGCTCTGACAATTTCATGAAAATAGAATACTACAGTGATGTTATTACGCTTTGACATCACTGATAATACGTATCATCATTATCATCAGATAGCTTGTCCTGAGCAGAACTTTGTCATCCCAACAGATATACATATATCTTACTTTCTTTTGTCCTTCACTGCTTTTTTGCCGCTAGGCGTAGCAGGTTTAACTGATGATCGGTTTCCGAGATAATGCACGCTCGGTCGCTTGATATGGTGTGGTATTGTGGAGTTGTAAGATGTCTGTAACTCCATCAACCCATCTTTTCTTGGTCTGCCCTTTCCTCTTGATGATTCCATTTTCAGGTTGTACGCTCTTGCAACTGGTGTATTCGGGTTCATTCTGACCAAGTGGCCAAACCATTGAGTCTCTGTTTTTCAATAAATCTAATAGCAGGTGTTGTTCCGATTGTTCTTCTAATTTCCTAATTTCTTATATGGTCTCTTCTTGTTTTAATTACTGCTTTCCTCAGGCATCTCATTTCGCATGTAGTAATTTTCCTTTCTTGTTCTTTTGTCAGTGCCAATGTTTGGCTCTGGTAGCACAGTGTTGGTATAAAGATTGAATTTATAATCTGTCTTTTAGTCACTACTGAAATAGCTGGGTGTTTCAAAATTGGGGTAAGCTGGTATGTAATGTTGTTGGCTTGCTGGATTCTAGTTTCGATCTCTCTGTCCAGTCTACATATATACATGCTCTATTTTCTGTTTTACATAGAAAATTGATATATATATATTTATGTTATACATGGTCAATTTTTAAATGATTATATGCATGAAATAAAAGATTCATGAAAAAATGAATCATGTTAGACTGTCATAAAATGAATTCAAATGCAGAATTCAAATTTTAAATGATTCTTCAATAACAAAATAACGAAAATAATTATTTTAAAATATGTATTATTAATTTCTCCTTTAAGGAGCCATCGACCCCTATTTGCCTGAACATCCCCCCACCCACCCCAAATTCTTTTGAAGCCACCTTCTCCCCCCATAGAACGCTTCAGCGCCCACTGGTGGCCGTAACGCCAAATTTGAAAAACGCTGGTCTAGAGTGTGCAATTATGTTCTCAGGATTCGTTGAGGATATTCATTTTTTTTTCTCTACAATATATGCCGATATTGCTGTCCCAAACACAATCAACATTATTGGTTGTGTCTGTATGATTTAAATACATAAAGATATTAGTATGGACAGTCATCTGTCTTCCGTCTTGAGCATGCTTGGCAGTAGGCGACCAAGATTGTTTGGGACATGTGAGAAGAGTGCAAACTTGTCACATATGAAAACAAATATCGCTCTGTGAACATATGGAGGGGAATAGACCACTGCTAAGATGATTTTGTTTTAACCGATCCAGAAGCACTTGAGCTTTCAGCTCTTCGGCTCGGTTCTATGGACATCGTGACCCTTCGGTTCGGTGCCACGAACACCGTGAATTTGGTGAACATGTGGCTATTCTGTCAGCCCGCGGAATTGGACCCGCACTCACAGAGAGCTTGTCACCCGTAGTCCAATGTGCTACGAACACGCTGGGCAGGCGAGCACTGCTCAGATTTAAAGATACCTGCAAGGCCTCAATTAAGAACTTTTCTATAGGTCCCAGTAAATGGGAAAAACTTGCTGATGACAGAGTTGTGTGGAAGGCGATATCACGCATACGGGAAGAGTCTTTTGAGAAGAGACTTATGTATGAGCTGAAAGACAAGAGAGAAAAGCGAAAACTCAAAGGTTCTCACAGTAAAATACTTACCAATTGACCGTCTGTAAAGACGACAGATGCCATATCTATAATAACAACCAAACAAACTATATTGCTAATTAGAAAACGATGATTTCCAGACGAAGAACAAATATTTAGCAATTATTAATGATCATACATGGACAACTGAAGAATACATAATTGCGATACAAGATATTATGCTAAACTTAGAAAATGTAACAAATTGAAAGAATCATTCTACAGGGAATATATTATTTTCTACATTATAATATATGTTAGAATTAAACTTTAGGGAAGACAACTGCTGGTGTATATTTGTTTTAATCTGCAAGATGTACTGTAGCAATGCAGAGACGATGAATTCAGTTCTACATGTACAAAGTGTATTTTTAAACATGTAGTTTCCCCACACATGGATTGTCTGTAGGAAACTGTAAGAGCATACACATACCGTTGCAGAAAGTTTAGACTACCACATGGATGGTGTGTGGGTAACAAGAGTGAGTTATAAATTAAAAAATACAATAGCAAGTACTTAATTAACAATACACTAAATCTGACATTAAACACAATAAAGTGGCTAAATACATCACCAGCTTACACAATTTATGAGTCTGTTTGTGCTAGTCTGGAGTGATTGATTGACAGTCATCAACACTCATCCTGAACTTAACGTCAAACTGCATTGATTTCAACATATGACGTCTTACGAAAATCAAATTCGTTTTTTTTAAAAATATTTATTTTACTTTTTATAAAGTAGAGACAAATAAATCAAACTTCTTGAAAATTATTTTGAAAAGTTTAAACTCTAAAGCTCTTGTAACTGAACAAATACATCAACACACGCATATAAAGTATTCACTGTTTAATATAATTAGCATACACACTATGTCTCAAGTTACTGTGTTTAAGACACTTCCAAGGGGACGATCGATGTAGGTGTGCACATCTTTGCTTATAATACAACATAGTTCACGTGGCGCTCATATGTTCTGTACTAATATTCTTAGATTAACCCATTCACCCTTCCGAGACGATATGCCGTTTTTAATCATGGTTGTAGTCTATCTGAACTGACGTATGGGGAGTAATATATGCAAGTATCAACGGATACACAAGGGTTGTCGTTGCACTAAGACTTTGCTGTAGGAAATGGGTCCTGACCTCGACGATGCAGATAATATGGCTGTCGTGGATTAGTACTTCTTTCCAATGGATATCATTATTTACACTGAGGACTGTCAGATGTAGAACAAGATAAACGTAGTCTTATTTCGCACAGCGAAACTTGAGCACACTTAATAAGAACTGTCACGCTTTTGAGACGAAGAACACCGATCATGGCTAGGGTGATCACAGATGCCTGTTGCTAAACAATAGGATACCAACGATTATATCAGACTAGATAGGCATATTTTGTATGGGATTTCATATGGAAGTCTGCGAACAGAATGGATAGACAGCATTCGGCGAATACATCTCAGGATCCTGACTTAGCTGTACACACCTTGGCATCCTGAAGTGAATAACAACGAAGGTGCTGCTTTTCTTGCAAATAACGACTCAAGCTGGCACAGGTTTTGGCACAACGGATGTCATCAATGCAGTACACAATTTTATATGTGATATGTACGAGACATTGGAACGATTGTGAGAATTTGGACTGAAATTACGGACAGTCTAGTCTTCGTGATAGAAAGAGATGATAAACTAATCAACTTTCCGATGAGCACGTGGACATTGGGATAGCTGCAGCAGAGGAAGGAGAACGCATTGGAATGCCTTCTTCCAACGCTCCACATCGATCACTTGTTAGCCACTCTTTGTGATTTGTATGTGACCAGAGCCTAAGAGCGACTGTACATTGTGCAATATATGTGCCTACACGAAGACCAGCACATCCTATTTCTTTCATGCTTTTTATTTACTAGGATAGCTTCCCTAGGTCCTACATCAGTCGTCTCAATACCACGGCACCACACGGCCGATTGTAATGTCTAATGTACCATGCCATCTCCCGTATTGTATAACATCAAAGACGTAGGATAAAACGCTGGACCACGGCACCACACGGCCGATTGTAATGTCTAATGTACCATGCCATCTCCCGTATTGTATAACATCAAAGACGTAGGATAAAACGCTGGACCACGGCACCACACGGCCGATTGTAATGTCTAATGTACCATGCCATCTCCCGTATTGCATAACATCAAAGACGTAGGATAAAACGCTGGACCACGGCACCACACGGCCGATTGTAATGTCTAATGTACCATGCCATCTCCCGTATTGCATAACATCAAAGACGGAGGATAAAACGCTGGACCACGGCACCACACAGCCGATTGTAATGTCTAATGTACCATGCCATCTCCCGTATTGCATAACATCAAAGACGTAGGATAAAACGCAAGCTCTGTGTTCAAGTAATGCATGTAATAAATGCTTAGCAGTTAACATTCGATAATACTAGACTAGAAAACAACTGAATAGACCATGTTCATACTAAATATGACATCATCTTCTACAATACACCAGGGACCAAACACCGGTACTATGAAGTTATGTACTACCACTGACATCGTCATGTGTATAAAATATATCCGAGTACAATTAATTATTCAATGAAATGTAATGATAAATGATTCTATCATTCTTCTTCTTTTTCTTCTTCCAACGCTTCATATCGACTACTTGTTAATCACTCTTTCTGATTTGTATGTGATCCGAGCCTAAGAGCGATTGTACGTTGTGTCAGCTATGCGCCCACAGGTAGGTAAGCACATCCGATTTCTGCGAGGCTTTTTAGTTACTAAGGTAGCTTCGCCTCCCTCAGTCACCTCTTACAACATGCCTTGTAGGTGGCAGTATTCTTTGCTTCTCCATTGGCCCGACAACAAATGGGCGGGACCTATTATTCAACCAATAATATCTCAGACCACCAATATACATAAATGATCTAGCAGTAAATAAGCCACTACTTCTCTCATATTACAATTTAATCATCATTACAAGTACTGCTTTTCATCAACTCCGGCTGCTAGCAAATCGTGTCCAGTAAACGTGAGTCTTATTAATAGTGTAATTATATATATTTTGTGTTTTTTACTATACATGTATATTATGAAATTACATCCTTTATATGAAGTAGCCATCAATCACTGTAAACTAATCGTCGATTTGTTTAGACACCACTTATACTTTCAGTAGCTCCCCAGTGCTTTCTGAAAAGTGAGCATATTTTTACATTTCGTAAAAATGCCATGGAAACGAATTTGACTTGCAAACTTACCCGTTGCATAGTTTGAACCAGGTATGCTTATATTGTGATCGAGCTTACTACCGCTTTAGCTACAGACGCCCACTGTTGCTAATAATTACTAAAAAATATTAACATGCCCACAATTACTAATATCAAATTAAGATTCACTTTCGAAAACTGTTATCTTTTAAAAAATTAGATAGAGGACTATATGCTGTTCTGTTAAGTTTTTAAACTGCATTACAATTCTTCCTGTGCAAGAAATAAATTGAAAAATAAATTGTTATACTCTGAAGGGCAACGCTGATTTTTCTATTAATCCGTCAATCAATGAACTCAGTTATTGAATGAATCTCAATTTATGATAGCGATGTAGAAGAGTGTTTAGTTGATTATCAGATTTATATCTTATGTATACAGTCTTTACTTGATTATTCTAATTATTATCAACGTATGTCTCTCAGTCATTATTTGTATTGTCCTGTTGATAATTAATATATATATATATGACACTGATTACACATTAAACAATTATCACAGAGTAGAAATAATAGTATTGACGTAACTACCTATAACTGTAACATATTTTGTTACTAAATAAAAGAAATAACAAACATAATGCACAGTAAAGAAGAGCAAATCGAAAAGAAAAGATAGATACTAGATTAGACTAGAGAGCCGCGGTAGCGTAGTTGTTTGTGAACTCGCTTCTCAATGCTGATGGTCCGGGTTCACATCCCACAATGGGCTTGGAATTTTTCCCGACCGCGACGGTTCTCAGGTCGACCCAGCTTCAACTAGGTACCAGACATGCTCTGGGAAAGTAAAGGCGACCGGTATGATGCTGACCACATCACTTATAGAGTGCCGACGGTCAATGAAAATACAGGCAATACGGTCAATGAAATATACGAGGGAAGTCAATAAGTAAGACACAAATGGCTGTAGAAAAATAACTAAACATGATAACAACTTGAAACCAGTTTATTTTTATACATACGTTGTCCCTATATTTCTCAACATAATTCCACCAACATTGATGCACTTATCCCATCGTTTTATCAGTTCTCCCAAACCGGCTGCATAGAACTGCGGGATCTGTTTTCTAAACCACGTTTTCACTTCACATTCAACTTCGGCATCATTCGCGAAATGTCTCCAGCCAATGAGGTTTTCAGTGGACCAAAAAGGTGGAAATCGTTAAGGGCTAAGTCGGGACTGTAAGGTTGATGTTCCAGAACTTCCCACTGTAGTTGATTCATTTTCTCCTGAGTTAATCGAGCCGTATGTGGTATGGCATTGTCATGAAGAAGCAACACTCCTCTAGTCAGCAACCCTGGACGTTTTTTCCGAATTGCATCATGACGCATCGATAGAACTTCACAGTACGATTCGGAATTCACATTATCACCTTTCTTCTTGAAATTGGATAAAAGCACTCCTTGACAATCCCAGAACACCGTCAGCGTAACCTTTCCTGCTGATGGCGTAACCTTGAATTTTTGGACACAAGGCGAAGAAAGATGTTTCCACTGCATTGAAGCACGCTTTGATTCGGGCTGGTAGTGATACACCCATGATTCGTACCCAGTAACAATCATGTTCAGCATGTCTTCTCCTTCATCTTTGTATCAACAGAGATGATGCAAGGACATGCCAAATCGGTTCATTTTGTGCTCCTCCTTCAATTGTCTAGGTACCCACGTTGAGCACACTTTCTTCAATTTCAATCGATCATGCTTTATGATGTATGCTGAACCATGTGAGCACCCTATTGCAGATGCTATAGTCTATCGCTACTCGCCTCTCACCTCTAATCTTCTCCTCCACCCGTTGCACGGATGCTTCTGCTGCAATCTCAACAGGACGACCAGATCGGATTTCATCAGCAATTTTATAGCGTCCTTGAGAATATTTTCTACCCAGATATGCACCGCTTTACGGGAGTAGATAGACAGGGAGGATTTAGGTATGAAATGAGGGGCTAATGAAGGACTAATGAGGGGCTAATAAAGTTTATATAAGGATATACTCCACCCTACCCCATCCTTAATATAGCTTATATAGTAATATACTCCACCCCTAGGGGTGAAGCAAAGCCAAATAATGATTTACTAAGGGGGAGATAACTATTGGTTTATATAAGGGGAGATAATTTGTGGGTTATTAATGGTGAGATAATTTCATTATACATTGGGTACTTAGGTAGTATTTGAGGGGCTAATAGGGTTTATTTAGCAATATACGCATAGGAGCAAAGACAAAGAAGGATTTACTAATGGGGAGATAACTATAGGTTTATATAAGGGAGATAATTTTAGGTTATTAAGGGGCGAGATATTTTTTTACTTAGATAGGTATTATATACAGTTATATATAAATTATGTTTGTTTGTTTGCTTTTTTGAAAAATCGATAATTTTTAAAATTTTATTTTCAATAGGAAATATAAAAATCGATTAAAATTTATTTTTTTGAAAAATCGATAATTTTTGTAAAATTTTATTTTTATAGGAAATATAAAAATCGATTAACATTTTTTTTGAAAAATCGATAATTTTTGTTAAATTTTATTTTAACAATGTAATATAAAAAAACCGATACATTTTTTTTGGTGTGATATTTATTGTTTTTCTGTTAACCATAAGCTATATTTAGATATGACGTCGTATTTTTAAAATGTATATTGACTTCTCATGTGCTTGTCTATGGTAAGGTAATGTTCTTTGTGTTCTATTTGAACAACGTTAAGGTAGGTAAGCTTAAATTAAGAGTATTTTTGGGGTATATAAGTGTGTATGCGTGATTGTATGGGTATTATGTGATAGTATTTACTTGTATATGTGTATATCTGAGTGTGGTTGTTTAGTCAGGTAAACATATAAAAGGAGGAGGTGGGGCAGTAAAGGGGACGAATTATGGTATTTTAAAGTATGTGATAATATTAACTTATATAAGTGTATATGTGAGTGAGGTTGTATAGTCAGATATATAAAAAGGGTAGGGTAAAGGGGAGGATTTCGGTATGTTCAAGTATTTGATAAGTATTCACTTATAGTAGGGTGTGTGTATATTTAGACTGATATATATTAGCGTTATTTTTAGCTTTGCACATACAATTAATTTACTATAGATACATATACATATAGAGAGACAGGTATACATATACAACCAAACATATATACAGTTTATTTATTGAAAATGATAAACATATATATATATATATAGTTATAAAATAGTAGGAAAGTAAAGGTGAAACTTTGTCGTCGCCATTTGTAAAAAATCAGACGTAATGGTATACTAACCTATAATAAAACAGGGCATCTGCTAGATACATTGGTTGATTAGTTATGTAAGTGTAAAAGAGGAGTGTGATTTATATATGTGTGTATATAAGTGTGTATGTTAGTGTTGTATGTAATATATGTTTAGTCATGTTTATATATAAAACTAAGCAGGGGTGGTAAGGGAGATGTCTGGAAGTAAGTGAATAGTATGAGGTCACTGTTAAGATGTATGTATGCGATAGTATTTAGTATATGAGGGTGTGTGTGTGTGTTATATCAAGATATATTAGTTATTCTTAGTACGAGGGTGATGACTCATATAAGGGATAGAATTATTTATTTTTAGTAATAGATGTATCACACAATGTAGTTTGTGTTTTATTTATTGTTGAAGAATTTAGTCATTATTTATATAAATATATATAGATATACATATATAGACAAACATATATACATTTATAACTAACAAATACAGTGAGTCTAATATAAAAATATTTTTCGTAGCATAGGTATTATAAAAACATATAGGTGTAGTAAATATATACATATATAGGGATATAATACCACATAGCGGCAAATTAAAAGGTCAGAGGTGAGACTTAAGCATCGGTAAACACGTCGACATTTGTAACAAAAAGGTGAAATGGCTACTAACCTATCGGAAAACCTGGCTTATGATATATAAAAACTGCCATGTGTTTATAATTTAGTATTTACTAGTGGCCACATTAGAAGTGCGAGATGACTAGGTTAGAAGTGAGAGGTGACCCTATTAGAAGGGACAGGCGGCCATAGTAGAAGTGAGAGGTGTACATGTTAGAAGTGTGAGATGACCTTGTTAGAAGTGAACGGTGCCCAAGTTAGAAGTGAGAGCTGACTTCATTAGAAGTGTGTTGTGTCCAAGTTAGAAGTGAGAAGTAGAAGTGAGAGGTGCCCAAAGTAGAAGTGAGAGGTGACCATCTTAGAAGTATGAGTTGACCATTGTTGAAGTGAGAGGTGACTATGTTAGAAGTTTGAGATGACAATACTAGAAGTGAGAGGTGTGCACATTAGAAGTTTGAGATGGCCATGCTAGAAGTGTGAGATGACCAGGTTAGAAGTGAGAGGTGACTATGTTAGAAGTGTGTTGTGTCCAAGTTAGAAGTGAGAAGTAGAAGTGAGAGGTGACCATCTTAGAAGTATGAGTTGACCATTGTTGAAGTGGGAGGTGACTATGTTAGAAGTTTGAGATGACAATACTAGAAGTGAGAGGTGTCCACATTAGAAGTTTGAGATGGCCATGCTAGAAGTGTGAGATGACCAGGTTAGAAGTGAGAGGTGACTATGTTAGAAGTGTGTTGTGTCCAAGTTAGAAATGAGAAGTAGAAGTGAGAGGTGCCCAAAGTAGAAGTGAGAGGTGACCATCTTAGAAGTATGAGTTGACCATTGTTGAAGTGGGAGGTGACTATGTTAGAAGTTTGAGATGACAATACTAGAAGTGAGAGGTGTGCACATTAGAAATTTGAGATGACCATGCTAGAAGTGTGAGATGACTATATTGGAAGTGTGAGGTGTTAAAGTTAGATGTGACAGGAGTACAAAGTACAAGTGAGGGGTAAAAGTATTAGAAATGAGAGGTGTCCAAATTAGAATTGTGAGTGACTACCTTAGAAGGGCGTGGTGACCATGTTTGCAGTGTACAGGTCAAAAGTGAGAGGTGTCCAAAGTAGAAGTGAGAGGTGCAAATGCTAGAAGTGAGAGGTGGCAATGTCTGAGTTGAGAGGTGTCCACATTAGAAGTGTGAGATGAACATGTTAGAAGGTAGAGGTGACTATGTTTTAAGTGCAAGGCGATTATGTTAGACATTGTAAGTGTCCAAATTATAAGTGTCTAAGTTATAAGTGAGAGGTGTCCAAAGAAAAGTGGAGGTATCCATGTTAACAGTGATAGGTGTCCAAAGGACAAGTGAAAGGTACCTATATTAGAAGTGAAAGGCGCCTATGCTAGAAGTGAGAGGTAACTATGTTAAAGTGAGAGATGACAATGTTCGAAGTGTGCAGTTTAGAAGGGACGACCATGTTAGAAATGTACAAGTTAAAAATGAGAGGTGTCTAAAGTAGAAGTAAGAGGTGTCCACGTTAGAAGTATGAGTTGACCATGTTACAAGGAAGAGGTGTCCACGTTAGAAGTGTGGGATGGCCATGTTACAAAGGAGAGGTGACCAGGGTAGACGTTAGAGGTGGCTATGTTATAAGTGCAAGATGACTATGTTAGAAATGAGCAGTTACAATGTTAGAAGTGTTCAAGTTAGAAATGAGAGATGTCCAAAGAAGAAGTGAGAGGTGCACATGTTAGAATATGAGGTGATCATAAGAGGTGCCCATGTTACAAGTAACAGATGTCCAAAGGAAAAAGGAGAGTTGACATCTTAGAAGTTTGAGGTGTCTATCTTAGAAGTGTGAGATGACCATGGTACAAATGTGAGGTGTTTAAGTTAGAAGTGTGAGGTGTCTAAAGTAGAAGTGAAAGGTGACCATTTTAGAAGTGTAAGATGACCAGTGTAGAAGTAAGAAGTGCCTATGTTAGAGATTGAAATGACCTGCCTAGAAGTGAGCGGTGTCCAAATTAGAAGTTTGAGGTGTACATGTTGGAAGTGAGAGATAACCAAATTTTAGAAGTGAGAGATGACCAAGTTAGAAGTGAGATATTGATAAACAACAAACGTATTTTGTATAATATTTTTAACAAATTTACGGTTGCATAGGTACACATTGCTAAGATAGTTGTATATTCATAACATAACATTTTAGTAAATAAAGCTATAAATAGCTGTCAATAAAGACTAGCACATTTAAGGAAGTTAAATTTAAAATCGATAACTTGCAGTAGTAAAAATATGACCGTATAATTTACAAGTTATCGGGCCTGTAATTTCTCCATACCGCTCTATCCTGGGAAACTCGCTCAATCTCCTCCATGGAACTGAGACCGATATTGCCTTTCCTCTCTCAGCAAAGTTCGCTTCAGTGTCTGTTTTTTATATTACCCTGTTAAAAATAAAATTTTACCAAAATTATCGATTTTTCAAAAACAATGTTAATCGATTTTTATATTTTCCTATTAGAAATAAAATGTTACAAAAATTATCGATTTTTCAAAAAAACAAACAAATAAACATAATTTATATATAACTGTATATAATACCTATCTAAGTCAAAAATATCTCGCCCTTAATAACCTAAAATTATCTCTCCTTATGTAAACCTATAGTTATCTACCGATTAGAAAATCCTTCTTTGTCTTTGCTCCTATGCGTATATTGCTAAATAAACCCTATTATCCCCTCAAATACTACCTCAGTACCCAATGTATAATGAAATTATCTCTCCCTTAATAACCCACAAATTATCTCCCTTATATAAACCAATAGTTATCTCCCCCTTAGTAAATCCTTATTTGGTTTTGCTTCATCCCTAGTAGTGGAATATATTACTATATGAGCTATATTATGGGTGGAGTAGGGTGGAGTATATCCTTATATAAACCCTATTAGCAACTCATTAGCATATCAAATGCTACCAAAAATTATCTACCCCTTATATAAAGCAATAGTTATCTCCCCCTTAGTACATCCTTATTATATTTGCAGGAGTATATTACTATATAAGCTATATTATGGGTGGGGTAGGGTGGAGCATGTCATTATATAAACCCTATTAGCACCTCAGATACTACATACAATTATCTCCCCCTTATATAAACCAATAGTTATCTCCCCATTAGTAAATCCTTCTTGTCTTTGCTCCTATGCGTATATTGCTATATAAACCCTATTAGCCCATCAAATACTACCTAAGTACCTAATGTATAATAAAATTAGCTCCCCTTAATAACCTACAAATTATCTCCCTTATATAAACCAATAGTTATCTCCCCCTTAGTAAATCCTTCTTTGGCTTTGCTTCACCCCTAGTGGTGGAGTATATTACTATATAAGCTATATTAAGGGTGGAGTAGGGTGGAGTAAATCCTTATATAAACCCTATTAGCCCTCAGTAGCCCTCATTAGCCCCTCATTTCATACCTAAATCCTCCCTGCCTAACTACTTACGGGACAAACATTTGTCAGCATAAACAGGAAGCATTTTCTTATGAATGTCCATTGCAGGCAGTCATTTTCCCACAAAAAAAACGCACAACAGCGCGTTGCTTTTTGGTTGTACCCTCCGTAAGTACAGTCGCCATTTTGTTTATGCGTTGCGCATGCGCATGAGACACATAGCGCCACCTGGCGAACGGGCATATAAAGTTTGATGTAGCTGTCACCTAATGACACCTTTAGAAAACACCAACTACATTTACCTACCCTCCCACAGACCTTTGTGGCTTACTTATTGACTCGCCCTCGTACAATAAGTATATACCACAAGGTATGAAAGGGTTTACTTTTACTTTAAGATGAGACTATTTAAGTTAAGTGTCCAAATTGTAAAAGAAATATGCCTTCAAAAAAAAAGACGTATTTGATGATGATCTTACATTAGCTATATATATTTTTTTTAATACACACTAACTTAATTCAACTTGATATTTTTCTACAAATAGGCTCGTATATTTTGCGTTGCTTTTATACTCGCATTGAGGATCACTGGGAGGAAAATCAACACAAATGGCAATAACTGTTGTTCCTAAAATGCTGCTATTCTTAACGGTGTTTACTATTATGGAGAATTCAGTCACAGTACGTACATGTATTTGTGTTCAAATCATCACTGTTACTTTTTATCGACAATAAATATTCGTACCAAATAGACATCGATAAGCAATCACTTATTTTGATTAAATTATTTCCTTGAGATTATTGAGTGAGCTTTGGGCAATATATATTTATCTTCAAGGACTATGTAATTTGGATTTCATGAATATTTGTTCGTTAATGTTGAGTGTTAGAAGAAACGTCTACAGGATCTCTAGTTAAAGTTGAGTGTTATAAGAAACGTCTCCATGATCTCTAGTTAAAGTTGAGTGTTAGAATAAACCTCTACAGGATCTCTATTTAAAAGTTGAGTATTAGAAGAAACCTCTACAGGATCTCTAGTTAAAGTTGAGTGTTAGGAGAAACGATTCAATGATCAAAAATGGTACTAGCGATAATTAAGACATACTCTGGCTTGAGTCACAAAACTAAATAGATGCATGCGTTTTAAGTGATTCATCGAGTTCTATAGGGAAGGTGGAAGATTGTTTGGTTCGCAGACAATGGACTGAATAACGACAAGGGTCAACAAATAACATAACACCATTCGTCTTCGTTCCAGAGAACATGAATTTTGATGGCACTGAGAAAGCTGACATAATGGCTGCATCTACACCTTATCGGTAAGTGAGGGTCACCCAGTATTTAATTCTGACATTCTGAACGCCCCGTATAGAGTGTGGTCGCAAAGAGGACTTTTATGTAAACCAATTCACGTCAACAGCAAAAGAGCTTGGATTGAAGATTGAAGTGACCAGATAAGAAAAGCACAACATGCATATGAGTAGTCTCATCAATCTGGTACGGTTAGTCGATGTTGAAGATATTGTGAAGGAGATCAGAACAAATATGGACATGTCCTACGTTGGGCGCGACGAGGACTAATGATGATATATATATCCGTATCCCTCGCATGTACTTTTCTATATACACTCACTCGTTAGTCTAATGATGTGTTTTATTTTTATGTCTGTCTTCTAGGCATATCATCTGCACAAGTGTATAGCTAGTAACAGCATTTGCGAACTAGATGGCGTTCGATGCTGTGATAACAATCTTCAATGCCTTCCTAGTGCGGGTTCAGTTATTACATTTTCATGCACACGTAAAGAAGTAAGTGTGTGTGAGAAAGTGTATGTGTAGATGAGTGAGAGAGAGTGTGGGACTGTGAGAGAGAGAATGTTGAAGTGTTTAATATCGTAGCTGTGCGTGTATGTGTGTAAGAACGGGCGTGGCGTTTGTTTATGTGTATACGATTGAGTGGGTGTATGCATGTGTTTTACAATGAGCATGAGTGAACGAGCGTAAGAGAGATCGTGTATATATAAGTTTGAGAGAAAGCGTGATTGGAGTGCGTGTGAGAACAAACATGTCAATATTTGAGAACGTGCATTAGTGATTGTATTTGTGTGAAAATGTTCTTATTTGTTTTTAGGAATTGGCGGGACTGTATGTATTTATATGACAATTGCTATATACATGTGAGAGAGTGAACATGTATGCGTGTGTTTTACCGTTCGTTCATGTATGGGTATGTGAGAACGTACACTAGTTTCAATGTATGTAATAACTTGAGCATATATAAGTACGTATTATAGTAAACACACAAGTGTGGATGTGTATGTGTTAGATCGTATGCGAACACATGCTATCTGAAACCAATAAATGTATATATAAGTATATTTGTTATGCTTTATTCTAGTGTAACCAAATATTTACAACTCAATGTACTCACTAATTGATTTTTATCAAAGAGAATTTCTTTCAATCTTCATATATAAACAATACAAATCGTGGCATATCATTTTAAGGACGTAGTCATCAACCACAGTAAACTAGTCGTTGATTCATGTATTCAACACAACGTTCAATAGTTTGACATTGCTTATGAACGTTGAGATCGATTTTTATCGTTTGTAAAATTCCAAAAGGGACTAGGCTTAGATTCTCCGAAAAGAGTTAATTTTATTTTTTATGTTTGTTGGCCTACACGCTCTGATATAACCACTAAAAGGTTCGCCTTAGGTTGAAGGAAGTGTGTCTCGGTTTAAAGAGGCTTTAATCCCTTACGAAACAAGCAAACAAACAAAAGGGACTAATTGGCTTCCAAACTGGTCACCGCAGAGTTTGAACCAGGTACGGTTGGATTGTGATCGAGCTCACTACTGCTTAAGCTGCAGGCGCTCTTTATAGCGAGTATATAATTATGTGTTTACATAACACTGTTCAGTTTAACATATACCAGCAAATATAATTATGTGTCTACATAACACTTTTCAGTTTAACATATACCAGCAAATATAATTATGTGTCCACATAACACTGTTCAGTTTAACATATACTACCAAATATAATTATGTGTTCCCATAACACTGTTCAGTTTAACATATACCAGCAAATATAATTATGTGTTTACATAACACTGTTCAGTTTAACATATACCACCAAATATAATTATGTGTTTACATAACACTGTTCAGTTTAACATATACCAGCAAATATAATTATGTGTTTACATAACACTGTTCAGTTTAACATATACTACCAAATATAATTATGTGTTTACATAACACTGTTCAGTTTAACATATACCAGCAAATATAATTATGTGTTTACATAACACTGTTCAGTTTAACATATACTACCAAATATAATTATGTGTTTACATAACACTGTTCAGTTTAACATATACCAGCAAATATAATTATGTGTTTACATAACACTGTTCAGTTTAACATATACCACCAAATATAATTATGTGTTTACATAACACTGTTCAGTTTAACATATACCACCAAATATAGTTGATCATACTTTATTCTGGCATATGCTGGTAACTGAACCATACTATCTTTATCTACTGATGTAATA
The DNA here is from genome assembly GCA_020796225.1 of Arion vulgaris. Lineage (NCBI taxonomy): Eukaryota > Metazoa > Mollusca > Gastropoda > Stylommatophora > Arionidae > Arion > Arion vulgaris. Next base: position 15,476,465 of record CM036772.1, read on the forward strand.
TTTGATGTATTAATTAACATCATGTAGCAGTTCTTTTTCTTTTGATTGATTGATTGATTTGATAGGATCATCATCATTTCACTTCGGTGACTAACCATGTGCGATCCGATCTCTTTCTTACAACAAGAATATCTCAACAACAGTGCACGATCTACGTAGTTCCGTCTAGGGTCCCCAAATTGTTGTTTGGTTATAGACTGCTTATCGTATAAAAAATTGAAGATTGGTATATGAAATCCGTTTGTGATCGTAAAAGATATTTGTTTATATGATTCCCTGATCGTCGGCAGAAAATATCCTGCAATAATATTAGCAACATATGTACAGCAACTTATTTATAGATTCCAGTTAACATGCAATAATATTAGCAACATATGTACAGCAACTCATTTATAGATTCCAGTTAACATGCAATAATATTAGCAACATATGTACAGCAACTCATTTATAGATTTCAGTTAACATACAATAATATTAGCAACATATGTACAGAAACTCATGTATAGATTCCAGTTAACATGCAATAATATTAGCAACATATGTACAGCAACTCATTTATAGATTCCAGTTAACATGCAATAATATTAGCAACATATGTACAGCAACTCATTTATGGATTCCAGTTAACATGCAATAATATTAGCAACATATGTACAGCAACTCATTTATAGATTCCAGTTAACATGCAATAATATTAGCAACATATGTACAGCAACTCATTTACAGATTCCAGTTAACATGCAATAATATTAGCAACATATGTACAACAACTCATTTATAGATTCCAGTTAACATGCAATAATATTAGCAACATATGTACAGCAACTCATTTATAGATTCCAGTTAACATGCAATAATATTAGCAACATATGTACAACAACTCATTTACAGATTCCAGTTAACATGCAATAATATTAGCAACATATGTACAGCAACTCATTTATAGATTCCAGTTAACATGCAATAATATTAGCAACACATGTACAACAACTCATTTATAGATTCCAGTTAACATGCAATAATATTAGCAACATATGTACAACAACTCATTTATAGATTCCAGTTAACATGTAATAATATTAGCAACATATGTACAACAACTCATTTATAGATTCCAGTTAACATGTAATAATATTAGCAACATATGTACAACAACTCATTTATAGATTCCAGTTAACATGCAATAATATTAGCAACATATGTACAACAACTCATTTATAGATTACAGTTAAAATGTAATAATATTAGCAACATATGTACAACAACTCATTTATAGATTCCAGTTAACATGTAATAATATTAGCAACATATGTACAGCAACTCATTTATAGATTCCAGTTAACATGTAATAATATTAGCAACATATGTACAGCAACTCATTTATAGATTCCAGTTAACATGCAATAATATTAGCAACATATGTACAGCAACTCATTTATAGATTCCAGTTAACATGCAATAATATTAGCAACATATGTACAGCAACTCATTTACAGATTCCAGTTAACATGCAATAATATTAGCAACATATGTACAACAACTCATTTATAGATTCCAGTTAAAATGTAATAATATTAGCAACGTATGTACAACAACTCATTTATAGATTCCAGTTAACATGTAATAATATTAGCAACATATGTACAGCAACTCATTTATAGATTCCAGTTAACATGTAATAATATTAGCAACATATGTACAGCAACTCATTTATAGATTCCAGTTAACATGCAATAATATTAGCAACATATGTACAGCAACTCATTTATAGATTCCAGTTAACATGCAATAATATTAGCAACATATGTACAGCAACTCATTTATAGATTCCAGTTAACATGCAATAATATTAGCAACATATGTACAACAACTCATTTATAGATTCCAGTTAACATGCAAATATTACAACATATGTCAACAACTCATTTACAGATTCAGTTAACATGCATAATATTAACAACATATGTACAGCAACTCATTTATAGATTCCAGTTAACATGCAATAATATTAGCAACATATGTACAACAACTCACTTATAGATTCCAGTTAACATGCAATAATATTAGCAACATATGTACAACAACTCATTTATAGATTCTAGTTAACATGTAATAATATTAGCAACATATGTACAACAACTCATTTATAGATTCCAGTTAACATGTAATAATATTAGCAACATATGTACAACAACTCATTTATAGATTCCAGTTAACATGTAATAATATTAGCAACATATGTACAACAACTCATTTATAGATTCCAGTTAAAATGTAATAATATTAGCAACATATGTACAACAACTCATTTATAGATTCCAGTTAACATGTAATAATATTAGCAACATATGTACACCAACTCATTTATAGATTCCAGTTAACATGTAATAATATTAGCAATATATGTACAACAACGCATTTGTAGATTCCAGTTAACATGCAATAATATTAGCAACATATGTACAGCAACTCATTTATAGATTCCAGTTAACATGCAATAATATTAGCAACATATGTACAGCAACTCATTTATAGATTCCAGTTAACATGCAATAATATTAGCAACATATGTACAGCAACTCATTTACAGATTCCAGTTAACATGTAATAATATTAGCAACATATGTACAACAACTCATTTATAGATTCCAGTTAACATGCAATAATATTAGCAACATATGTACAACAACTCATTTATAGATTCCAGTTAACATGCAATAATATTAGCAACATATGTACAACAACTCATTTATAGATTCCAGTTAACATGTAATAATATTAGCAACATATGTACAACAACTCATTTATAGATTCCAGTTAACATGCAATAATATTAGCAACATATGTACAACAACTCATTTATAGATTCCAGTTAACATGCAATAATATTAGCAACATATGTACAGCAACTCATTTATAGATTCCAGTTAACATGCAATAATATTAGCAACATATGTACAGCAACTCATTTATAGATTCCAGTTAACATGCAATAATATTAGCAACATATGTACAGCAACTCATTTATAGATTCCAGTTAACATGCAATAATATTAGCAACATATGTACAACAACTCATTTATAGATTCCAGTTAACATGCAATAATATTAGCAACATATGTACAACAACTCATTTATAGATTCCAGTTAACATGCAATAATATTAGCAACATATGTACAGCAACTCATTTATAGATTCCAGTTAACATGTAATAAATACAATATATTCTTCTTCTTCGAACGTTACATAACGATCACTCGTAAAACCACTTTTTGTGATTTGTATGTGCATAAGAGCGATTGAACGTTGTGTCAGTTATGCATCTGCAAATAGGGCAGCACATCCTATTTCTTCGACGCTTTTTATTTATTAGCTAAGCTTCCTATGTGAATACCTTAGTCCCTTTTTACCACATGAATTGTAGGTAGCAGTGTTACTATTCTTGGCTTCACTTTGTGTGCCCCGACAACATACGGAAGTGAATACAATATGATAATAAACATCGACAAAACCAAAGTAATGACATTCGCTAGCGAGGAAAACGCTGTCATCGACAATCACTTTATTAAAACAATTTAATCAGATGCAAGTTTAATCAATTTCTCAGCTAGCTAGTTTAACATATGGACACACGTGTGATGCATCATTTTATTTTAAACTGTTCAAGAAGAGGTTAAAGATAAATATGTTTTTCATGCACTTGTTACAATCAAATGTATTTTTCTATTTATTGCAGGTTGAGACATATCAGCTAACGTCATAACAAACAAAAATTGGTTATCAGAACATGGAGAAAAAAGACTGGTTCACATATCCAACTGATTGCCCATGTTTGGCCTGTTTGTTAATCTTCTTATCTCTAACTACCACCACTACTCTAACAATTACATTTGTGTTAACAATATTATAGGTTTCAATGTTCATGTAAAACGTTCGTAATGATTCAATAGAGTAATATTTAGTATTGTCCTAAATTAAAGTATCTGCTGAAACTGATAATAGTTTGCAATCAAAATTGAATCAAAAAGATACCATCATTTAAAGAGTTTTACTGTTTATATTTATATGAGAAAAATGTCCTTTCAATTGTAATTATTTGACAATTTGTGTCTGGTGTTCATTTTATTCTGACTGGTCTGTGATACTCTTTGTCCAAGCATGTGTTTCTAGGATACTCTAGAGCAGTTTTTCCCAACCGTGTTTGTGACATGCCACACCAAAGCCTTAGAAAAAATTCGTATGCCTCCCACCTCCCCCCGCCCCTATATATCATAAACAACATTTTATAATTTCCCATAATTTAATTGTTTAATGAAGAAACTTAAATGATAGAATTTAGGAAGAAATCACTAATCACTAGGCAATTGTTGTGGAAATACAGAAAGTAAATTTTCAAAACATATAATGGAGAACTGAAATTCAAGTACGAAATAATTTTTATGTAATATTTTTCTATATTATTTTAATTATTAGTAATTATTTATTTCTTACACTTAGTGATATCCTTACGCTTGATGCATATTGCAAGGATATTTTATGTTAGGTTTCAATTTAGTTAGCTTCAGTCTCAAGTCTCTTCGTTGTGTTATATCCAGCCGATTTCCTTTTTAACAGCAAATCAGTTATGGCACTAAATCCACATTGAGCTAAATATGAAGATGGAAACGGTAATAACAGTTCTCTTTCACATTTTGTCGAATTTGGATATTTGGTTTCTGTTTCCTCACAAAGCCATGCCATCGCTCCTTTTATAAATGTTTTAACTGAATCTTTATGCATAATGTTCCATTTCTTCAAGTTCTTCATGAAACTGCATATTTGAAATATCAGACAAATCCACTAACATTGACAAAACATCTAAGTTGGAAAATCAATTTGTTTCAAATCAGAAAATCTTTCTTTTAAATCAGCAATGTTCAGATGATCGACAATAACAAATATAACGGCATCAGTCACTTCAGATTTCTGGAGCCAATGAAACTTTTCAAAATCTTTGTTGCAAATATATTTCTGACATAATTCAATAAAGGTAATGAAAACAAATATCTTTGCTTTTACATCAACAAGAGTTTTATTTGTTCCTTGAAGTTGGTTATTTAATATATTTAGATTTTCAAAGATACCGGCTAGATAGCTCATGAATGCTTTACCATCGACCGTTAACAGATACTTCATTTCAGGTTTGTCGGTTAAAAAATCCACTAAGAGTATCAAATAATTCCATACATTTTTTCAAGCAGTTCCCTTTCAAGAGCCATCTTACTTCAGTGTGACGTAAAAGTCTCACATGGTCTCCATTTTGTTCTTCACAAAATAGCTTGCAGAGATGCTCACATTTGACATTAACTTTAATAGCAGTGATACATTTTATAACTGAATTTAGTACTTCATTTACAGCAGGCGAAACATTTTAGCTACCAAATTTTCCCTGTGAATAGCACAATGCTCAAGAAGCATTTCTGGATTCTCATCGTTCATCCATTTTAAGCAGTCATTTTTCTTGCCTATCATATTAGGAACACCATCTGTGGCACAAGATGTTATATTTTTCATTGGTATATCTTTGACATTTAAGTAATTTCTTAGCTTATAACATATATGCTTGCAGGAAGTGGTGCTTTCTAATGATTTACAGAACAACATTTCTTCAGCAAAATCTTTTTTATTAATATATCTTACGTAAGTTATCACTACGGCATCACTGTCTCTCAAAGTTGATTCATCCATTTGCACTGAGAATTTTATTGTTTTCAGCTTTTCAACAAGTTGTATTTCAATATCTTTACTCATTTGATCTAATCTTTTGCGAACGGTAAATTTACTGAGTGGCATAGCTTTCACCTCTTTGTCATCTTTTTTCAGAACCTTTTTAAGAAATGATGATATTGATGGTTTGATTAAATTCTCTGCTATAGTATTATTTTCCACACATTTAGAAATGATTAAGAAAATGTGTTAAGCTGGCCTCAAGAGTACGATTGACAGTTGCCGTATGAGCAGTAAAGAGAGACTTTAAAGTTGCTCTTTTTATCAAAATGTGTCTTTAAAGTTTGAAAGTAATTGAAATCTGAATTAATATGAGCACTATGTATCGTCTTAAAATGCTCCTCAGGGCGACCTCGTTTTATTGATTCGTTGGTCAAGCATTGTTGGCATAAAAAACATTAATGTGGAATAAATTAAAATAATAATATTTCACATCAGGTGATATACGTTTGAAAAAATGCGTTTATTGTAGCATGACTATTTTGAAAAAAAAAATTAAATCATTAACAAATACTCACGGTTTTGTGGTCAAATCTGCTCTTTTCTGAAAAAGTGTGCGGTGATCTCATCTAATTAGCTCTGATAAATTCTAACCTCCAATAGTTATAGCTTCTACATGAAGATCGTCGGTTCTCTTCTGCTTTTCTCGTATAATCTTGCCTAACAATCCTGTACTTAAGCTGTTCTGTGTCTAGTTCTCTATTTTTATTCTAGCTACATCACAAGGTGTTCTATGTTCTTTTTTATATTTTTAAAATTTAATCTCAAAGGCATGTACATTGCATTTATATATACATCTGGGGTGTGAGTTTGTTGCAATTTCCCACATCTGTTACTCTCTTGGAAAAAACTCATTTTACTTCGACTAGCGACATTCTTCTGTCATTGTCTCAAAATGTGTCTCCCAACCATGCCTTCTCAATCTGTTGCTAAACATGGAAAACAAGATCTCATGATATTTTATTGCAATCCATATATAAATGCTCCTTCGTTAACTACACAACTACAAAATGGTACTCTAAGGACACATGTATAATCTAGCTACAGTGAGTATCCATTACGCTGGTAATCTCTCTCTCTCGATTGTTCTTTTTATGTCACTTTTATCATTCTTATTGTGATATATAAACAGCATTTGCCAAGAACGTTTGTTTTACGTCACATCTTTAGTACCATTTGTAGATCTAGTGCTTTGCCACCTCAACAGTTCTCCGGAATTTCTCTCTCTCATAGACCATATGTCCTGTCTTTGCAGCTGTCATGTTCAAACCATCAGTTACATCATGAATCCATCTGCTTCAAGGTCTTCCTCTTCTTCTCTTTGCCAGTATGACTCCTTTCGTGATGATCTTTTCCTACCGTTCATGCATTTGTATATGTCTAAAATATATCAATAATATGTAAACAATATGTCAATATCTTATACTAATGTGGAGTTGTTGAATGAGATCAGAACACAGAAAATATTTATCATCAATATAAGAAAGAGGCAGTCATCATATTTATGGCATATGATGAAAATGGGAGGCTTATAACACATTGAAACAATCGGTAAAATCGAGGGGAGACAAGACAGTGGAAGACAAAGATAATTTGGTTTCTAATAGACTAACTTCATGGCACCGGGGATATCAATGATTGCCTGCGCCAGCCGTCACGAAACCGGGCAATGATGAATCGTCTTACAATGCTGGTGCTTATTACTGTACTATTCCTCTTGTTCTGTTCCACCATTTACTTCTTTAATGAAGTGTTGGGGTGGGGGTGTAGTGATCTTGTGTGTGCTTGTATCATGGCAAGTTGTAAGTTGATGTTCATTTTCTTTTACGTGGTTTTTCTCTTGCTTTGTACTCATTATACTATTTATGTGTGGCTCTCTGTGGATACCAGGGCATTCTTGTCAGATCTTCAAACCATTTAATATTTTGTTCTTTTATGTTATATTTTACAATAAAGCAAAAATATGCATCAGTTCTTCTTCTGGTCCATATCTCAGTGTTCAATCTATGTTTGCTACAATACTTCACTTTGGAATTTTCTTCTGAAAAAGATGTTAATACATTCATATAAATCAAACAATTTCAAGAATAACTTGGTACTTCAAGCAAGATACTTATTTAATGTATCTTCTTTATTTGTCGTCACTCTGCTATTGGGCTGCAGCCAACGCCCTAATCTTTTTTTTTTCCTATCCAGAAGCACTTGAGTTGAAAGCTCTTCGGCTCGGTGTCATGGACATCGTAACCCTTCGGCTCGGTGCCACGAACACCGTAAATCTGGGTAACCTGTAGCTTTTCTGTCAGTCCGCGGAGTTGAACCTGCACTTACAGAGGACCAGTCATCCGTAGTCCAACGCACTACGAACACGCTGGGCACGAGGGCACGCCCTGGTCTAATGTGCCTATCTTGTGCTTTTCGAAAGACTTGGTTAATTAATATATTTTCAAAATATCAGTTGGACTAAAGAAATGTGTGCAGTTCGATGTGCACGAAATATACTTTAACAAAGTATAATAATACTGTTTAATAAAGAAATATATTAGCCACATCCATTTTGGGGAACACTGAGTTAGACGTGTATTAGCCACATCCATATTGGAGAACACAGAGTTAGACGTGTATTAGCCACATCGATATTGAGGAACACTGAGTTAGACGTGTATTAGCCACATCCATATCGGAGAACACTGAGTAAGACGTATATTAGCCATATCCATATTGGGGAACATTGAGTTAGACATATATTAGCCACACTCAAATTGGGGAACGCTGAGTTAGACATGTATTATCCACATCCATATTGGGGAACACTGAGTTAGATGGGAAGGCTGGGGGAATACAAACGTGTATTAGCCACATCCATATTGGGGAACACTGAGTTAGACGTGTATTAGCCACATCCATATTGAGGAACACTGAGTTAGACAGGAACGCTTGGGGAAAACAAGCGTGTATTAGCCACACCTATATTCGGGAACATTGAGTTAGACGTGTATTAGCCACATCCATATTGGGGAACACTGAGTTAGTGTATTCTTAGACCAACTCGTGGTCTCTTTGGCGCAGAGATTAAATACGCGTCTCTCTTGTTAAAGCTACCAGGTTCGCTCCCTCGTGAAGCCATCTAGATATTTTTCAATAGATCCATGTTATCAGTGTAGGTGAGATCGAGTTCCTAGTCCTATCAGAGGCGGATGATAAAACGTAGATACCATTTTCAACGTGAGCACGTAAAAGAACCCTTGGTAGTTGCAAATGGAGAAAAGCAGGCTGGAAAGCTGCTACAAGGGCCTAAAAGTCATTAGAAATAATTAAAAATAAATGTCCTATAAAAATATCTTCACCATCTTCAAAATTAAATCTGGGACCCTCGCCGTTGCTACGTAGTTCATGCGCTGCAGCTGAGATCTCCCTGTGTAAGAAAGTGATCGGAGCACATATGGCTACTCACCGAAGTGCAGTAGTGATGGTCCTATCAATCAATCTATCAATCAACTGTCTTCTGCAGTTTCCTCTAACAATTCTGTGTGTTGTAGTATGAGTATCTAACAAACCAAAAAACGAACTCCTACTCTCTCACTCCCACTCTCTTACACCCACTCTCTCATTACAACTCTCTCACTCACATTCTTTCGTCCGCATTTGAATGTGGTGCTGTGACCAGCAGAAGGCATACATCTTGTATTTTTACTACAACATGGAATACCATTTATTTTGCAACGTTGACGAGGTCGCTTACAACCCACAGGATAAAAATGTGAACCATCCTAGATGACATAAAAAGAAAGAATTACTATTAGAAAATATCGAATAAGTGAGCAAGCACAAGACAAATAATAAAATACATATCTTTGGATAATATAAAACAGATTGCAGTTTTATATGTGACAATTTTGTTTTTTAACTGAGCTCACACTTTGCAACCATCTTCTTCTTCTTTGAGTTCGTTCTTTACGACCAATTTTAATCAATCTTTGTGATATGTTTGATCTTTGCCAAGAACGTGTATACATTGCACATTGGTTTGGTAGGCCTCTAAACGCATAGACTTCTACACTTTTAAAACACGTGCATCCGATTTCAGTCAAACCTCCTTAGTCGCCTCTTACGACATGTGTGGCAGGTAACAGTGGTTCTATTCTTTACATACCAAATTTGGTCCCCGGTAAACACTCGGGCGACTCTGTAACAATAAAATCAGGGATCTCTCTGTGTCGTAGAGGTTAGGTGCTCGCCTCTCGTACCAAAGGTACCAGGTTCGCTCCTCGTGGAGCCATCTGGATATTTTTCCACATGTTTCTGATCTCAGTGTAGGTGATACCGAGTTCATAGTTCTATCGAAGCGGAAGATAAAACGTAGGTCCCGTGTTCAATTCGAGCACGTAAAAGAACCAATGGCAGTTCAAAATCAAGAAGAGGAGGTTGGAAATCAGCTGCCCAGGCAAAATTGGTTAGAAATGATTAAAAATAAAGTCCCTAGAAAATTATCTTCACTGTCTTCAAAAATATTACATCGGGGACAATTGCTGGTGCTACGGAGCTCGTATACTGCAGATGAAATATCTTCCTTTGCAAGAAAGAGATCGTAGTAAACATAGTTACTCACTGACGTGCAATTATGATTGTCCTATCAATCAATCCAGCAGTCAATCATAAAATCAGGACAGCGTGTTACTGCATACATTATTTTTACATCAACGTCATCATTATCTGCTCTTTACGTGCTTTCTTGACGAGTTATGAGTTAGTTATGTTTATATAGATATGGGGGGCAGACGTTCAGCTGGTGGACAGAAAAAACGCTGTAAAGACACTCTTAACCCTTTCGCTGCTACATACTTTCTGAAGGCTGAGTTAAAAATAGCTACTCTTTGTTTCTAGGCAACAAACATCAACGCACGCCTATAGCAGTGACAGTAGTAATATATAACGTGTTAACACGTCTTTAGCCCAAAGAGGAGAGATAATAACAGACGTGTTAATGCGTCTTTAGAAGTGAATGGGAAAAACGTATATATACGTCCTTAGTAGCTAAAGGGTTAAAGTGTCTGAAATGCTTCGATATAGACACCACGTGCTAGGAATCCTTAGCGCAAGATCACCGAATGTGGCTCTGTAATAACAAAAGATGAACCCACATAGCTGAAAATCACCGTGTTGTTGAGACACAGAGAAAACGAGCTGCGCAAAAAGACAGAGCACAAACACACACATGTCTAACTTTCATAATGTATGCCCCACCTGTGGTAGGGGATTCTATTCAAGGATTGCACTCTACTCTCACCTCCGCACACACCAGAGAGGTGTAGCAGCACACGTCTGAGATTGTTGTCGTCATCGCATGCGATGACGGCTATTATGGCTGCTGAACTATGTATACATTCTCATAGCATGTTCGATAAGCCATTACACTAAATCACTGAGATTAGGCTGCACCAATTACCTCCCTAAAACATTATAAAACTTTGTGTTCTAATCTTATTCGTCTTCTTCTTTGAGAGCTCCATGTCGACCACTTGTTAGCCACTCTGTGTGATGTCTATATGATCTGAGCCTAAGAGCGATTGTAAGTAAAAGTAAAGGAGCCCTTTCGTACCTCGTGGTATATAGGGCAATACTGTGTTAGGCCTGTATTTTTCATTGACCGTCGGCACACGATTGGTGATGTGGTCAGCATCACGCCGGCCGTCTTTAATTTCCCTGAGCATCTCTGGTACCCAGTTGAGACTGTGTCGACCTGAGAGCCGTCGAGGTCGGGAAAAATTGCACACGCACTGCGGGAGTTGAACCCAGACCACCAGCCTTGAGAAGCGAGTTCACTAACAACTACGCTACCGCGGCTCTCAAGAACGATTGTACGTGTGCCATTTATGCGCCTACAAGTAGGCCAGTAAATCATATTTCTGCGATGTTTTTTCTTTACTAGGTGGCTTCATAGGTCCTACATCATTCGCCTCGCAGAACAAGCTTTGTATGTCGCAGTGGTGCTATTCTTTGCTTTCCTTGCCGGCCCCGGCACTACACGGGCGAAATTGTAACAATAATAAGACGATTATAATTACTGACACAAACAAAAGTGTGTTTCTTCATCCAAGAAATAGCAATAAGGAAAAGCAACATTTTAAAAACAAAAGATCCAGTCATTTGTGCTACTTTATTTTGTTTGCAATTGTAGTTCAATAATGCAATTGTATTCAATAAAAATTGATTTACCTGTTAGAAAGAATAAAATGAATACGTAAAGAGCTAGTATAAAATACTATTGTTCAGTGAAATGTGATTACACGATTATTCACAAAATAGATGAGACGGCAGTAAAACTATTTGATTTGCAAAACACATAATCACATAGTACTGTAGCTTTACAAATTACAAAAACAATGACAATATACAGCAACGTTTCGACCAACAAGACCTTTATCAAGCAAACGAACAACAGGTATGACAAATTTAAGAAAAACAAATGGACGACCAAAAACAAACGTTTCTAATGAAAATCTGGAAATAAAAACGAAAATCTGGGAATAAAAACGACTAACGAAATAAATGTAACACAAAAAAACACACACATAAAAACTAGAAATAGAACGGAAGAGAAACAATGTAAAATCTAGTAAATATATAACATGAATACATGCAACATATACCCATATAGATTACAAGGCATGGGAAGAGAAAGTACTAAAAAGCATAGGAATGTAATACGTTGAGCCCACGTGGTCGCAAGGTACCATACAAATAAATCAACCTATTCTCCAGAGCAAATCGACTGCGATCATCCGAGGAACACGATCCTATGGCCATCGTGAGCTCCTAAATGACCAGTATCATTAAAATGGGTTGCTACAGGGGTCACAGAGCATTGGCGTATGTCGCGCAAGAGAATCGGTCACTGAGCCTCTTACCTGTCTCGGCGATATAAGCCTTGTTACACCGCTTACAGATAATGGCATAGATAAGATTACGGGACTCGCATGTGAAACCATCGTCAATATGAAACGTGGCTAAAGGAAACGATACAGTACGCGTCTGTATCACATAAGCACACGTGTTGCAACGCCGACGGCCACACTGGACGGTGCCAACATGAGTCTGGATATTGGACTTAAGGCGACTGTGTACCAACATATCCTTAAGACATCTGTCCCGTCTGTAAACCACCAAAGGATAGTTTGGGAAGACAGAACGGGTCTCAGGATCTGACTTAAGGATAGACAGATGACGGAATAAAACATTTTTCACCAGTGAACTATGGGGGTGGAAAGTTAAGATAAGTTTTACTCTCTCAGACTTAGTGGTCCTATGCTGGCTGGTGAGGGCCTGCTGGCGAGTGATTTTCTGAACTCAATGCATAGCCCAGACAAGCATCCTCTCCGGGTATAGGCGACTGCGAAAGAAATCAAGCATCTCGCGAGCTCTCTCAAGAAAATCATCGTCTTCGCTACAAAGGCGACGAAGGCGCAAGAGCTGCGAGAATGGCAAAGAGTCACAAGCCCGGGGATGGGAAGAAGTATAAAGGAGAAAACTATGTGCATCAGTAGGCTTGTAATATACTGATGTAGTAATAGTATATGGTGATAGTAATGTCAAGAAAGTTGACACAAGTAGTGGAGATGTGAGAAGTAAAACGAATAGAAGGGTTGAAAACATTAATGAAATTAATGAAGCGTGACAAATCGGCTTCGGGCATATCAGTAATGCCAATACAGTCATCAATGTATCTGTGATAGACAGACGGAAGGGGACCATCATATGTAGTCCATACTAGGTGTTCAAGATAACCCATGAATAGACAAGCATACCTAGGTCCCATTTTAGTACCCATGGCAACCCCACTGATCTGCTCAAAGAATTGGCCATTAAACTGAAAGGAGTTAAGAGTGAGAACTAGTTCCGCAAGACGAAGGAGAGCAGAAGTTGACACAAGTGGATTAGTTCTCCTATCGAGAAAGAACTGGAGAGCTTTAAGGCCGTCAGGATGAGGTATAGAAGTGTACACTGAGCACACATCACGGAGGAAGCGACGGTAGGTATCATTATACATTCATGCAATTGATTCTTCTTAACGTACTTTTCTTAAATTGCTTTGTTTAAACCGGCTATTTGATTTAAGAATTGACAATGTCATGTAATATATGTTTTACATACCTTGAGAAGTGACAATGTCATGTAAGATATGTTAGACATACCATGAAAAGTTACAATGTCATATAAGATATGTTAGACATACCATGAGAAGTGACAATTTCATGTAAAATATGTTAGACATACCTTGAGAATTGGCAATGTCATGTAAGATATGTTTTACATACCTTGAGAATTGATAATGTCATGTAAGATATGTTTTACATACCTTGAGAAGTGACAATGTCATGGAAGATATGTTAGATATACCTTGATAATTGACAATGTCATGTAAGATATGTTAGACATACCTTGAGAAGTGACAATGTTATGTAAGATACGTTAGACATACCTTGAGAATTGATAATGTCATGTAAAATATGTTAGACATACCTTGAGAAGAAATGATCAACGAATATCAAAACAGGAATTGAAGTGGGATGCAAAGCGTTCAAGAAAGAGAGGACAACCTAAGAACATCCTGAAACGAACTTTGCTGAAAGAGGCAAGAAATATCGGTCTCAGTTCCATGGAGGAGATTGAGCGAGTTGTCCAGGATAGAACGGTATGAAGAAATTGCTTGCAGGCCCTATGTAACGTATAACTGTACGAGAGGAATTATTATTATTATTAGTGTCATGTACTTATCGAGTTTAATATTGGGGGATATAGTGACATGCTAGTAGGCGTATTCTTATTCTTTTTTCGTTCGTTGTTACTAAATGGATATACAAGGAGTCCATCTCTCGTGATGTATACATATGTGTTGTTAGTTCATCGAGACTTCTAAACTGTTTTGTTTTGTATGCAAGTTCATTTATGTTGACCAGCGACACTTTTATATAATGTATTCAGCTATCTCTGCTGACCATCCAAAATGTGTATGTGAGTGATAGAACCAGTCGTAATCTGTGGTAGTGAATGTTGAATCTAGTGTTAGCTGTTCGCAACCAAAAGTTGTAGGAGTCAAATTCTTTTAAGAATTAAAAATGAAATATATGTAGTCATGCTAATATCAGAAGTATCAAGTACATGACCATAGACAGATCACTATCGAATGTAGCAATGTTTTTGTCCTGTAAATTTTGAATTTATGTACATTGCAAGATGTAGTATGTGAGCGTCTTTAGTTCAAGCGGTAGTGTGCTCGATCACACACACAAGCGTACCTGGTTCAATGCCCACGTTTGGAAGCAAATTCGTTTCTGTGGGATTTTTACTGAAGATAAAAATAGATATCATCGTTCAGAAAGCAATGGCAAACTACTGAACGCATAAGTGTTGCCTAGAAAATCAACGACACGTTTACTGTGATTGATGGTTACGTCATGTAAAGGATATGCCACGATCTTCATTCATCTTCATATTAAAGTATACACTAAATGGTATAGCTTGAATACATTGACAAACACAATGACACACACACATTTGCGTATATATTACACTTTTTAGTAGAATACTACGAAGATTAATTGGAATAATAAATAAAGAATACATTGAAGAACATTTCTTTAAATACAAAAATTTGAAAGGATACTAATACGATTATCAAAAATGATAATTATGTGTTTAAAAAAAAAATAAAAATAGCAAACGCTGTACATTCAGGTAATGATCCGTCATCATTCAATAGCTTACCTAGAGCATACTTTTGTCATGTTAACCTTCTTTCAGAATTTCTCTCTCTCATAGGTCATATGTCCTTCTTCTGCGGTCGTCATGGTTTAAAGATCATTCACAACCTGAAGCCTTCTTCAATGCAATATTCATTTTCTCCTCCTTGACAATATGTCTCCATATATAACGGTTGTCTCCAACCAACAATTATCTGATGTTATATTTTTTAAAAACTTTTATTTTCTACTAATTATTTGTAGAATCAGACAGTTTTCTTTGATTTTCAGTTCCTTCTAAATAGATCTATATGTTCTCTTTCCTGTTCATGATATACATAGGTATTCATAACCTACCGAGTTAAGTGTCCTTGTTTGACAGATACATACAGCCATTGAGAATATCATCATTAAGTAGCTTGCCCCTTTCGGAACTTGTCTCCTGTGACAGCAGTCCTGAAAAACTCGTATGTTTTGTGCAAATTGACTGGCGTCTGCAGCAGTCATTCTCAGATCGTCAATGACATCTTCCACTCATCGTCTTCTATTTCTTTCTCTTATTTTTCTCCTGGTACCATTCCCTCCAAAATTATTTTCTCTAGACATTCATGTCGTTTGATGTGTCCGAAATATTTAATTTTCCTTGTTGTTATGCTCTTTAATAGCCAACTCTCTTTAATATCAAGCTGTTGCAGAACAGAAGCGTTTGTTCTATTCCCTGTCCATGATATTCTAAGTACTCTTCTGTAGCATATACATTCAAATGCAATAATGATCTTCTCTGCCGCTTTGTACGTGTTCCTTGTCTCACAACCATATGTTGCAAAGGAAAAAACGCATGCTCTTAAAGACGTGATTTTTGTTCTTATGTCACTTTCCTGTCATAGGATAGTTAACAAAGATAGTGTGCAAAACAAAAACGCAACTCACGAACACTCAGTACGACTGGGTAGCAGCTGGAGATGATGATAATCTGGAGGTGTAACTTTATTTACATGACAATGGAAGAAGCAGTAGTTTTTATAGTGATATTCTAATTTATGGATAATAATGTAATCATAAATAAACAAATGTGCGCTCAATAACATTGACTAGAGATGAATCCTAACAATATTTTGTAGCAACCATCGAACGTCCAAGAAAGTGTAGATGGAAGACAAAGAAGAAGGGGAATGTCCGAGAAAACTTTAAACAGATTGACGTACATTTGCAATGACATGAGAAACATTAACTATTAGATCTAGTCCAAGGTCAAACAAAACTTTCAGGCAAACAGGTACTTATATAACCTAAATGTCTGTTGTTTATGATGCATAAAGCATCAAATACGAAGTAGGTTTGAACCTTTTTTGATTCAGTGACGTCCTTGCATAGAATGTTGGCAACAATATATTTGAAATACCCATGTACCTAACCGTAGTGTTATATTATACTAATAAAGTCTATATATTATTAGGGTCACATATGTGCTACGATGGAGTCGTCAATGCATAAGTTCCTTTAAAGAATTATTTTCTCTGCCAAAGCAGATGAGGGGAAAGCTCCTTCCTAGCGACTCCTTGGTGTTTTCAGTCCATAATTGCATGTCTTCCTCTTTTCCTACCACTCTTGATTGTTCTCTGGTTAATTGTTTTAAAGAGGGAATCATGTCTGTTCATATGTTCGAATCATACGAGCTAATAATGTGTAACCACTGCCGAAAGTGCTTCCTGCTGATCTATGAATGTTGTGACATGTTCACTGAATCTTATTATAAATGGGGTAGAAGTTGTGTACTTAGCAAATTGTTTCGGAATTTCTTCAGTGCAAGTGTAAATGGGCGCAATAATTGTTAACACATAGGTCAGAACGTTTGTATTGTTATTACTGTTTTGAATTCAATTGTAACATATTACTGTTACAGATTATCTCACCTTCCCATTTAGTGTTGAGTTTATCCTAGGGACTTAAAGGATGTCTCAGTATGCACGTATCTATTCATATAGGTATGACACAACGTAGACACATTCTGTCGTCAGACACACATAACGTAGTCACATTCTGTAGACAGTCGCAAAAAACATAGACGCATTATGTAGACAGACATACAAAATGTAGTCACATTCTGTAGACAGTCGCAAAAAACATAGTCGCATTATGTAGACAGACAAACAAAACATAGTAACATTCTGTCACCAGACACACAAAATGTAGTTACATTCTGTCGTTAGACACACAAAATGTAGTTACATTCTGTCGCCAGACACACAAAATGTAGTTACATTCTGTGGCTAGTTAAACAAAACGTTCATATTAAGCAACATATGTATCATAGACTACACTTGAAGAATATTTGCATTAAGATTCGAAGATTTAATTATGTGTGCGTAACACCACTTTACTTCGATTCTTGATCAACTTTTACAGACAACGGTAACAGAGGATTTAGATCATAGATTCACAAACATTTTCGGCCCATCACCCACTTTGCACGGTATAAGCTTTGTTACTCCCCCTCCCCATTAGAACAGTTTGCCAACGCTCCACCCCCTCCCTCCCCACCACATATATATACATGCTTAATTTTCACTTTGACATAGAAAATTGATGTACATTTCTGTCATAAATTGTCAGTTTTCAAATGATTATATACATAAATAAGAAAACTGATGAGAAAATGAATTGTGTAAGATGGGCGTAAGATGAAATAAAATGCAGAATTCAAATTTTGTATGATTATTCAATCGCAAAATTACGAAAAAATGCCCCCCCAAATTCTACTGAACCAACTATCGCCCATATGGAAGACTTCTGCGCCAACTGGAGGGCGGTACCGCCCACTTATGGAACCCATGATTTAGATGATATCTATATTTTGTTTACGGTCCTGAAAGACTGGGCCATGTGTCGAATTGTTTTGAATAATATAATGCTATGAACATAGCTCGACACACATACACCCACAGACATACAGGCACAGTCAGGGTTGACGAATTTATGAAGCAAATTATGAAGGACTGTTAGGGTGACAAAGCTCACATTAGAACAATCTATTGGACGATGACATATTGTCCCATCCTTCTCTCTAGCATTAGTATTAATGTTCTGGTGAACCAAGTAGACACTCACTTAAATAACATTGGTCATTTGGAAACTCTCAACATTCAAGTCACAGTTATCTTGTTGTTTTCCTCTGATTATCACTGTATGGTCTTTGTATAAAACGGTATAAATGTACAGGTTTCATTATCCAGTATGAACTGAGATTTATAACTTAATATATATATATATATATATGATTATATTTTACAGAGATAAGTTTAAGACAAATAACGAGCTTGTGATCAAATTACAAAGTTGTTGGTGATGTCAGAATCACAAATATTTCATAATTGAATTGTTATACATATACAAAACAGGTCACACTTAGGAGTTGCCCCAAAGAGGACAATAGTGCAACCTAACATGTATAAGTTAAGGATGTATTCAATCCTACTGTGTAGGTACAAGCCCATATAATGATTTATTAGTAATGGGAGATAACTTATGGCTTATTATGGAGGAATAGTTCATGTTATACTAAGGTAGATAATCCTTTTGGTTTATTAAGTGGAGATAATTTATAAAATATGGTGTTGATGGTCTTATATAGAAAAACGATATTTTGTCTATTTTTAGAATAAATATAGAAAGCTATAATATATAAAAATAGTACTATACGCAAAGATGTATTCGCCTACATCGATCGGCACCTGTGAAGTGTCTTGAATGCAGTAACACGAGATGTAGTGTTTATGCTAATTATATTTTAAACAGATTACAGGTTGTGTCTGTCTGTGCGCGCGTGTGTGTGTGTGTGTTTGTGTGTGTGTTTGTGTGTTTGTGCGTGTGTGTGCGTGTGTGTGCAGTTAAAAGTGTTTATATTATAAGCTCCTCAAAATAACGTCCAACAGGTTTGCATTATTTGCCACCGCTTCAGAAATAAGACAACCCCATCTAGAAAACATAAAAAAAAACGAATTTGCTTAAGGAAAGATGTAATAAGTTGAAATCAAGACAGTATGACATTATGTTCAGTACACGTATTGATGACTGTCAATCAATCACTCCAGACTAGCACAGACAGAGACATAAATTATGTAAGTTGGTAATATATTTCACATCTTTATTGTGTTTTATGATGACGTTTAATGATAGCTTTAACGTTATTTAATTATTATTATTAATTAAGCACTTGTCATTGCATTTTTAATGTATGCTTCACTGTAGTTTCCCTCACACATTCCACATGGGAGCCTAATCTTTCTACAACGGTATAGGTCTGCTCTAACAACTTGACTATTACTAATCAGATATGTTATCAAATGATAGTAGTGTTCGAGATGTGGTACTATGAAATGCAGTTTGTTCCTTTTTTGAAATTCGTATATTTACCAGTTTTTATAAATATACGTTCTGCTGGATAGTATGCATACACTTTTGCCAAAATTCGGTTGTGTCTGTTCTGCATGTAGTAGAAGTCTAACGAGGGAGCAAGGTTCACACATTCTCGGTCCAAACCAAGTTGACAACAATTTTATTTTCCTAAGCATTTCGTCAAACTAGTTTCCCAAACGGTTACAGCTAGTCTTTACTTATGTACTGATTGGTAGCAAAATCATCATTGCACGTCAGTAAAAACGTGCATGATTCATTGTCTTCATTATATAGAAATCTTCATCTGCAGTGCTAGAGCTAAGTAGCGTTGGTATACATCCGTTATGTAACTTCAACCATTGTCTACGCACCCAATCTGTTACAATTTTACTGAGCATACTTATTGAGTAGCTGAGAAAAAAAATAATGTTGTGCAATAATAAATATAGACAATATTGAATGTCATCAGATATCAAGTGTGCAAATGCAGCAGTACGGTTTGTATATAAAGGAAAGGAAATGTATGTCAACTATAAGATGCAAACAACACCGACTGTACCATGGTGCACATCTACACCGACTGTCCCATTTGCACATCTACATCAACTGTCCCATGTGTACATCTACACCCACTGCGCCATGTGTACATCTAAACCGACTGTCCCATGTGCACATCTACATCAACTGTCCTATGGGCACATCTACACCTACTGCCCCATGTGCGCATCTAAACCGACTGCACCATGTATAGCGTCTTGTAAACAGCAATGTGAGATAAAATAACGTAATCACAAAGTACTGTAGTTTTACAAATTACAAAAACAATGACAAAATACAGCAACGTTTCGATCAACAAGGCCTTTATCAAGCAAACGAATAACAGGAGTGACAAATTTTAAAAAATCTACATATGATGGCCCCTTCCGTCTGTATATCACAGATACATTGATGATTGTATTGGCATTACTGATATGCCTGAAGCCGATTTGTCACGCTTCATTAATTTCATTAATTTAGTTTAGTTTAGTCGTCGGATCACCATCACTGCACGTCGAACAAATTAGTCCATAAGTGCTCCGATCTCTCCTCAGTATGTCCATCAGCGTGTGGCGACTAACGACACCGGTTCTTTGTTGGTTTACAATTCTTCTTTGTCTGCCAGCATAACGTTCTTGTCGAGCTACACCACACTTAACTTTGAGTTCTTGCAGTCTGGTTAGTGTTGTGGATTCACCGCTATTACGTGAATCATGTACACGCCCTCTCTCCCTTAAGGAATTTATAATAGCAGCCTGGTCCATTGCTCGTCCGCTTTGGACAGCAGCCATACCTGCAAGCCTATCCGCACGTTCATTCCCCTTACACCTGCATGCCCTGGCATAAAAATAAAACTGATCTTTGTCAGCTTAGACCTCCCCAGCGATTCTATCCAATGTCTCCTAGCCCATCCTGTTTCAATCTTCCTGAGCATACTCATTGAGTCACTGAGAAAACATGCATGGATAAAAGTCTGTGATTCTAGCCAAATCATCGCTTTGGTAACGCCATGATTTCCATAGTGAGACTGCTTGTAGTCACGGCAAAACCACCACTTGTCTTCCTTCACAACATCACCTCCGACCTGAGCAGTAAAAGCCCACGAGCTCCGCACATGTCGAATCACCGATCCATCCGTATAAATGATTACATCATGCTCAGATGCGTTCTCAGAAATTAATGCCTGAACCTCTGCCTCCACAACAAGTGGGTTGTGTTGCCTGCATTCTTTATCAAGTTCGATGCATACAGAAAAGGATGTAGCGATTGCTCTTGGCACTGGTATCCATTCTTCACCGGGATCAATGTCTTCAAGTGTACACACCTGTTCAATACAGTCCTCGGCCTGACCCATCCAAGATTTTCCTCTTTTTAACCTATTTCCTTTTGTCTCTTTATTTCCAAGTGCAGAGGATGTTGTGTGTCAGCATTGACTCGAAGGTATGCTCGTGCACGGCTCATCAGTATTCTATACTCCATAGTAGGATAGTCAAGGAGATAGTGCATCGCCCTGCACGACGTGTCTTTAGTGCTACCAAGTATAATGCGCATCGATTCGTTCTGTATTCTTTCCAGTCGTTCTATCTGACTATGACTGAGAGTCAGGATCGCCAGCCCATACTCAAGCACAGAAAGGACCAGACCCTGGTATAAAGACAAAGATGGCGCTGTTCACAATCCGCTGCAGCCATTACCCTCATCGCCAGCAAACCTTTCCTCGCCTTCATTATCACATGAGCTATGTGTTCCGTAAAAGCTAGACTACGATCAAAACGCAACCCCAGGTATTTCATAGAATGAGATCGCTCCACCACCTCTGAACACAAAACCACAGATGATGTTGGAGTGTTGACGATGTGCAGCTGACTGAACTCAATATCAGCCCATTCCTTCTCAATTGGATCTTTGCGGCCCTCTTCCAGCGAAAGATAGTGTTCAAATGTGGCAGTTGGGCGTCATCACCAACAACAATCCACCCTGGCTTACCACAGGGGTCACCATTATCTCCGGTGTTGTTCAATTACTATACTGTGAGCATCACAAAAGAGCAGATCACGGGTAGAGGAAGGACAATGTCATATGCAGATGATGTGTTGGTGTATCGTCAGGGCAAGGATAGAGAACAGCTTGTGGAGGAACTTCAGTCAGAACTCGACCGCATAGGTAGATGGTGCGTTGAAGCAGGAGCATTGGTCAACCCCACAAAAGCAGCGGTGACATGGTTCTCTTTAAACAACCACATCGTCATTAATTTCATTAATGTTTTCAACCCTTCTATTCGTTTTACTTCTCACATCTCCACTACTTGTGTCAACTTTCTAGACATTACTATCACCATACGCCTATCCACTATCACTACATCAGTATATTACAAGCCTACTGATGCACATAGTTTTCTCCTTTACACTTCTTCCCATCCCTTGGCTTGTCGTGACTCTTTGCCATTCTCGCAGCTCTTGCGCCTTTGGCGCCTTTGTAGCAAAGACGATGATTTTCTTGACAGAGCTCGCGAGATGCTTGATTTCTTTTGCGGACGCCTATACCCGGAGAGGGTGCTTGTCTCGGCTACGCATCGAGTTCAGAAAATCACTAGCCAGCAGGCCCTCACCTTCCAGCATAGGACTACTAACTCTGACAAAGTAAAACTTATCTTAAATTTCCACCCCCATAATTCACTGGGGAAAAATGTTTTATTCCGTCATCTGTCTATCCGTAAGTCAGATCCTGAGACCCGTTCTGTCTTCCTCAACTATCCTTTGGTGGCTTACAGACGGGACAGAAGTCTTAAGGATATGTTGGTAAACAGTCGCCTTAAGTCCAATATCCAGACTCATTTTGGCACTGTCTAGTGTGGCCGTCCGCTTTGCAATACGTGTGCTTATATGATACAGACTCGTACTGTATCTTTCCTTTAGCCACGTTTGTTATTGAAGATGGTTTCACATGCGAGTCCCGTAATCTTATCTATGCCATTATCTGTAAGCGGTGTAACAAGGCTTATATCGGCGAGACAGGCAAGAGGCTCAGTGACCGATTTGCTCAACACTTGCGCGACATACGCCAATGCTCTGTGAACCCTGTAGCAACCCATTTCAATGATACTGGCCATTTAGGAGCTCGCGATGTCCAGGTCACAGCCATCCGATCATGTTCCTCGGATGATCGCAGTCGATTTGCTCTGGAGAATCGGTTGATTTATTTGTATGGTACCTTGCGACCACGTGGGCTCAACGTATTACATTCCTATGCTTCTTAGTACTTTCTCTTCCCATGCCATGTAATCTATATGGGTATATGTTGCATATATTCAAGTTATATATTTACTAGATTTTTCATTGTTTTTCTTCCGTTCTATTTCTAGTTTTTATGTGTGTTTTTGTGTTACATTTATTTCGTTATTCGTTTTTTTCCTAGATTTTCATTAGAAATGTTTGTATTTGGTCGTCCATTTGTTTTTTTAAATTTGTCACTCCTGTTGTTCGTTTGCTTGATAAATGACTTGTTGGTCTAAACGTTGCTGTATTTTGTCATTGTTTTTGTAATTTGTAAAACTACAGTACTTTGTGATTACGTGTTTTGCCAATCAAATAGTTTTACTGCAGTCTCATCTATATTTTGTGAATAATGTGAGATATAGAGATTCTGCTTGCCCGTGTTTTTCTGGGGCTCGCAGGGGCAGCAACGATTAGTGACTGCTACCTACAAGGTATGTCATAGGAGGCGACCGATGTAGGAGTTCAAGGAAGCGAAATAGTAAATAAAACGCGTCTCAGAAATCGAATGTGCTGGCTTACGTGTAGAAACATAACTGGCATAACTAAAATCGTTCTCTTTCGCTCAGATGACATACAAATCACGCAGAGCGGTTTAACAAGTGCTCGATATGGAGGGTTTGAAGAAGAAGAAGAAAATATATGTCTAACTATTTTTGAACACATGTTAGCTTATGTGTGTACGTGTATGTGTGTGCGTATGTGTGTCTGTGTGTATGTGTGTCTGTGTAAGGTGACAAATGTTTAGAGTTGAGAGACTACGGAATATCGTTCAACATCTTTGACCAAAAAAAAAAAAGAAAAAGAAAGGTAATATATATTTTCTTAAAAAGTATTTGAAATTTGTTAGATGTAAAAGTTGCAATCACGACCTCCCGTGTCCTTCCGGGGACCGCAAGGGGAACAACCAATAGTATCATTGCAAACTACAATGCATGTCGTAAGAGGCGACTGTTGTAGACCCTAGGGATGCTACCCTAGTAAATAAAATGCAGCTCATAAATTGGATGTGCTTGCCTACCTGTAGGCGCATAATTGGTACAACGTAAAATCGCTTATGGGCTCAGATTACATACAAATCATATAGAGTGGTTGACAAGTGGTCGATATGGAACGTTCAAAGAAGAAGAAAAGAAGAAATCAAGACATATTGACATTATGTTGAGGACACGTGTTGCTGACTGAAACTCAATTATTCCAGACTAGAATAAAACAGAGTCATAAATTGTGTACATTTTGATTATATATCACAGCTTTATTTTGTTTAATTATATTTTTTACTGTCATTTACCTTGTTTGTTTTGTCATAAAGTGTTGTACAAATTAGTGTAGGTAATTAAAGTGTTATGAAATACTTCAGCAGCTGTTGACGTTATATTTGACATGTCTTGTTAACTGTTGGTAACTACACGCACACCATCTCGATATGGCAGCATAACCAGGTTGCAATATCTTGAGTCAGCTAGTATAGTCTTTCTTTATGTACAATCACATCTGATACCATGATATAGTAGAATTACAAATGTGGTACTTTAAAGTCAACTTTTTCTTTTAGTAACATCTTACTGTTACCCGTCTGCTGTAAAGCCATGTTTGGACTTCTTTTAATTTCCAGATGGAAATGGGATGAAGGAAATTAAAAGTAGAACAAACATGGCTTTACACAAAATTAAACATCTAAAAACAGTATGGAACGGAACTGATAAGAAAGCAAAGATCAGAATACTAAGAGCATGCATATTCCCAATGCAGCGCGAGCTTGAAGGGGGCAGACGTTTAGCTGGTGGACAGAAAAACGCTTTAAAGACACTCTTAAAGTGTCTCTGAAATGCTTCGATATAGACAATACGTGCTGGGAATCCCTTGCGCAAGATCGCCAAATGTGGCGCTGTAACAACAAAAGAGGAACCCGAATAGCTGAGAATCATCGTATTGTTGAGTCACAGAGAAAACGAGCAGCGCGAAAAGACAGAGCACACAACACTCACATGTCTAACCTTGATCATGTATGCCCCACCTGTGGTCGGGGATTCTGTTCTAGGATTGGACTCTACAGTCACCTCCGCACACACCAGAGAGGTGCAACAGTACACGTCTGAGATTGTTGTCATCATCGCTTGCGATGGACGGCTATTAAGAAAAATATATATGTGCTTTCGAATATAAGTGTTATAGATGAGTCATCCATTTATCATGTACAGAGAATAGAACAAATAGATCTATACAGGAATAACTCAAAATCAAAGAAAACTGGCTGATGCTACAAAAAGAAAGAGAAAATTGAGATATGTTGAACATATAAAAAGACATGAAGGGCTGGAGAAGACTATTATGGAAGAGGCATACCGGCAAAGAGAAGAAGAGGAAGACCACGGAGAAAATGGATTCAGGATGCAACTAGTGGCTTGAACATGACGATTGCAGAGGCATGACATCTGGCTTATGAGAGAGAGAAATTCCGGAGGACTGTTGGGGTGGCAAAGTTCTGCTCAGGACAGGTAATTTTATGAGTTGATGACACGTCTGTACAAATGTGTGTTCTGCTGGATTGGATAATATGCATTTACTTTGGCTGAATTCGGATGAAACTGTCATACATGCCGTAGAGTCCTAATGGTGACACAACGTCTCACGTTCTCTGCGCATAAAACACAGATCACATACACTAGTGAACTACAATGATAAGAAAAAAAAACAACCAAACACAAGTCTTTATTAATCAAATAGCCGCGCCCTGAGCTGCATATTGCCACTCTAGCAGTCTTTTGGAATATCTCTCTCATTGGCCAGATGTCCTGTCTCGGCATCCGTCAGGTACACATCATCAGTTATATTCTGAAACAAACTACGCCGTGGTCATCGTCTTCTACTCTTTGTCTCCCTGTACCTTTCTGTCATCGTCTTCTACTCTTTGTCTCACTGTACCTTTCTGTCATCGTCTTCTACTCTTTGTCTCACTGTACCTTTCTGTCATTGTCTTCTACTCTTTGTCTCTCTGTACCTTTCTGTCATTGTCTTCTACTCTTTGTCTCTCTGTACCTTTCTGTCATTGTCTTCTACTCTTTGTCTCCCTGCACCTTTCTGTCATTGTCTTTTCTAACCATTCATGTCTTTTCTCATTTTTAAAATATAACATTGTCTTATTCTATTTTTGAAGTATCAAATAGTATTCTTTACTGTTGAGCTTCATCTGGATAGATCTATTTGTTCTCTTCTCTATCTATTGTATATATGGATGACTTTTATGTAACACTTATATTCAGAACATGAATGTAAAACATGATCATTTGGACCTTCATTGCATCCAGGTCACAGCAGACTGTTCATGTTCTTCAGGTGATTGAAGTTGAGTTGTTGTATACAATTGTTTTCTAGTTGTATGTGATACTGGGTGACTTCTGAACTCAATGCTTTATGTAAAATAATATGCTTCAATAAAATGCAATGGCACTTAGCCTTTTCAGAACTTAAGGTCACTACGTGTCTGTCAATTCATATTTCTAGTTTCTAGTGACCAGGAGGTAGAAGGACTAAAGCATTTTCTCACATGTGGAACGTCTAGAATGGTATTCATCTCTCAGCCATCGTGTGTCCGATTCTATAGACAAACGATTATACTCTAATTCGACCCACGTTTTATGTATATGTAAAGTAAAGGAACCCTTTCATACCTCGTGGTATATAGGTCAATACAGTGTTAGGCCTGTATTTTTATTGACCCCGTCGGCACACGATGGGTGATGTGGTCAGCATCACGCCGCCACCTTTACTTTCCCAGAGCATGTCTGGTACCCAGTTGAGGCTGGGTCGACCTGCAGAGCCGTCGCGGTCGGGAAAAATTCCACGCGCACTGCGGGAGTTAAACCCAGACCACCAGCCTTGAGAAGCGAGTTCACTAACAACTACGCTACCACGGCTCTCACGTTTTATGTATATATGTTATCATTATTTTATTTATATGTATATATATATAAATAGTGTGTCCTGTACAGAACTTTGTCACATTTATTAGGTATTTATATGTATATATAGTGTGTCCTGTACAGAACTTTGACACATTCATTAGGTATTTATATGTATATATAGTGTGTCATGTACAAAACTTTGACATAGTCTCATTCATTAGGTATTTATATGTATATATAGTGTGTCCTGTACAGAACTTTGACATCGTCTCATTCATTAGATATTTATATGTATATATAGTGTGTCCTGTACAGAACTTTGTCACATTCATTAGGTATTTATATGTATATATAGTGTGTTCTGTACAGAACTTTGACATCGTCTCATTCATTAGGTATTTATATGTATATATAGTGTGTCCTGTACAGAACTTTGACATCGTCTCATTCATTAGGTATTTATATGTATATATAGTGTGTCAT
Organism: Arion vulgaris; assembly: GCA_020796225.1. Lineage (NCBI taxonomy): Eukaryota > Metazoa > Mollusca > Gastropoda > Stylommatophora > Arionidae > Arion > Arion vulgaris. The sequence goes on from CM036772.1 coordinate 15,504,561, forward strand.
GTACATAACTTTGACATCGTCTCATTCATTAGATATTTATATCTATATATAGTGTGTCCTGTACAGAAGTTTGACATCGTCTCATTCATTAGGTATTTATATGTATATATAGTGTGTCCTGTACAGAACTTTGTCACATTCATTAGGTATGTATATGTATATATAGTGTGTCCTGTACAGAACTTTGACATCGTCACATTCATTAGGTATTTATATGTATATATAGTGTGTCCTGTACATAACTTTGACATCGTCTCATTCATTAGGTATTTATATGTATATATAGTGTGTCCTGTACAGAACTTTGACATCGTCTCATTCATTAGGTATTTATATGTATATATAGTGTGTCATGTACAGAACTTTGACATCGTCTCATTCATTAGGTTTTATATGTATATATAGTGTGTCATGTACAGAACTTTGACATCGTCTCATTCATTAGATATGTATATGTATATATATATATAGTGTGTCATGTACAGAACTGTGACATCGTCACATTCATTAGGTTTTATATGTATATATAGTGTGTCCTGTACAGAACTTTGCCACTGTCAAAGTCTTTTGGTATTTACCCATCTCATAGCCCAGATGTCCCGCCCCTGCAGCCTGCATGCTCAAATAATCAGGTGTATCCGGATTCATCTTCTCCGTTGTCTTGTCTATTCCCAGGTGGAAGATGTAGTTGGTTGTCCACTCTTGCCGTTAATCGTAGGGATGGAAGCTTTAATTTGCATTCAAGGGCGAGATAAGTCGCCCTTGTTGTGTTGTATCCGTGTTTGTGTAAAGTGGTATTGATATTGTCTATCTATCTTTTCTTGGTCTTCCCTTAGCTCTAATACCCGATCTCTTTTTATTGTATGATGTTATTGGTGGTTGGTTGTATTTCATTATCATTAAATGTCCAAACCACTGCATTTGTTGTCTTTCGATGTACTCGGTGCATGAAGTTATGCCCACTCTGCTTCTGATGTCCTCATTTCATAGTCTGTCTTTCCTGGTAACTCCCACTGCCTTCCTCAAGCATTTCATTTCACACGTAATGAGCTTTCTGTGATGTGTACCTGTAAGAGACCAAGTTTGGCACTGGTAACAAAGTGTTGGTAGGAAAACACTTTTTATCATCTGTCTTTTCACTTCCATCTTGATCTTTGTGTGTTGTAGTAATGGTGCCAGCTGGTAGGTCACTGTATTTGTTTTTTGACACCTTGTCTCTATTTCTCTATCTAGTTTTCCATCCTCTGTGAAAATGCTGCCTAAATATGTTACTTCAGATACTTACTTTACTCTGGTGTTATCTATTTGTATGTTTGCTTGGCTTGCTGTTCTGCTGATTTTCATGGTCTCGGTGTTTTGTTTGTTGATTTTCATGTTGTACTTTCTACATGCTATTAGCAATGAATTCATGTGGTGTTGTAGTTCCTGTTGGTTTAGATTACATTTTTTTTCGTCCGCAAAAAGCAATTTCTTGAATTGGTTGTTTAATTAGTCGTCGCAATCATTGTCTATGTCAATAAGGTCTTTTTCGCACTGTGCCTCTTTAACTATTCTATATATATATGTTGAAGAGAAGAGGTGAGAGCACACAACCCTGTCTTACTTCTTATTTTGTTTCGAATGAGTCCGTCATTCCGTTTGTTGTTATTACCAGACTGTGACTATTTGTGTATATTGCTCTGATATTGTCTAGCAGTTGTCCCTTGATTCCATAGTTTTCTAGTGTTTCCCATAGAATACTTCTATCTATTCTGTCAAATACCCTTTCTTGATCGATAAATAATAAGTGTAACTCTTTATTATATTCTATTGCTTTTTCACTCAGTTGTCTCAGAGTGAATAGCGAGTCTGTGCACCCCACTCCTCTTCTAAATCCAAACTGTGAGGGGCTTATTTGTTGGTCAGTGATGTGCCTTATGCGCTGTTCTAATATTTTTGCGTATATTTTACCAGTGTGGCTTAATAGTGAAATGCCTCTGTATGTTTCGTATTCTCTTGTATTGCTTTTATTTTACCATAATGGGACTATTACTAAATAGTTCTTGTTATCAATATAAATGTGAGTAGACAGACTAATACATCAATAACAATGACTTGCAGGTATTGTTCTCAATAGAAATGTGAGTAGACAGACTAATACATCAATAACAATGACATGCAGGTATTGTTCTGGTGTGCTCAGTTAGAGAACATCAAGTGAGTACCAAAACAAATATACATTTATTAAAGTAATTGCAAGACATTGGATGGTACTGTATGGATATCACAGACCTCAAGAGCTACTTTCGTGAGATACACTACAGAGAAAGATGAACGTATTATATAAAAGTATACTAGATAGTATCAGATGAAACAATGATATGTCAGTAGACATTTCATATCAGTTATCATTACCACTCGTCCTTAATTAGACTGATATCGGATTTATCAGTTACACTTTATCACATGAAATAATATTATTGGATCATATTATTGATGACGACATACGCATCCAGGACCGTGCGGTATATTTTCTCAGTATGATGTAAGTCTTCAAAATCCCGCCCCTTAAATGTTTTTTTAATTTAAAATATTCTTCGATTGTGATTTTTTTTTAAACTGCACAACATGTACGAATATTATTTTTATTTAAAAAATATAAACTACTTTAAAGTAATGATATCAACAATAACAATCTACTAAAGTTTTACCCTTTTAACCTTAACTTGAGCAAATTCTTTTATAAGGGGTGTGTAGTCTAGATTGGCATTACTGTGTCCAGTTTCTACTTATGATCACCGGCGGTTGTAAATCATGGACCATTACAACAACACGAACGAAAATCCAGTCATTCGTAACGAAATGCTACAGAAAGATCTTGTGAATATCATGGGCAGAAAAAAGGAAGAACACTGATGTCATTAAAGAACTGAATTTTAAATACAATTGGCTGATAAACAACGTACTATACAGACAAATTATATGTTTTAGTCATATCAAGCGTCATGATGGCATGAAGATGTCTGAAAACTTAAAGAGGAATGCTACAGAAGATAGTGACAAACTGATTTAAATGCTGACCTACACTTTAATCAAAAATTGTTTGTGAATTTATTAAGGGGAGACAGGACAAACTTGTTGCTAACTTTCTCATTTCTCAGTCAAATGAGATATTTTTTATCAAGTAGTACTAATGGTGGTCTGGAAAGAAATATTATATAACTTTTAAATTAATTACTTGTCGGGTTGCCATGGAAATGGCGGCCATGTTGGATTAGAAACAATGTCGTAAAGTAGGTAATACTCACAACTAGTTCATATTATTATTCTTTTTTAATTGAAATACTTAAATAAGGCATAGTTCTAGGAAGCTAGCAACTTTAAATTGTTCTGGAACAGATAACAAGCCGATGGAAGTGCAATGAATAAGATATATACAATTTTTACCAAAAAAATAAGAACTTTGGGTTACTAAAAATATTGTGTTTAAAAATATATTTCTCAAAACTTGCATTTCTATATCTCAGTGACCGCAGTATTGATAGATCTATATGTATGCCAAATTTCATATTGATATCTTGAATGGTTACTGAGATTAACCTACTGAACACTTCCTAAATTAGTAAAAATCACAATTGTGAGAAAACTGCAATTTAAAAATATTTTTGGTGAAATATGAAAAGATCTTTAACTCACGAAAGAATTTCCCCATAATTCGCTTGTATGATTGACAGAACATGTGTCCCGTATGGTTATATGTTAAATCCACCTGTATTATATGTGCCTCCTTCCTTCTGAGCTATCTCATGCTATTTTATGTGGAGCATGAGAGAACTACCATTTTTAAATGTAGGCAAATATTGACGTAGACTAATGAGATAACTTTTTTTTTAGCTATGCGATTGATAAAATCTTCTGTAACAGCTTGAATATCATAGTTGAAAGATGTATTTGTCTCTACAAAAGCTTTGGAATCTCCACCAATGAGCATCCGGCAATAAACAAGTTGTCTCTTTCTCACTGACCTGGCAAAAATAAGGTTGGCAGCTTCAGCTTCCATAGAATTGGATGAACCCTCACAATTTTCTCACACTGATACTTTACAATGATATATAATTCGATATGTCGAAAATAATATAGATACACATCACTAAGTACCAACCAAAAAGGGATTTCTAGACATTGTCTCTTAAAAAATACGTTAAATATCCGAGAGGGTGGGCTGTTTAAAACTCATTTAAAAATGTATTATTTTTTTAATTATTTTTTTTACTGATTTCGATTCTAGAGATATAAAACTAACAGAATAAAACATATTTGGAAAATCGAAATTTTAAAGAAAATATGTCAATGCATGAGTATTGAGACCCCTTAATGGAAGTGCAAGAGAAACGCAACAAATAAAATATATACCGCAATATTGTTAAAACAAACATAAAAAAGACAATGGATAAATCATGAATAATAGAGGATATATTTGATTAAGGTAGAGAAAATAGAAAATATGAAGAGTTTTAAACATATAGATTCACTACTAACAAGAGATGGAGACGAGATAAAAGAAATTAAAAGAATGACACATATAGCCTTACAAACAATTAAACTACTAAAACATTATGAAATGGAAATGATTGGAAAACATAGATCCGAATACTAAGCTAGGGGCATGCGTATTCTAAGTTGTATCGTATGGGTGTGTTGCATAGACAATTATCAATGCAGTGGAAAAACATATGTCTGCGTTTGAATATGTGTTACAGGATAGTCCTCCATATATCATGAACAGAGCCAAACAAATAGACAAATCCAGCAAGAGTTCAAATTTTATTTTTAAATGTCTAATACTGCAAATAATAATGAGAAAATTGAAGTATTTTAGACACATAAGAAAAACACGATAGGTTGAACACGACATGTATGGAAGAATTATTCTCTTCATAAAAGAAAAAAGGAAGACCACCGAGATTATAGATTCAGGATGTAACTGATGATCTGAACATGTCGGTTGAAGAGATACGGCATCTGGCATATGAAACAGAAATATTCTTAAAGTCTGTTTGTGTATGTGAACGTTCTGCTTACGACAAACTATTGTATCGACATGATTTAACTGGACATGTGAAACGTTACAGCTGGAAAAGAAAAAAATACATTCACCGTTAATAAATACGAATCAAATGAGCATCAAATGAACAAAAATCAATATTTGTATGTGTGTATAACCATCTAACATTATCAGTGTGTCTTTCTATCATTGTTCATAACCCCTATCTTGACCCTACACATGTTATCTAAAGAGAAAACATAAACCCTCTCTTGACTCTACATATGTTATCTAAAGAGAAAACATAAACCCTCTCTTGACTCTACATATGTTATCTAAAGGGAAAACATAAACCCTCTCTTGACTCTACATATGTTATCTAAAGGGAAAACATAAACCCTCTCTTGACTCTACATATGTTATCTAAGGAGAAAACATAAACCCTCTCTTGACTCTACATATGTTATCTAAAGAGAAAACATAAACCCTCTCTTGACTCTACATATGTTATCTAAAGGGAAAACATAAACCCTATCTTGACCATACACATGTTATCTAAAGAGAAAACATAAACCCTCTCTTGACTCTACATATGTTATCTAAAGAGAAAACATAAACCCTATCTTGACCATACACATGTTATCTAAAGAGAAAACATAAACCCTCTCTTGACTCTACATATGTTATCTAAAGAGAAAACATAAACCCTCTCTTGACTCTACATATGTTATCAAAAGAGAAGAAACATAAACCCTCTCTTGACTCTACATATGATATCAAAAGAGAAGAAACATAAACCCTCTCTTGACTCTACATATGTTATCAAAAGAGAAGAAACACAAAGCCTCTCTTGACTCTACATATGATATCAAAAGAGAAGAAACATAAACCCTCTCTTGACTCTACATATGATATCAAAAGAGAAAACATAAACCCTCTCTTGACTCTACATATGTTATCAAAAGAGAAGAAACACAAACCCTCTCTTGACTCTACATATGTTATCAAAAGTGAAGACACCATCCATACGTTTATAAATGAACAGTATTTTAAGGGATACCATTCGATCGATGGAATTTAAAACATGCAGAAGGGATTTCGTTCAAGCACACATACACACACACACACACACACATATATATATAGTATATATATATATATATATATATATATATATATATATATATATATATATATATATATGTATATATATATATGTTGGAATTGAAGAGCATACAAATATGTGTGTGGTCTTGGAACGAAAATCATTCTGTATGTATTAATGAGTAGAAAAGAGTGTTTGCCTGCGTCCTTATGTATGTTTTGAACATTTTCAGAATATGTGTATGTGTGTGTATGTGTGTGTTTGAAGTATAGCTGTTAGCTAGTTAATTTGTCATCAGATCATGCCGACTTCATTTTCAGTGCATCCGGACGTACTCGACGACTGGCAATTTCAGTCATCTGGGCAACCCTTTGTATGCCAGGGTCTGGACATGAGACACTTGCAGATGCAGAGAGTTGGATACTTTCTTTTATTTGAGACTGTATGAACATGACTAAAAGTACACATACTATGTGTTGCTATGGCCATCGACTTGGAAGATGCTTATAACAAGGTGAATTTTTCAATAATGGTGCGCTCTTTGATTAAATTTGAAGTTAATCCTTGGCTGGTGAACTGGATAGCTGCTTCTTTAATGGAGAGAACCGTTGCACTCCGTTTAGGAACATGGGCATCGGATCCTGCACGTATATGCCCGGGATTACCCCAGGGTTCTCCTCTATCACCCGTGTTGTTTAATATTTACACAGCAAATGTAGCTAAAATTCAGCCAACCTGATTGGGTCAGACATTGACATTTGCAGATATCTTAATATATAGGACTGGGTCAGATAGACGAGAGATGGTTGACGACATTCAGAAAACATTGCTTACCATCTCAGGTTGGTGTAGAGAGTCTCGCTCTCTGGTCAATCCTGAAAAAGCGTGTATGTTGTGGTGCTCGTTGAATAATCACATCGTCAAGGCTGACCTACCCTGTGTAATCGTTGATGAACATACCATCGAGCTCAGAGACAGGCTGCGCTATCTTGGAATAACCTTTGATCGTAGTCTATCTTTCAAACACCATATTGAACAGACGATACAACGGTGCAAGCGTGGTCTTGCGGCTCTCAAAGTTATGGTGGCCGCACACCTTGAGCAGAGACTACTTGCCCTTTTGTTCGATCGACTGGTAACGTCAGTGGTAGATTACGGACTAGGAATTCTTACGATATCAAGATCACAATGTGAACGACTCGAACGGGTTCAAAATGAAGGTATGCGTATAGTTCTGGGCTGCACTAGAGATACCCCCATTGTGAAAATGAGATATATGCTTGGCCTTCTGTCACTACGCTCCCTTCACACAATCGCCCAAACCAAGGCATATATGCGGGTTACTTCGGATAAGAGACACCCACTACACAAGAACACTAATGATGTTAAGGGCACGAGAATCAAGCGTGGCATGTCGTGGATAGCCCAGGCTGAGAGAACAATTGGCCAGGTGACTACGGTTGCGACTCTACCAAAAGGGGAAAAATGGATCCCAACAGATGGTAGCATGATGAACTATCTCAACGTTATCATTACTCTTGGAAGAGAATGTAGAGATCTGGGCAAATGAAGGCTGATCTCGCAGTTAAGCAGCTGATAGAAGATAATGCAAGGGATGATGATGTTGTTGTATATACCGATGGGTCGGTTCAACGTGGTGAGAAATCCCGCTGGGGTTTCTTGGCTAATGCGCATGGTAGGGTTGTTGTAGAGCGAAGTGGGGCATACAGGACAACTACTTCTAGTATGAGGATGGAGGTTGAGGCCGTTACTGCTGCCCTCCATTGGATTTCTGGGACTTCATTTACTGGGGCCGTTGTTGTATCTGACTCTCAGTCGATGATTCACAAGATCCAGAAGGGCAGGTTTCGGTATGAGTGGATGTCGTCTATAGAAGTTTCTAACCTCCAGCGGCTTACGTGGATATACTGTCCTGGGCATGCGGGTGTTTATAGTAATGAGAGAGCGCCAGGCTTGCATCAACAGCATCGATTGTTGGGGAGTTGAAGATGGATAAGGATATTCTTCGGTCTCTTCGCGACTGTCTGTTGGATGACACTAAAATCGATGTTGAATCGATCAAGCGATTTAAGTAGTTTGGAGTTACCCGTTGTTCAAGTCGAACTGGATGCCTGAGAGGCAGAGTGAGACGTGTGTTTAATCAGCGAGCCACAGGAACCATCAGTATGCGTACTCTTCGATATCTGTTTGGGGAGACTGAGCACCTATGGGTCTGCCCGGAGTGCAGTGACGTCAGTTTAGTAACCAATAAGCAATAACACATACTATCATACACACACTGACTCACACATACATGTACACACTGACTCACACTTACATATACACACTGACTCACACATACATATGCACACTGACTCACACTTACATATACACACTGACTCACACATACATATACACACTGACTCACACATACATATACACACTGACTCACACTTCACATACACACTGACTCACACATACCTATACACACTGACTCACACTTACATATACACACTGACTCACACATACATATACACACTGACTCACACTTACATATACACACTGACTCACACTTACATATACACACTGACTCACACTTACATATACACACTGACTCACACATACATATACACACTGACTCACACATACATATACACACTGACTCACACTTACACATACACACTGACTCACACTTACATATACACACTGACTCACACTTACATATACACACTGACTCACACATACATATACACACTGACTCACATTTACATACACACACTGACTCACACATACATATACACACTGACTCACACTTACCTCAAGAATGGCAAATTTCACCTATTTTCCAAATAACCCAACAACGTTCCTTTGGATCACAGCAAACAGATTTGTGTCCACAAAAAGCACCACGTGGTAGGCACTTCCGTTAGGGAATTGTTATTCCAGATGGCAAAATAGAAATGAAACATCATGTAAGTTTAACGAAAGAATGGATATATTAAAGCACAAATTAATATATACTAGACAAATATAATTTATGAAATATACTAAATAAGCTACTTGTGTTTATAAGGTGATACGTGTGATAATAACATTGTATATTTAAGCACTTTTCACCTGTGTATCGTATATCATAGTTTTTGGGAACTCGCCATCATAGTTCTGTTTCATTCTGGTTCTACAAGAAGCATCTGAACTAAAACATTGCAGCTATGACTCAAGTGATATTTGAATGTTCCGTAATGGAAGACTTGTCATACACATTTTACATCATATCTTCACAACTTGCGGAAAACGATAATGTTGATGATGATATTGTTAATGTCAGTGTTTCAGTTGATGATATATCTGATGCAATATCTATTTTGTATGAAATATGGTCATATATCTGCTGACAAATTCAGACAATGAGTGAATGTAAATATACAAAACATATCCCTCAAGCTGTTGATATTTTGTCAGATTTGAATAACAAATCCCTCAAACTGTTCATATTTGGGCAGATTTGAAAAAACATATCCTCAAGTTGTTCATATTTGGGAAGATTTGAAATACATATCCCACAAGCTGTTTCACATACACTTACATTTTTAGGAACACAGTAAAGTTTACTGTCTGCCAATTGGTGGCACTTGTGTTCGTCACTGCAGCACCCTTTTTTGTGGTTGCATTCACTGTTTAGTCCAGCACATTTCTCTTCTTCTTTACCTGACTAGATTCAGACAAAAATGTGACACCATTTTAAATTAGAAAATGAACATATATATAAAAGTACATGAAAGCATATGACAGAGAAATATGAAATTTGTTGTGACAATTCAGTGGCGTATTCTCTGTGAGTGCTCGGTGTGCGTCGCGCACCGATGCAAAGCCAGAAAGACAATAAACAGAAAGTAATTATTGTGTTAAGTATTCATAGCAATATTTGCTAGAAAATACTTATAGAGTAACTATAAGTAGCTGACTATTGTCTAGTTTAAGCCATCTCTAGGGACACTTTATCATATGCATGATTCGCGTTTCCGTTAGTGTAGTACTTAGGAGCTGCAACCCATGACGTTTTGAAAATAGCAAAGTGGTTTCTGTCTTAATTAACACGTGCTAGTATTATTATCTAACTGAAACTATAAAGCTTTGTGAAGCGGGCAAGTGGCGAGATTAGTGCACATGTTGTTTTGTTTTGCGAATGCGTGCGGTGGAAAATCGACACTAACAATTGAAGGGATTGGTGTTTGAAAGACGTTTATCAAAGAATGTTCCACTATGTTGAAAAAGGCACTTGTGGTAATTTACTGTCCGGATGAGTTCTACTTTGTGACTTAATGTGGTTTTTAATTGAAAATAATCTCAGTTTAGGTTTTATAAAAGTGTTCAAACTGTTAGAATTGATATTGACTATTCCAGCAACCACTGAGTCTGTTGAAAGCTCGTTTTCAGCATTAAAGCGAATCAACATTTCCTGCAGATCTACTGAAGGTCAAAATAAACTTTCCAATCTTAGCATTTAATCGACTTTTAAAAAAAACTGTTGAGCAAGGTTCAATAATGAATAAATTTTACCATGCCGTCACAGAGAAGTTTCTACAAAGAAATAAAAGAATTGATCTGATCTTCAAGTGAAACATTTAAGTAGAAATATGTACTACTTAAAAATATATTTGTCCCAGTTCATTTTTGTATCAGTTATATTGAAGTTAAGTATTATTATTGTGGTTCTAGATTTAATTTATTTAGACTTTCATAGGTTTCCTAACGCGATAAAAGCTGCTATTACCTTCTGCTATCTTGTTATGACATCTCTGTATGCTTCTGTTATCTTGTTTTGACATCTCTGTATGCTTCTGTTATCTTGTTATGACATCTCTGTATGCTTCTGTTATCTTGTTATGACATCTCTGTATGTCCCTCATTCTTGATCTAAATTGCTCCTCAAGTATGTGTATGATATTTTACATCTTGAAGTGAGGTGTTATACAGGAAGATCAGATTTACTTTTGCTTGGTTAATTCTATTCATCGTTGCCTTTATCTAATGAATGCTTAGCCCTCGCTGATGTAATCTTTAATTACGTGTGTTTATCTTATCCTCCATCTGGCTATGTGCATGGCATATGAAGAGTATATACAAATCCAAGTCCAAATCGTCTAGCTTCTCTATCAGAGTCCATTGAACTCCATTTCTGAGGAAAGTTACTATTGCCTACATAATCCAGTCTATAGTCAGTAAACAAAACGAAGATGGTAGATGACATCGCTGTCTTAATCCTGTTCCTATTCCAAAAAGTGTCTGCTGTGTTTTCTTTCATGAAGAACTCTACATTTTATGTCCCACATGTTGCTCTTACTAGGTTAATACATTTGTGTTGGATTCCATGGCGACTTTCTAAAGTGTTATCTGTGATGTCGACAGTTTTCTCACAATCAACTAATCTGATATAAAGTGATGGGCTTTTATTCTATACGATGCTCTATTATTATTATTAGTAAACGTAATTTGGCAATCTGGCCAACGAGGGATCTATTTGGTTGAAAGCATGCCTTTTTTCTTTCTTAGTTTTACGTCGATTAAATTTCTTAATCTCTTCATGATGAAACTGCTCAGTGTTTTTCTCAGAACATACAGCAACATTATTCCAGTTTAGTTTTCACAATCCTTTCTTTGGTAGTTTCACCAGGTATCCTTCTCTCCAATCAGTTGGTATTTCTTTAGTCACCTAGATTCTGCCACACTTCATACATTTCATTAATATTTTCAACATACTATTTGTTTACCTCTCACATCTCCACTTCTTCTGTAAACTTTCTTGACATCACTATCACCATAAACCTATCCACCATCACTCCATCAGTATATTATAAGCCTACTTATGCACATAGTCTTCTCCTTTATACTTCTTCCTATCCCTAGGCTTGTCGTGATTCTTTGCCTTTCTCACAGCTCTTGCACCTTTATCGCCTTTGTAGCGAGAACGAGGATTTTCTAGATAGAGCTCGCGAGATGCTTGATTTCTTCCGCAGGCGTCTACACCAGGAGAAGGTGCTTGTATCTGCTATCCATCGAGTTTAGAAAATGACTCTCCAGCAGGCCCTTACCAACCAGCATAGGACTACTGACAGGGTAAAACATATCTTAATATTCCACCCTCATAGTTCACTGGTAGAAAATATTTTATTCCGTCATCTGTCTGTCCTTAAGTCAGATCCTGAGACCCGTTCAGTCTTCCCCAACTATCCTTTGGTATCTTACAGACGTGACAGAAGTCTTAAGGATATGTTGGTACACAGTCGCCTTAAGTCCAATATCCAAAGTCATTTTGGCACTGTCTAGTGTGGCCGTCCGCTTTGCAATACGTGTGCTTATATGATACAGACTCGTACTGTATCTTTTCCTTTAGCCACGTTTGTTATTGAAGATGGTTTCACATGCGAGTCCCGCAATATAATCTACGATATCACTTGCAAGCGGTGTGCTAAGGCATATATCGAAGAAACAGACAAAATGCTCAGTGACCATTTTGATCAGCACTTACGCGATACACGCCAATGCTCTGTGACCCCTGTAGCCACCTATTTCAATGGTACTGACCACTTGGGTGCTCGCGACATCCAGGTCACTGCCATCCGATCATGTTCCTCTGATGATAGCAGTCGATTTGCTCTGGAGAATCGCTTTATTTCTTTATATGGTACTTTGCGACCTCATGGACATATCTACATTCCTATGTTTCTTAGTACTTTCTCTTATCATGCTCTATATTTTATAAGTGTCGATGTTATATGTATACGAGTTATATATTTACTTGATGTTTAATTGTTTCTCTTCTTTTTCCAGTTCTAGTTTTTCGGTATTTATTTCATTATTCATTTTTGGTTACATATTTTTATTCATTTTTTACCGTTGTAATATCTTCGTTAACGTCTATATGTTGTGTTTTAGACAAATTTAGAAAATGAAATACGCAACATGTGCAGAACCACAAAAGTAAGCTGGCTAGAATCAAAATGCAAGGAAATAGAAGATATGGCAGAAAAACACAGATCTAGAGACATGCACAGAGAAATAAGACAAATGACAAGTAAGAAAAATACTATAAAAGGTGGAGGATATATCAAAAACAACAACAACCAACTTTTGTTTGATAAAACAGAAATATTGACAAGATGGACAGAATATGTAAAGGTTCTATTTGATGATCAAAGAAGCAGTAAACTCAGTATACAGTGCAATGACGGCCCAAGAATATTAAAATCTGAAGTTGTAAAAACAATCGAAACAATGAAACGAGGAAAGGCTGCAGGATTGGACAATATAACTGTGGAAATGTTAACCTCCTTAGAAGATTTTGGTATTTCAACCATTACAGATTTGTGCAATGATATATATATATAACATATGACATATACCAAGAGACTTGAAGACATCAGTATTCATACCACTACCCAAAAGCCCAAAGCACAGGAGTGCACAGACTATAGGACAATTAGCCTGATGAGCCACAAAACAAAAATACTACTAAAGATCATACATGAAAGAATTAAAAACAAGATAGACATAGAAGTAAGAGAACAGTTTGGCTTTAGAAAGAACAGAGGAATAAAAGAGACAATATTTAGTATAACACTACTCGCTGAAAAGTATATAGAAGGGCAAAAAGTATCTACTTGTGTTTCATTGATTATAGCAAAGCTTTTGACAGAGTCCAATTTGAAAAGCTAATCATATGTCTACAAGAAATAGGCCTAGATGGGGATGATATCAGACTAATAAGTAACATATACTGGGAACAGACAGCAATAATAAAATATGAAAATAGCTACTCTCCATACATAGACATAAAGAGAGGAGTGAGACAAGGATGCATTCTGTCACCAAGCCTATTTAACATCTACACAGAGAAAATCTTCAAACAACTAGAGGGAATGCCAGGACTCAAGATCATTGGGAAAATAATAAATAACTTAAGATATGCAGATGACACAGTATTGGTAGCAGAAAATGAACAAGATCTACAAGAACTAGTGGACCAATTGGACAGAACTAGCAAGGAATATGGATTAGACGTTAACATACAGAAAACAAAAACTGTGGTGATCAACAAGGAAATGGAAAAAACTTAAAATGAATATAAAAATACATGGATAATTACTACATCAAGTAAAAAGTTTCTTATAACTTGGTCAGATGATAACAGATGATGGCAGATGTATAACAGAAATTAAAAGAGAATAGGAATGGCCAAGGATAATTTCAATAGTATGAGAAAGTTACTGACATCCAAACAAATTACAAACAAGCTAAACATGAGAATGATAAAATGCTATACATATCCTATATTAATGTATGGCTCGGAAACATGAACAAGCAATTAGAAGACAGAATTGATGCATTTGAGATGTGGATATATAGAAGAACAGGCAGAGTTTCATGGACAGAAAAACAGACAAATAAACACGTTTTAGAAAAACTAGGTATGAAGAAACAATTATTAAGAGAAATAAAATTCAGACAAGTTAAGTATTTTGGGCACATAAAAAGACATGACACCATGATAAAACATTTACTAGAGGGGAAAGTTGAGGGGGAAGAGCAAGAGGAAGACCGAGAGATAAGTGAGAGGGGAATTTTAAGAAATGGCAGGTTACAGTCTGGCAGTGTGCAACACCAAGGCGAAAGACAGAGGATGCTGGGGATTCATTTTCAGCCAACCTTCAATGTGGAGGCGGCACCTGATGATGATGATATGTTGTGTATTGTGAAAATTCGTTACTTTTGTTGTATCGTTTCCTTGATAAAGGCCTTTTTGGTCGAAACGTTGCTGTATATTGTCATTGTTTTTGTATTTTGTAAAACTACAGTACTTTGTTATTACTTGTTTCGCAGATTCTGACAAGCTTTTAATGAAGTAGTTTTCTACAGATGTTTATATTCGCTTTAAGAGACTCCGTCTGTATCGAACCACGAACACTTTTTTCTGAAACGTTGATGGCTTTATTAATCTGTTACTTATATTGTACCTAACAGTTGATGTCCAATTCGATATCTGCAGGATAGATATCTTGTGGTGTTTGAATAGAATAATATCTTCAAAAGTTCCTTAAAATATGCCAAACATCTTTCAATTGTGTCTCTAACATTAGTAATACATTTCTTGTTAGTATTATTCATCAACACTCTAATAGAGTTTCGACTCTATTCACCTGATAGTTTCCTAGTGTTGATGTAAAGACTCTAATTTTTATGTCACTGCTGCTACCTCCCCTTGTTCGACTTTATTCACCTGATAGTATCCTAGTGTTGATGTAAAGATCCCTAATCTTTCCTGTCACTGCCGCTACCTCCTTGTTCGACTTTTTCGCCTGATAGTTTCCTAGAGTTGATGTAAAATGATCTAATCTTTCCCTCCTGCTGCTACCTCCGTTTGTTCGACTCTTTTCGCCTGATATTTCCCTAGTGTTGATGTAAATATCGCAGGTCTTTCCTCTCACTATCGCTACCACATCAGCTCTTGCTATATCTACTAAGTATTGTCTTTTATATGCCTTATTCATTCCTCCACTTTATCTGCGGTTTCTTCCCTTAAGCACTAGCTTTGATTCTCTAGTTTTATTATCATCTAACCCTGCTTATTTCTTTTTTTCCTTTCTTCTATTCCTTTGATAGTTTCTTATGTTATCAATCCTTTATGTTTTCTCACATTCTTTCTCAATAATTATGTACATGTTTCGTTCCAAATATTGTTGATTTACTTCATGTATTCTTATGTACTTCCCTCGTCTTCTAACTGTTGCAAAACCACATTATTATTACAGATCATAAACTGTTTCTTTGTTTCATGTCTTCTGTGTTCGTCTCGTCTTCTAACTGTTGCAAAATTTCATTATTATTACAGACCATAAACTGTTTCTTTGTTTCATGTCTTCTGTGTTCGTCTCGTCTTCTAACTGCTGCAAAATTTCATTATTATTGGAGACCATAAACTGTTTCTTTGTTTCATGACTTCTAATATATTCGACATTGTACTGGTGTCTATGATTGTGATATGTTATGTATCGCTTGCGTTTCGGTTTAATTGTACTTATCAGCAATTGATAATCATAATCTAACTCTGCCCCTACAACCCCTCTTAGATCTTGTAGAGATGATCTGCATTGTATGTTGTACTTAATGTGTCAACTGAAAGAAAAAGTCATGATTCAGATTACAAAATAATTACACACTGATTGCTTACGCTGCATGAGTACACATTTGTCTCCAGCACAGAAAGTATAACGACTAAAAGTAGAACTTTGCAGGCATAAGTTCCCGTCATGTTTCAGTGTTTCGTTCTCACAATTCTCAATTTAATATTTACAGAAGTCAACAGTTTAATTGTCTGTTAAAAAAATAATTAAAAAAACAGAAGTGAGCGTGCATTTTGCAATAGAAAATAATTATAATTCTAATCAGCATGCAGTATATTTTTGTTAAAATAGCATTTTGTTTTTTATTTAAATGTGTATTGTGTCGACGATTTAAAATAGTTTTCAAATAGACAATATAATATTAGTAGACAGATTAGTATTGAATGTAATAACAGTTTGTGTAGTTATAATGTAATACAATTTACTCACATTTTATATATATTAATATAAGTGTAGAAATAACATATATGTAGTCAAGACTAATAGCAGATAAAAAAAAACTATCATACATGTCAGCTTCAGTCATAGCTGTGTTTAATATACTAGGGCGCAGTTGAATGATATTTGGGAATGCGCGGGCGTCATGTGACGTATATAATAATAATAATACAAACAATAACAATAGTAATAAAACAATATTAATAGTATTACTAAAACTTAATCCTGACTAATAATCCTAATGTTTAATTATTTTTATGTAATTACCATTTATAAAGAGAGCCGCTGTAGCGTAGTTGTTAGTGAACTCGCTTCGCAAGGCTGGTGGTCTGGATTCAGCTCCCGCAATGCGCGTGGAATTGTTCCATACCGCGACGGCTCTCAGGTCGACCCAGCCTCAACTGGGTACCAGACATGCTCTGGGAAAGTAAAGGCGGCCGGCGTGATGCTGACCACATCACCCATCGTGATGTCAATGAAAATACAGGCCTAACACTGTATTGACCTATATACCACGAGGTATGAAAGGGTTCCCTTTTACCATTTATATAATCAGTGGTGAATTTCACATTACGTATTAGCTGCAAGCTGAAAAAATTAGATTGTGTAACTGGTAGACCTTACAGGCTGCTCTTCGTACATCATCTAAGCGTGAGTCAGTCAGGCAGGATCGGATTTAATCTTTGATAATGTTGATCAATGAAAAGAAGAATTCACATAGATATGTTGAACCAAAGCACGAATATATTTTCCGAACAACGCTACTAATCATTGGATATTTATTCTTTTTCACCGAAGCCCAGAAATTGCTATACATGACCTGCGAGGATTTTAAATGTTTTCTTGTAGATTTAAGATTTCTAATTCTAACTTTTCAAGATCATATTTTTCGAAATCTTCACAAACCCTACTTCCAAATTCAGTTGCATTAACAAATACGAATAGCTTATTGATAAACATTATTATTGGTTCTATCGTTGCTTCTATGTGTGACCAAATTCAACAGTAAGAAGTTCAAGATATTTGGTCAAAACGAAAAAGTTCACATACACAACTACTGATAAATGACTCAATAGATTAAAAATTTGGACAATGAATTTAAGTGTTTCTATATTACTTTTCTTGCTAATAGATACGCTACCTTTCCCAATAAACACAGATATTTGCTTGTTCATTCAATGAAACTTCTTCTGCGAACGATCCATAGCCACCACTTATTAAACCACGCATGCTCGGCTTGAAGCAGGAATCTAGTGTTTTTTCTTTCCTTTTACGACTGCATTGGAAACTAAATCTCACCTATACAAATATCATGATTCAATTGTAAATAGCCAGAACCCTCAAAGTGGGACAAGAGCTAACTAGTTTTAAAGCTTGAATACAATGGAAAATATTAATATCAAAACAAGCCCATTAATTGGTATATCTGAAGATTACCATGACATGTTTTTCTTACAGCTGAAAATTTTAGAGCAGTTTGCGTGATATTAATGAGAGTTACATCATGAAACCTAACATTCATTTTTAAAGTACTATTCTACGATTTATGATCAACTTTCTTCCAATTCATATCGCATACATTTTAAAAACAAAAAATAAGTTATAATAACGGCGTTTCTACCATATTGTATTCGAGAAATATATGTTTATTCCGTTGTTTTTTGTTTTAGTTTGATAAACAGTACAAGATGTATGACTTGGTTAACTTAACACTTGTAGCGTGTACTTCTCATAGATGTTATATTACCTAATTAAGGATGGGTAAACTTAAGAACTATTTGAGGATTGAAACAATCTTACGTTGATATTCAAACTGAAAACATTTATCTAGTCGGTTAGTTTGTGACAACATGATACCACACAAATCTCGTATAGTGACATGTATATATAGACATGTGAAGCCTAAATCAAGTCAGACTATAAATATATCTAATTAAATAAAAACTCACAGTCTCTAGACACGATAAAGTAGTAGCTGTAGTTGATGTCAATTTGGAGACGTACAAGTTTTGGAAATTAAAGGGACAGAAAGTTGTGGTTTATATAGTACAAATCTAATTTATGGTTATTGATGTACTCAGACCACGTGTTAAATATTGATGACTAATTAATAACGTGATTTGTTATTGTCCGTTCAAAATAGAGTCGTAAAAAACGTGTTTTAAAAGAGAATACTAACAGATTGTAAATCACTGGTTAACTGTTAGATCTGAACATTTAGAGATTCTAAAACTGTAAACCTCTTTATTCTTCTTATTCTTTGTCGTTTCATGCTACTGGGTTGTTGTCCAGTGTCGTTACACTTCTACCGGGTTGTTGCCCAGTGTCGTTACACTGCTACCGGGTTGTTGCCCAGTGTCGTCACACTGCTACCGGGTTGTTGCCCAGTGTCGTGGTTTTCTGTTTTTGTATTGCACTCTTCTGGTAGCTTGTGTGATTGTTATTTTTGTTTTACCTCTTTTTGTTTGCCATAAATAAGCATAAAAGGGCATCATATGTTAAACTGCATTACCTCACTTTCTGTTCCATCTTCTAGTCTCAAACTATAACAACTCTAGGTTATATCTTCTATTATTAAAGTAGAACAACTCTCTCTCTCTCTCTCTATTATATCTTCTAGTCTCAAGCTAAAGAACAACTCTCTATTATATCTTCTAGTCTCAAGCTAAAGAACAACTCTCTTTCTGTAATATCTTCTAGTCTCAAGCTAGAACAACTCTCTTTCTGTAATATCTTCTAGTCTCAAGCTAGAACAACTCTCTTTCTGTAATATCTTCTAGTCTCAGTAGTCAACTCTTTCTGTAATATCTTCTAGTCTCAAGCTAGAACAACTCTCTTTCTGTAATATCTTCTAGTCTTCAGCTTGCACATCTGTATTTCTGAAAATGTCTTTAGTTACATACTTCTCTAGGACTAACTTGTCTTCATTCGCATCTACCAGTGACAATCTAAACTCTGATTCAAATTGGTTCTCATCTAGTGTTCACTCTTCAAGTTCTTTATGATACAATTATTATATTTTTTTATTTCTCAGTACAATCTAACACGACATCTTTCTTTTCTGATCATCTCTCTTCGTGAAACTTAGGTATGAATCTGTCAAATCTCGATTCTAGTCTATCGAATATTTTATACTAACAGATGTACCTGCTCTTCGCACGGGAATTATTTTAAATCTAGTGTACAGTTACACCATTTGTTATCCTTTTCCGCTGATCTGCCAAGTCGTTACTCTTTAGTTTTCTCATCAATCGTCTCTATACTCCTCCTACTCTTGTAGTAAAAGCCTAATAATTAATCTTTCCACCCCTGTCTCCATTTTTCTGGCCTTCAATTTTCTTTTCTTATCCTTCTATCACTTGTATTATTTCCGAAATTATGAAGTCCCAAACAATGCAAGGATTATCATGTTAAAGAAACAGGCACCGTCCCCTCACAATCGACTAAAATAATAAAGGACAAACTGATTTTATTCAGATTATAAACATATCCTGTGACCAGATGTGTTTAAAATAAACAAATACTTGACCTGAGCGTGAATCGGACGCATAGTTAAAAAAATCAAATGCGGTTTTTCTATGAATCAAAAAAACTAATATGCATGGTAGAATGTGCACTTATCGATTAAGCCATGCCCACCTCTTAGCAACTGTGTTAAAATACGTTATAATAATGATCATCATCGCTTTAACACGTGACCAGCAACTGAAAACAGGGATTCAATTTTTCGGTTTTTAAATTTTCATGCATATTTCGTTAAGTTGGAATTTAGATAGAGAGACGAACCAATAGTACGGTTTTATAATTTTTACTTCTTCCCATCTATGAAAGCTAATCTCTTGTCAAATTGCAAGTCCTGTAGGAAGTCCAGATATCTTGAAACAATGGGAATAGACATATATGCAATTGCATTCAACTCATTCTTGATATATTCAGATTAATGTGTCAAATTATATCAATAATCATACTTGGATTCTCCCTCCCTAAGCAGTAAATTTTTGTCGTGTTATATGTTTATTGTCTGCTCGCTCTGATATCAGACAAACCTTACTTGTTCTTGGGATCAAATTACGCCAGTTATCATTAAGAGACTTTAGTCCACTACAATATTTTCTTCTTCTGCGTCGAAGGCTCCATATCGAGAATTTTTAACCAAGAGACTTTGTGATTTGTATGTGATGCTATCTTAAGAACGATTGTGCGTTGTGCCAGTTATACGGTTACAAGTAGGAGAGAACATCTGATTTCTGCAACGTTGTTTTATTTCCAAGGATGCCTCCTTACTCCCCTAGCTCAGTCGCTTCTTACGACATGCATTTTGGTCACAGTGTTATTGTTCTTTGCTCCACTTAAGGTCGCCGGCAACACACGAGCGGTCCACTACAATACAAACAACATTATTTTCTTTTTTTTAGAGACAATTAAAGATAGATCATTCACTTTATAATTTAATACCGACATTTTCTAATTGTGCTTTTTTCCAGGGATAAATATATGTACAAGTGTATACTCGTTATGTAACAATTCCACTGTTATCTACGAATATAAGCGGTCAACCCGAGTCCCGTACTTGCACTTGGCGTCCTTGACCAAAATTAGTATATGAATGACTTGTTTACTAGATCAAGTGTTGACCAATAAAGTACTCCATCTTGAGCAAAGTGATTTATCCCGGGGTATTGCCCGTCTGCCCAGCGTGTTCGTAGCGCGTTGACTACGGGTGACTATCCCTCTGTGTGTGCGGGTTCAATTTCGCGGGATGGCAGAAAAAGCCACAGATTCCCCAGATTTACGTTGTTCGTGGCACCGAACCGAAGGGTTACGATGTCCATGGCACCGAGCCGAAGAGCTAATAAGCTCAAGTGCTTCTGGATCTAAAAAAAAAAAAAAAAAAATCCCGGGGTATTCGAGGACTCCAGTTAGGTCCGATATCTCGAGACCAGGGAAGGGGCACTGGGTTGTTTGTTCGTTGGATTTAAGCTAGTTTAGTTATGACTAAAAGACAGTTGAGACCATAGACTTTGGGAAGAACGGACGGAGGAAAATTTTGGGAGTAGATTGTTTATACTCAAGTGGAAGAGAGAATTTATTTAACAGTGAGTTAATATGTGTTTGATCTGCTAAGCGCAGCATTTCGAACGAGAAACAGGAGCGTAAACTTAGAACCTGAGAAGAACATGATGTATTTTTTGGTAGAGAGTTCAATCAAGTGAGGACTGACTGTGAAGTCAGAATTCGACCAGAAGTGTTTTCTTTGTGGCGTAGAGCACACATGGTCCGACCTGAGTGAACAAGAGTGTTGAACTAACGTGAAGAACTAGTTAACTAGATCCAACTTACTGCCAGCCATTTAATCAGAGAAGAACCGCGTTGTTCACTATACGTAACTATGAACCTGACGACGACCAGAAGTAAACAACGTGAGCATACCACCCAGCGAGACGACCAGACGACTAGATGACTGACCAGATGAACCGATGCCAGCTGATAAAGGAACCTGACGCCTGACGAGGGAACCCGATGCCAAGAGACTATGGAAGTGGATGACTAGGCGACCAGATGTCTGTATGACTAGATTTCCGAGGCCAAGACGACACCAGTGAATTTCCAGAAGAATCCGAACTTACCTGAGGAAGAATGAAATTTTGAATGTCCATAATCTTCTGTATCACCGACGCCAGGTAACGAAATCATTGTGACTTAATGATTTATTTTAATTTATGTGGACTTTTCTTTCTTTTTCTTTCTCGAATCCTGTATGCCTCACAGCGTCAGGTCAGGAAGAGATTTCTAAAACGGGCCCTAGTATGCGCTTCGTAGATAGTCTCTTTCGTCGCCTCTGTTATCTCTGAGGTCCATCTTTTGCGTGGCCGGCCTTTTGCTTTGTACCCATTGTATCGGAGCAGCATTGCTATTTGGGGTGCACTGTCTGATGGTAATCTGCTTACGTGACCGAACCATTTAATTTGTTGTTTCTTGATGAAGTCTAGTACTGATGTTGTATCCACTTTTTCCTGATGTCTTCATTTCTCAACCGGTCTCTTCTTGTTACACCCAGCATTCTGCGTAGACACTTCATCTCTGTTGTGACTAGTTTTCTTCTATCGTTTGTTGTCAGCGTCCAGGTTTGGCACTGGTAACATTATGTGGACTGATTTGTTTATAGTGTCATCGGTAAAGATTCACTTTATTGACAGAGTGATAGAATTAAGTGAGTGAAGAAAGGACAGATTATTCAGAAGGATTCATGGAAACTGATAGTACAAGAGACATTATGTTATGTGGATAGATGTTATGTGGATAGATATTGTGTGGATAGAATGTTATGTGGATAGATGTTATGTGGATAGATGTTACGGGAGTGGAGAGGAGACATAATTTGTGCACTTTGAATTATTTATAAATTGTTTGTGACTTAGGAATTACCCGTATATGTTATTATTTCGCTCTCCAGGACAGAGAGAGAAGTTCAAGTGATTAAATAGATTATGAACCTTTTAATTGGTTGCCTGATGTGTTTGTTATATATCTTAGAAATATGATGAGTGAAGTAGTCAAAGCTGTAAGAGGAGTCAGATACCTATAACTAGCTATTCTCGGACCGTTCTGGTACCGATTCCCTTTTCATTGCCTTGCTATTCTTCTTAATCCTTCCTAGTAGGATTATTCTATTTTTTTTCTCTTCTTGTCTTATTGTTTTCTTTCCTGGGGCCTTGTACTAGTTGAGGTAAACTACTACAGTAATACTGAATGTGTCACTACGCATAATTTATTACAAATATTTCTTAACTCGCTAACCCGTAAGTTTGTTTCCAATGTTATTCCCTTTGGTCAATCAGCTTTAAGTCTTTTGCATTCACTTGCGTCGACCTAAACTGTCAACATCAGAATAACTAGACACCATGGTGCAGTGCCGGATTAGGCTAGCGCGGGGCCCGTAGCATTTGCTACTTCTGCTACTAGGCTAATCCGGCTCTGCCATGGTGGTAGTTAATCACTTCTCGTTTCCATTATTGATAGTTGAGATAACTAGTTTGTTATTTTAGGGTTAATTGGTATGTACTTGTGAATTATCGGTTGTTTTAGTGTAATTGGCCCGTATTTTATTAAATGAATACATCATATCAATATAGATTTATGGTAAGCGACATGTGTTTACGGATTCTACTTCATTTTCGTTAGCGGTCACATCTGTAATCAAGACAACCTAACTTTATATTTAGAACATAATATTATTATGTCAATCAATGAATCCCAATGAATGCAAACGTAGCGATAAATTACTTTATATGATAATATATTTATCATCTTTATTTGCTGAATATATTAACTATATTATCATTTTATTAGTTTATTTTCCTACAAAATGTAATTAAAGTCAGCGCGTGCACAAAACGTGCTTTAAATTTATCATTTAATTCTTACATGTATTTTATATTATCTCGCGGTCTGGCGCGTGCAAGCAACGTGGCAGCGTAATCTAGATGCTAGATTTTAAATGGAAAAATTAAATAATATGTTATTAAAATTATACACAACACGTAACTCTTCAAAAATATTTTTTCGCACAAACACTCCATATTTCAATGTGGTATCATCATTAACACTACCTTTGAAACCATCTTCTCCCTCGCAGAGAACTACTACTGTCTTGTAGTTCGATTGGGGACAATCACAATCTAGCGGAGCAAAACCGTACACAGAACTGGTTAGAAGGCAAACCAAGTAGTCTAAAAAAGACTGGTAACCTGGGCAGATCACGCTTAACAACCCGGGAGGGAAGGTTGTCTAAGGGTAGCTATCCTAAAAGAAAATAGCAAATTGCTGCCTTGCAGGTCGGTTGGGGACAGACAAAGGCTGACGGAGAGCGAACCCATTAAACGATGGCTAAAGCCGGACATATTTCGAACGATAAGCACTAGAGATCCAAATGGCATTAAAAATGTGACGAAACACACCAATGTTAAGGCTTCATGAATCAGATTTTCACATGAATAAGATTTTATGGGGAAATCTGGTAATACGGTCTGAGCGGTGATCGCGCGACAGAGAGAGAGAGAGACACCATATTATGCTGTTGATTTTCATCAGTATTTAGTCACACTATCTTTTTCATTTTCTGCGTTCGCCCTCTGTAAATTCAGGTGTTAGCATGACGCCTGGTATTGCGCTTCTGACTGATATTTGCGTAAAGGCTGCTTCTACCATTTGACTGGTGTCCCTCGCCATGCAGGCGAGTCTTCGCCAGCATCAGAGGTACTTGAAGATTAGATCCTTCCAGTGGGATCTTTACAGGCAATCTGTAGTCCTAACCATTTGTTATGAGACATCGTGTTCTCGAATATTTTACTGCCGGTGACAATTAGTGAAGTGCGACCTTTTCCATCGGATTTCCTGCCTTTTTTTTTTACTGTGGTGAAGTCGTTCCGTAAGCGTCGTATGATAAACACTCTCCTCCGTGCACTAATAAACTCACTCAAACGCGCAGTCATTGAGTGGATACCATCACACTGCAATATAAGCGGAAACGAAGAAGCCGACAGGCTAGCAAAGAATGTAGGCGACTGCCGCAGACAGATCACGAAATCATCTACGAGAAGCCAAAACAACCATCAGTTGGAAGTCCAGGAAAAATGGTCGAAAGACCACCTACAACACAGCATCAGAGATGGGTACTATTGTCTATCCCGTAGCGAACAAGTTGTTATATTCCGCTTCCGTACCGGCCATAACATACTTCGGGCCCACATGTTCAACAAATTCAAAATTGACACAACTAGCCTGTGCAACTGCAAAAAGGCAGTCATGACGGCAGAGCACATACTGCAAGACTGCCAGTTGTTAGCAGGTGTGAGAAATTAAATCTGGCCCGAGACGTCAGATCTTTGTGTTAAGCTGTACGGAGGAACGGAGTCCCTAAAACCAACAACAGAAGTTAAGAGAAAATTTGGTTCATCGGTCTAGGCAGGGATCGAGAGAGAGAGTTAGAGAAATAAACACTCTTTAAATCTGTTTAATGTCGAATATTTGGACTTCGCCGAGTGGTTACCGGGACCCAAATTTGGGGTGTAAAGAATAGAACCACTGTTACCTGCCATGCATGTCGTAAGAGGCGACTAAGGAGGTTTGGCTGAAATCGGATGCATGTGTCCTAAACGTGTAGAAGTCTATGCGTTTAGGGGCCTCACAAACCAATGTGCAACGTATACACGTTCTTGGCAAAGATCAAACATATCACAAAGAGTGATTAAAATTGGTCGTAAAGAACGAACGCAAAGAAGAAAGAAGATGTGGACTTGAATCTACGCCAAAGAGCATTTACTACTCTGAATCCTCTCTGACTGTCCCGGTTTAGGAGTATTCCAAACCTTTCTAGGACTAGTCATTAAAACAGTTAATTGTCGGCTTCTTCGTATGTTAATTGATCTTTAACACCATTTTTCGCAGTATATTTGGAATTTATGATCTTCGCTTAAGAGTATGTCTACAATATGCGGGCTTTCTGAATATGTGAGGTCCTTCCTGATTAGGAAATTCGCAGCAATTAGGGACACATGGTCTTGTCACACTAACGATCAATTTTAAGCTTTTTAACTGGAATTTATTTGATCTGAGCAATGGTGTTTGGACGCCATCTACTCGTATACTACGATCGCGTCCGAAAAGTGTCAACCTTCACCAATGTTTGGGTTTGTACCAGTCAAAAACCTTTACATTATCGGCTTTACTTTTCTAGCCGCGGTGTATATATTTCGGAAAAGGAACATTCTCAACCTTTTCTCTCTCTCTCGCGATCACCGTCCAGACCGATGCTCCAGATCTTCCCATAAATCTCATCTATGTGGTAATCATCTGATTCATGCAGCCTTAGCATTGGTGTGTTTCGTCACATCTCCAGCACTATTTGGAGCTCTGGTGCTTATCCTTAGGCGATGTGTCCGGTTTTAGCCAGCATATTATAGGTTTGCTCTCCGTCAGCCTTTGGGCTGTCCCAGCTGACCTGCAAAGCAGCAGGTTGCTATTTTCTTTAGGTAGCTACAATTAGGCAATCTACACTCTCGGGATGTTTATCGTTGTCTGCCCTAGTTACCAGGCTTATATTTTGGATTACTTGGTTTGTCTGCCGTCCAGTTTTGTTTACGGTTTACTCCGCTAGACGTTGATTGTCCCCAATCGAACTACAAGGCAGTTGTATCATCCGTTTCGAGACGCGTGTCGGCACTTGGCAATTTGCAATTACTACTTTGAATTTTCCATGGCCTCGGGAAACACTGGACTAGGACTGCACACAAAAAATTCAGTGGGTCGTTTTCTTCAGCACTAACAAGGCAACTTAAATTTTGCACTGGTTAAAATTACCCACCCCATTTCTTCCGGGGATGTCAGTTTTTTGCAGGCACTAAAGCGCAACTTTACATTTTGCACTCATGAAACGGTACCGTGCGCGGTTGTTCCAGAGAGCGTAGTTTCGTTAGAAGCAATGACAAAACCTTAGGTTCTGCACTCAGTCAACCTTACCCAACATACATTTCAATTATCACAACTGGCGGTACTCAAGAAAGCTTGTAAGACGACTCACACTTTTCCATAAGAAACTATTCGTTGCCACATTGACATGTTGTTTTTCAGGGAACTTAAACAAACATTATGCCCGCCAGCCCAGCGTGTTCGTAGCGCGTTGGACTGCGGGTGACAAACCCTCTGTGAGTGCGGGTTCAGTTCCGCGGGATGCAGAAAAAGCCACAGATTCCCCAGATTTACGGTGTTTGTGGCACCGAACCGAAGGGTTACGATGTCCATGGCACCGAGACGAAGAACTGAAAGCTGAAGTGCTTCTGGATCGAAAACAACAACAAAAAAACCAAACAAACGTTGAACATCATTACCTATATTCTTTCATTAAGTACATCTTCTATAAAATAGTATGAATGTACAACAATGAGCCAAGAAGTCTATCTCAAGTGTCGAAAACGTGCATTCATAAACATTTTAGTAACCATGGTTCATTCTATATAAAGAATAAAACGATATGTTTGTCAACATAAGATATACATAATTAAAAGTACATTTATCCAACATAATCAACTTGAACACTGTAAGTTCACTGAGCACTGAGGAGTGCTCTCACCGACTCTCTTTCTAATCTTCGTCAATGACATTGCAACATGCCTCCCAGAGTGAGTACACTCTGCCATGTATGCCGACGAACTGGTAATATGGGCGAGAGAAGAGTCAATGCCCACAGCAAAAAATCGACTGCAAGCTACGCTAAATAACCATGAAGTGTGGTCAGCAAAGTGGAATATGAAAATAAATCCTTCAAAGACCACTTACACTGTGTTCTCCCAGAACAACAAGGATTATAAGATAACGCTTAAAGTCAATGGGCAGAACCTTCCGAAATTCAAAACCCCAACGTACCTAGGAGTCACACTCGACAGAAAACTGACTTGGTGCACCCAGATTGAAAATGCTACGGCAAAAGCGAGGCATAGGCTCACAATGATGCGTAAACTCGCAGGTTCCACGTGGGAGCAAACGCCAGAATTCTCAAGACACTTTACTCTGGTAGAGTGCGACCGATACTATAGTACGGTATAGCAGAGTGGAGCAATGCATCTAACAAGCAATTTGCAAAAGTGAGCAATAGTCAGAACCGTCCCATGCGCATCATCACTGGAGCCATGAAGTCCACGCCCATCAAGGCGATGGAGACAATAACCGGTATCCAACCAATGACTGATCGACGGGACAGAAACGTATTAGTACTTGCGGAAAAACTCAAACGGCTCGAATCTCATCCAATGCACGAAAGAATGTATGAATTCGGAAAGAGGAGATTACAGAGATCTAGCTTCGTTAGAATCTCTAAGGCACTGACTGCAGACCATCCAGCCCTTTCCAAATGCAAAGCCAAACCAATCCCGGCAATCGACAAGTGCCCGCCATTTAAAACCAAAAAGACAAAACTAAGGGAATCAATCCCAGGCATACTGAACAAAAGGGACCAAATAAACCTCGCGAGAAAAATTGCAACAGAAGAGTACATAGAATCAGAGTACCCTGAAAATGAGTGGACGCACGTCTACACAGACGGATCGGCCAATAACGCAATAAGCGATCGTGGAGGAGGAATAGTGCTTAAAATCTCAAAGAAAGTAACGGTCAAGAAAGCGATAGCCACAGGCAAATACTCGAATAACTATCGAGCAGAGGCAGAGGCAATAAAAGCTGCGGCCGAAATGATTTTAGAGAGAAGAAGCACTACACGCAACAAGGTCGTGATATTCACCGATGCTCTATCGGTCATCACGGCACTCAAATGCGTTGGCAAAACTGAGATGAATGAGCTCAAAACGTCCCTCGCTGAACTAACGAGTTCACTCAAACGCACCGTCATCCAGTGGATACCGTCACACTGCAACGTTAGGGAAAACGAAGCCGACAAACTAGCCAAAGAAGCCGGGCGACTACCTTAGACTGATCTCGAGATCAGTTATGAGGAAGTCAAAACAACCATCGGTTCGCACTATAGAAGCAAATGGACAAAAGATCACCCTCAGTACACAGACAGTGACGGATACTATGGTCTCTCTGCAGTGAACAAGTTGCCATACTTCGCCTCCGTACCGGACACAACAAGCTCCAAGCCCACATGTTCCATAAATTTAAAATTGGCACAACTAGCCTGTGCTCCTGCAAAATGGCAGACATGACGGCAGAACATGTCCTGCAAGACAGTCAACGGTTAGCAGATATAAGGAAAGAGTCATGGCCACAACACACATTGAGCTTCGCGAAAAGTTGTACGAAGGAACGGAGTCCCTTAAAACCACAAAATATTCACGATAAAAATTGGTTCATCAGTCTAGGCCGGGAACGCAAAGAAAAAGGAAGGAACACTGTAAGACTCTTCAAATGATGGTAAGTATTTCTTTAATTATATTATTAATTATTGTCAATGATGGCAGCAACATTTATTTAGAAGAATAGTAAAAACTACTCTGCTGGTGGGAAGTAGATGTGCCATATGAATATCGAAATAGGGGAAGACTGCAGTAAAACTTGGTAAATAGTGAAACACGTACAAACAAAGTACTATAGTTTTACAAAATACAGAAACAGTGACGATAAACAGCAACGTTTCGACCAACAAGGCCTTTATCAAGCAAACGAACAAACAGGAGTGACAAATTAAAATGAAACACAAATGGACGACCAAATACAAACGTATCTAAGGAAAATCTGGAATAAAAACGAATAACGAAATAAATGTAACACAAAAACACACATAAAAACTAGAAATAGAACGGAAAAGAAACAATGAAACATCTAGTAAATATATAACTTGAATACATGCAACATATACCCATATAGATTACAAAGCATGGGAAGTGAAAGTACTAAGAAGCATAAGAATGTAATACGTTGAGCCCGCGTGGTCGCAAGGTACCATACAAAGAAATCAACCGATTCTCCAGAGCAAATCGACTACGATCATCAGAGGAACATGATCGGATGGCTGTGACCTGACATCGCAAGCTCCTGAATGGCCAGTATCATTGAAATGGGTAGCTACAGGGGTCACAGAGCATTGGCGTATATCGCGCAAGTGTTGGGCGAATCGGTCACTGAGTCTCCTGCCGGTTTCCCCAATATAGGCCTTGTTGCACCGCTTGCAGATAATGGCATAGATAATATTACGGGACTCGCACGTGAAACTGTCTTCAACAACGAACGTGGCTTTTGGAAAAGACACCGTGCGGGTCTGTATTACATAAGCACAAGTGTTGCAGCGCCGACGGCCACACTGGATGGTGCCAAAAAGACTCTGGATATTAGGCTTGATTCGACTGTGAACCAACATATCCTTAAGGCTTCTGTCTCGTCTGCCATATGAATACAAGCAGATGTCGCATTGATTACACAAAAGTAATTGTTAATGGAGAGAAAGATTTTCGAGTAAGTTTGTGGTTTATTTAATCAGTTTGAATGTTATACATTTTGTTGAAAAAATGCATCAGCCATTCTTCTCTATGTCACGAAGATCTGTCTCTTTTTGTTAAAAGACTTTATATATTTGTAAAGAAATAGTTGGAAAACATAACATAGGAAGTAGAAATGAGGCAGGAATCAAAATGAGAACTTTCTGTGCCAAAAACGATCTGGTTATAGCACACACAATGTTTGAACAACATCCTAGAAGATTATTGACCTGGATATCACCAGATCATCATCATCATCAAGGTGCGTATCCTTTATAGGACTTTCTCTCTTTGCAGCACATTTGAAATTCACTCTGTCTCTTGTCAGTTCACCCACTTCGTTGGTGGTCATGTTCATGGCTTCTTTAATATCTTGTAGCCATCTTCTTCTTAGTCTGCTTCTGCGTTCTGGGACCCTACCCTCTAGTATTGTTCTTTCCAGGCCATCGTGACGCTTGATGTGACCAAAGTATGTAATTTTCTGTATAGTATGTTGTTTATCAGCCAATTCTCTTTAACATTTAGTTCTTTCAGGACATCAGTGTTCTTTCTTTTTCTGTCCATGGTATTCGTAGGATCTTTCTGTAGCATTTAGTTTCGAAGGACTGGATTTTCGTTCTTAATTCCTGTGTAATAGTCCATGATTCACAACCATAAGTAGCCACTGGGAAAATGCATGCTCTCAATATTTTTAATTTTAGTCTTTTGCAGGTGCTTTGTCACATGTTCTTCGTTGTGTTTAACTTCTTGATTGCTATTGCCAATCTTCTTGAGATCTCTTTGGAGCAGTCACCGTTATTGTTAATTGAGCCCAGATATTCGTATCTCTCTACACATTGGAGTTCTTCATTGTTTACTTGGATGTTAGGTGAACCTTTTGCTTTGTCAGTTGACATGATTTTGTTTTTGTGTATTCAAATATAGATGTTGGTCTTCACTATGTTTCTTTGTCGTCATGATTAGGTTTTCCAAACCTTTTTGCTGGTGGATAATAATACTGTATCGTCTGCGTATCTAAGCTCTGGTATGCATTTTCCACCTATAGTGAGAGTGTCGTAATTCACATAGTTGGCATCGTCTTTTACATTCCTCATGATGTTCTCTGCATATATGCTGAATAAGTATAGTGACAAAATGCATCCCTGTCGTACCCCTTTTGAATCTCGAACCATTCAGCTATTTTGCCTCCTATTTTAATCGTTGCCTGTTGTTCGTGGTATAGAGATTCTATGAGTTGTATTATGTGTGTTGGAAGGTGCATGTCTTTCATGATGTTCCACATTTTCTGGTGTTGTATATGGTCGAAAGCCTTGCTGTAGTCTATGAAACATGCATGCAGATCTATGTTGTATTCTCTGCATTTCTCGATAATGAGTCTCATGCTTCACCAGATACTAATTCCAAAAATCTAACAGACTTGACAATAATACAACAACTATAGATAACAAATATAACAACAGATATAAACATACTTAATGCAGATTGTGGAAGCAATCAGGAGCTAGCAATGACGTTGTTATCATTGAAACTCAGAAGATTACGAAAGAAACTAAAAATAGTAGATTTAAAGTTAATAATGTATCAATGTGAGGGATGCAAAGATAGTGACACTCTTTAAAAACAAAGAGGATAATGGGAATTGTAACAACTACAGCGGCATCTCCCTTTTAAGTGTCACAGGCAAGGGTTTTGCACTGGTCCTTTCAAAACGACTACAGAAACTGGTGGAGCATGTTCTCCCAGACTCACAATGTGGATTCAGAGCTGCACGGTCAACAACTGAGATAATATTTACCCTTCTACAGATACAAGAGAAGTGCAGAGAGCAGAGTAAGCCTTTATGTATTGCTTTCGTGGATCTGACTAAGGTATTTGACACAGTCATCAGGCCAAGTCTTTATAAAATATTGAAGCATACTGGCTGTCCCCCAAAGTTGCTCCAATTGATTGTCTCTTTCCATGAGGGCATGAAAGCCAGCATACAGTTCGATGGCAGCACATCTGACAGTTTCGAGGTTAAGAGTGGAGTCAAGCAGGGCTGTGTCTTTGCCCCCACTCTCTTTTGGCATCTTATTCGCAGTCCTTTTGAACCACACCTTATGGGACCCCTGATGGTGATGTTTTCATCCGCACTAGATCTGATGGTTCACTCTATAACTTGGCTAGCTTAAGAGCCAAGACAAAAACGACGGAGATTCTTCTCAAGTATATCGAGTATTTGAAATAGGTTTTATTCAATCACCCACAACCAAGATATTACCAATGGGTCTGAACTGCCACAAGATGTTTTCACATGAAGCTATGAAACCTTCGCGATTAGAAGAGCATGTGAGCAAAATACATCGTGTCAGAAAGGATGAAAATGTATCTTACGCTCAAGCTTAGAGATAAACATTCGAGACGTCCAACTTTTGCTGGTATGGTTTCGCCGGTAGCAAAACAAAAAAATGATGGGTTACCTTTTCATGCAACATTTCCTACTTTTTGCTAAATCAGAAAAACCACACAATATTGGCAAAGAATTGATACTGCAAGCGGTGAATGAGGTTAAGCGTACTATACGCATACGCTGCGGTCTGAAATTATTTTTAAGCCTCATTGAGAAATAAGACAGTGTAGAGATGAATAGTCGAAATTATATTTTGAAGACTACATTTTAAGCTTTTTTTATAACTCGACGGTTTGTTTTTTTAACCAACAAATGAGTCTTTACTTCTGGCGCCCGTTCGCTTCATAAAAGATGAAAACATTTTTCAAGAACTATTATTTGCAAGAATATTCGAAACGGACAATAAAGGAAAATCTATATTTGACGTATTGGAATACCATATTTAAGAAAACAGAATTCCACTTAATAATATCTTGCCTGCTGCCGATGGTGCTCTGGCAATGGTTGGACGATACAGCTAGTTGATTTCATATTTGAAAAAACTGTCCCAAATGTAGTCACCGTGCATTGTGTGATTCACCAATAATATTTTGTCACAGCAAATCTTGGTAATTGCCTTCATCGCTCACTGCAGTATGTATTTACATTAGGTAACATTTGGATGCACGTGTCTTAAACATGTAGAAGTCTATGCTTTTAGGGGCCTACCAAACCAATATGCAACGTATACACATTCTTGACAAAGATCAAACATATCACAAAGAGTGATTAAAATTGGTCGTAAAGAACGAACGCAAAGAAGAAGAAGAAGATTAGTTAACATGGTCAGAGAAAAATTATTTATAAAGCATTGTGTTGAAAACGACGAAGACTTCAATCGTTTACTATTGCCCACAGAAGTTCGTTGTCTGTCAACAGGTACCTCTCTAAAATGATATTAGGAACTCTTTGAATCAATTACAAAGGTTTTTTTGGAAAACAAAAATGATTCTTTTAGATATATTTTTTTGAAAGGTTATAGCAATGTTGCTTATCTGACAGATTTATACAACAAATTTAATGTAACGAACTTACAACTGTAAGGAAATGATTCTAATTTGATCAAAGCAAAAGCAACTATTTCTGCGTTCATGTCAAAACTTGCGTTGTATTAACATTTGACAATTTTATCAGTTTTCATATCTTTCTTCAATTAAAACAACTGATGTCGATATTCTGGTTTATAGCCATAATTTATAAACACGAAAAGAAGATTTTACAATAAGTTTTCAGAATTTACTCAATATGACCACTCCAGATTGGGTCATAGAACATTCTATGCCTGGAAATCCTGGAAATCTGCCAAATACAGCATTAGAACCAAGACTAATATATACCGAAGCTACGTGCTATTAACTTTGCTATACGGATCACAATGCTGATGAATGACAACACGATATGTCCAAACTCTCCAACTTTCTGTCTGCAAAAATCTTACGTATGTTCTGGCCAAATACTATCTCTAACCAAGAACTGCTAGCACAATATCAACAAGAGAATATGAGCAGCATCATCCGAAGACGACAATGGAGATGAATCGGGCATGTGATGTGCATGGAAACTGGCTTTGACAAGAAAATTGCCCTGAGAGGGACTCCAGACGTTAAACCGAAACGCGGAAGACCCAAGACAACCTGGAGGAGAACGATAGAGCAAGAACTGAAAGAAATGAATCATAGCTGAATACAATACAGAGGAAGGTCATGAATAGAAAAGAATGGGATGCGTATGTCTTTATTTCTTTCTGGAAACCTGTTTGTCTCACAGCGTCAGGTCAAGAAGAGATTTCTAAAACGGGCCCTAGTATGCGCCTCGTAGATAGTCTCTTTCGTCGCCTCTGTTATCTCTGAGGTCCATCTTTGCGTGGCCGGCCTTTTGCTTTGTACCCATTGTATCGAAGCAGTATTGCTCTTTGAGGTGCACTGTCTGTTGGTAATCTGCTTAAGTGGCCGAACCATTTAATCTGTTGTTTCTTGATGAAGTCTAGTACTGATGTTGTACCCACTTTTTTCTGATGTCTTCATTTCTCAACCGGTCTCTTCTTGTTACACCCAGCATTCTGCGTAGACACTTCATCTCTGTCGTG
Organism: Arion vulgaris; assembly: GCA_020796225.1. NCBI lineage: Eukaryota > Metazoa > Mollusca > Gastropoda > Stylommatophora > Arionidae > Arion > Arion vulgaris. The sequence goes on from CM036772.1 coordinate 15,539,807, forward strand.
ACTAGTTTTCTTCTATCGTTTGTTGTCAGTGTCCAGGTTTGGCACTGGTAACATATTTACGATACTTGGGTGCATTTGTTCCTGCTCTAAACGTCCAAGGCCATCCAAAGGGATAATAAAGGGGGGATTAGGTAGTATGGGAATCAAGAAACTATTTTTGTTGTTTTCATGGTATTGTAAAATTTGTAATACCATTTTGAAAGATTATACACTTAGAATATTAGAAAACAATTAGTAAAAAAAAAATGTCAAAGCGTTGCGATGGAAACAATACAAAATGACGTCAAAAATAAATTTCAAATCCTAAGGTTCTAAATCTAATGAATGTAATTGAATTCTGTTTTCAATCTAAGGTGAGCATTTGTAATATCTAATATATTACACATGATTTTTCTCTTCTCTCTTTCTCTTTGCCTTTTTACCCCGGATTGGGGCATAGGCCCTCACCAACTCATGCCAAGTCTTCCTATCTCTAGCTATCTCCTGCAGCTCACTCCAACTCTTCTTTATATTGTTGATCTCTGCTTCCAAATCTCGTCTCCATGTATTTATCGGCATCCCCTTCTTTCGCTGTCCCAGCGGGTTCCAGGCAAGGACCCTTCTTATTATATTCCCTTCGGTTTTCGCAAAGTGTGTCCTATCCAGCGCCAGCGTCTTTTTAACCTGTTCGTTCACTGGAATCTGTCTTGTTCTCTCCATAAGTTCCTCATTTGTGACCCTATCATACCTTCTTATTCCTTCTATTCTGCGCAGACACCAGTTGATGAATACACTAAAGATTTTTAGGATATATTAAATATTTTTTAAATAAATTTTTGGGTAAACATTCCCACAAAATTCGGTCAAATAAAGCTGTGTTTTGGGCGGTGGGTTTAGCCAAAAATTCGTAAAAATGTTTAATATTTAATATATCCTAAAAGTCATGTGTAATATTTTAGATATTACAAATGCTCACCTTAGAGTGAAAACAGAATTCATTTAAATTTATTACTTTCAGAGCCTTATGGATTTAAAATTCTGTGTTTGGCGGCCATTTTTATTGTTTCCATGGCATCGCGTTGACATATCTTTGAAAACTAAACTTTTCCTACTCTTTTAAGTCATAATATCTCAAAATTGTAATACAAATTTTAAATTAATATGAAAGCAACGAAAAAAGTTTCCAGACCAGAATCCCCCCAAGGAGAGATAAAAGAGAGAAATCGACGTACAGGCGAGTGTGATTATTGACTGAGCATGGGAAACTGAAAGAATGCAAAAAAAAACTTATATTTCCTGTGGATTTGTCCTATTTTGATCTCCAGTGATGTCAGCTTAGTGATTGTGTTCATTGTTTTCATAAAATATCACTATGTTAAATGATTTGTCATATCTTCTTCTTTTGTCGTCACACTGTTATCGGTTTGTTGCCATGGTCGTGGTTTTCTGTTTCTACCTTGCGCGGTTCTGGTGGCTTGGGTGATTGTTATTTTTGCTCTTTCACAGGATTCTGCTATGTCATCTAACCATATTTTTCGTGGTCTTTCTCTCGCCTTCTTTCTTGATGTTCTGTTGTAGAAGACTGTATACTGGTGAGTTTGGATGCATTCTTATTAAATGTCCAAATTACTTCATTCTTTGTTTTTCAATGTAATTCCAGCAAGGTTCTGTACCAACTTTCTTTCTTATGCTGATGTTCGTCATATCAATTACTTTATTAACCATTAACCATCAACCCTTAACCATTGGGATAATGGGATTTCGATCATATATGATCGATGCAACATGCCTATTTAAGTAGTCATTATTTTGTATCCATTTTGCATTTAAGTTAGTAAAAGTTATGTTAACTAATGCAGAACATATGATAATCTAATAAAAAATGATAAAAAAATTATTTATATATTTTTTAGATGTCTAATCTCGTTGACTGGAGCAGACCTCATTTCCCACTTTTCTATTTTGTAGAAATGCCCAAATTGCTCCATCCAAAAATCCCCAAAATATGTGATCAAATGGATTCTAATAACTCAGATTACTGTCCTGATGAAGACACCAGTGATTCTTGAAATATCAATGCTTGTGTCAGATGGACATTCTATGCCTGTGTCAATTTGACTCTTTTTGCAAGATGCCCGATAACTATTTTTTCCTGATTATTTTGTCTATCAAATATCATTGCGTAATCATATTATCTATTACTTGCAATGTTTAGAAATTATATACCTATTTCATGTTTATGTATGATACTATAAGTGTTAGTTCTTTATAGGCTGATTACTAGACCAATTCGGCATCATTTTCTCTTGAAGACCATATTTATTGACTTTTTTATTTAAAATACGAAAATATTGAATATTATAAATTTCATGATTACTTCCTTTCATATTTTCCAAACATGTTTAAATTCAAATATGTTTTGCAAATATGAAGACTTTTAAAGACTGTAATAAAAGATTCCATTATATTCGTCATACTTATTTTTTCCTTCTTTGTGACTGTACAAAAATTTGTATTTTGTAGAATAATCTATTTTTAGACTTTTCATAAGTAGGTCACGGATATCATATATTACATCACACTTATGTTAAAACTACATATCTTGATAGCCCATCCAATTAGCTTTCCAACCATATATAACATGCCTATTTTCAATGCAAAGAATTTGTATGGTTGCTAAATATAGAGCAGGACATCAAAAATATTTAAAAAAACTAAAAAACCTGCCAATGGTTAAGAGATTTGATCATCTTTCCCATCTTAGTAGATGCATGCTTGTGGTTTAAAAACACAAGATTTTCTGGGACCACGACACGTGTCTGAGATTATAGCATTGGTTTTAGTCAGGACATTCCAACTGCTGTCAATATACAATTGTTGATAGCTGGGCCGATAATGGTAATCTTTGCTTGATGTATTATACTTTGTTTTCATATCGTTTTATATTTCAGAACTAATTAACCTGATGAGTTTGGATGAATTATGTAGCTGTTTTTTATACCCACTTTTTAAAACCATCGCCAAAAGGCACTCAAAAGCAAAATGGGATAAAGAACACCCAAATCACAACATCGACAATGTATATTATCAACTGTCCAGAAGGGACCATACAGCCATACTTCTCCTCCGGACGTGTCACAGCGGAATGAGACACCACCTGTACTAAATTCCAGAAAGGCACCAAGCACCGGTACCGTTGTGTCTTGACGAGTATTACAACAGAACATATCCTACAGAACTGTCCCAGTATGCAAACCTGAGATGAAAGAGGAGGCCCACTTACACCAACGTCCACGACAAACTGTATGGCGTGGCTGACAATCTGAGGCAGAGGGCTGCCTTTATTAGAGAATCCAAAATCCCAATCTAGTGAGAACGCAGAAGAAGAATACCCACTTTCAATCTTCCTGTATCATTTCTGATCTCCTCTCTTCTTGAAACATCGTGCATTTTCCTCACTTATCTTGTTTATGTAATCATAATGTTTCTGTTGTCCTTTTCTGTTATTGATGTAATGCATTGTCAGCACCGAGTTGATATCAGCAATTGTACCTGACGTCCGTATTTTACATTTGTGTCCCCGCGTGTTCTTCTTCTTCTTCAACGATCTCTGGTCATGCAGCAATTTACTGTAGACAACAAACTAGGCAGTCAGCTTCAGTTCTGTCAGGTTTCTCCAAAACTTAGTTTTCAGGTCGACTAGGTGTGGTCACATGCTGCTTCTTAGCTCAGACGGGAGAGGACATTCTTTCAGGATATGATCCGGTGTCTGTTCCGCCTGCTGACACTGGCAGAGAGCTGCTTGACTTATTCCTAGTCTATAAAGTGTTTGCTGAGTCTGGTGTCGGTACGTAGTCGAAATATAATGACCTGGTCTGTTCTGCCCTTGTGTTCAGAAATGTACAATTATTCTCTAACACCATCTTCTCCAGTACTCCTCGTGAGATTTTCGTTGTATATATATACATATCTATATATATATGTATATATATATATATATATATATATATATATTATATATATATATATATATATATATAAACACAATAAATCATGTCTTATGTCAATCTGTATGAAGCACTGGAATCACTTGTGTACGAAAGTGGTAAGACGCCTCATGGGCAGAGTGGAGAATGTATTCACTAAGGAGAACAAGTGACCCCGGTATGTACTGGTTAGTACATTCAAAATTACATCGGGGACCATCGCCGGCCCTACTGAGTTCGTGCACGGCAACTGAGATCTTGCTGTGTAAGAAAGAAAGCGGAGCACACATGGTTACTCATCGAAGTGCAATGATAATGGTCCTATCAATTAGTCAGCATTAGCTTCCTGTGTGTGAGGTCATGGTTTAATTTCACAGCGAGAGTATAACTGTTTTCCTTCAGTAACGTTTCTCAGGTAAACACAATCTTAATTAGGTCACATATCATTTACTGGGATTTAATGTCACCTGTGTAATGTCGTCTACATCACCCGTCGCATGACGGTGGCCCTAAGGTCAATTAAAATTTGGTTAATACGTTAGTTAGTTTGTTCCTTTCGTGCAGACGCACTAGAGCAGGGTTTTAGATCTCCATGTGGTGCGGTTCATTGCTAGCACTTGGATATCTCGTATGGTTTTACATCGCAATAGTTTACTTTCTTGTAGGATTGTTCTTCAAAGATTGGTCTTTGGTCTTCCACATTTTCTTTTCCCAACTGATGACCACATAATGACTTGTTGATTTATTCACTTTTCGTCTGATCTAAGAACATGACCTAAATATTCCACCTTCGTTTCCTTATAATATTTGATAAAGGTTGTTGCTGTGTTCTATCTCCCACTGTGTTGTTCTCACACAGTACTCCGCAATAATTTCTTTGTATGAAAGTGAGTTCATTTGCTGTTTTTGACAGGACCATCTAATGATCACCATTCGACATCTTAAAGATAGACAATATTTGTGTATACCTGAAGAACTATAATGTTAGTACAATAATCAATAAACAAAGAGAGTATGATAAGAGAAGTAAGTATAAATATGTGTGTACTACATAATCAAAGTAAGTCTAAGTTTCTGCAAACCACATTCATGTAACACAATCTAGTCATAAAAAAAAAAATAAGTTGGTCAATGTCAGAACAAACACAATAAAAAGGATATTTGCTCAGCATAATAAATGAAAAAACACCACATCTTTAAACGATAGTACTTCTTTAATATGATTTATAATTAATATCAGTTTTAGGACGATATACTTATGTAGACTGCTAATATTAAATACTACAATTAATTTTGGTAGGATAGTGTATGCTTAATATGAACATATACATGTGCAGCAGTGACGAGAGAAAATAAGTCAGGTACAGTACAGGTCCTTGTGAAGAATATTGGCTTAAAAACGAGTTCAGAATGTATCAATCTATTGGAAATGTGCACCTGTCGTTCTGCTGCATAACATGAAGATCAATCTCGTTTTCTGAGTTGGATTCTCTGAACCTTCAACTGCAATAGATGAGTATTTATGTAATGTCAATAACTTTAATACTTCTTCGAACGCTCCACATCGACCACTCTCTGTGATTTGTATGTGGTCTGAGCCTCAGAGCGATTGTACGGTGTGCCAGTTATGCTCCTACAAGTAGGCCAGCACATCCAATTTTCAACGCATTTTATTTACTAGGTAGCTTCCTAGGTCCTACATCAGTTGACTCTTACAACTTGCTTTGTAGATCACGTGGTGCTATTCTTTGCTTACCCTGCAGGCCCCGATACCACACGGGCGAGTGATTCTATATGAACTCTACGTACAAGTCCCAGCAGCTTTAATTTGATGTTGCTATATTTAAACTCTACGTACAAGTCTCAACTGCTTTAATTTGATGTTGCTATATTTAAACTGTACGTACAACTCTCAACTGCTTTAATTTGATGTTGCTATATTTAAACTCTACGTACAAGTCTCAACTGATTGACTTTGATGTTGCTATATTTAAACTCTATGTACAAGTCCCAGCTGCTTTAATTTGATGTTGCTATATTTAAACTCTACATACAAGTCTCAACTGCTTTAATTTGATGTTGCTATATTTAAACTCTACGTACAAGTCTCAACTGCTTTACTTTGATGTTGCTATATTTTAAACTCTGTACATGTCTCAACTGTTTACTTTGATGTTACTATATTTAAACTCTACGTACATTCCCAACCTTTACTTTGATGTTGCTATATTTAAACTCTGTACATATCTTCTGCTTTACTTTGATGTTACTATATTTAAACATTATACAGAAGCAGAAGGCTATTTCAATAATATAATTGAAGATTGAAACTGTCAGTGGTCACGCACTAATGGATTTAATGGATATAAGATATAATCGGGGTATGTGGCTAAGTGGTTAAGCCCTTTGCCTTGTAAGTCGAAGGTCGTGTGTTCGAATCCGGACAGCGCCGTTCTGTTCACGAGTGAAGTTTTTCCAGGAGCCCTAAGTTGTTGCTGGAACTACGGAGTTCGTGCGTTGTGCAATACTCTCGGCAGGTGGCATGCCATTTCTGCGGAGAAGGACTGAGCCATATGGGGTAAAACCCGGTGCACTGAAGTCAATCCTTCAGCTTCAAAACCCCTTTTAAGATATAATCGTTTATGATGGACTTGTTCCTTGTGCAATCATGATGATTTGAAGATTAACTAATTAACTATTTCACCTCTCATAAACTACATACATATATCACATACTGTCAATCACTCACTATTAAACATACAAATGCACGAGCTCGCAAACACACACTTTCTTACAGGTGGTCTATGTGGCTAAGTGGTTAAGCCCTGTCTTGTGAGTCAAAGGTCGTGGGTGCGAATCCGGACTGCGCCGTTCTTTTCAGTGTATTTGTTCCTGAGACTCCTAAGTTGTTGCTGGAACTGCGGGTTCGTGCTTTGTGCCATGCTCTCGGCAGCTGGCATGCCATTTATGATGAGATGGACAGAGCCATATGGGGTCAAACCTGGTGCAGTGATGTCAATCATACCATTTTAGAACCTTTAAACATTTTCTAACGCACTCATAACATATCCATTGCTTTCAGTCAAACACGTAGATTGTACATTTCTCTCTCTCTCTCTCTCTCTCTCTCTCTCTCTCTCTCCCACCCAAACAGCCACACATCTATACACTATACAACAAATTCAAACATTCACACACCTACATTTCAACATTTATACATTATCTCTAACACATACCCACACACTAATTCTAACTTCTCTCACAAACACACACCATTCCACACATACACTTACTTTGCAGGTGCACACATGTAACCATTTCCAGGTACAGGCTCTATACATGTTTGATAGTAGTCACAACATGGTAGACTTTTTGGAACGCATGTGTCCAATGATGTTACACATCTAGGTGGTGGTGGTGTTGTAGTTGGAGGAGGGTAGGTTTAGAGTGTGGTCTCGTCAGGCTAGATATCAGAAAACAAAATACAAATCATACTACAATAATGAATGTGTGGATACAAAAATGTAATGCAAGCGACATGCGTGTTTGTATGTTTGTGTGTGAAATAGGATGAGTGTTTTCAGTAAGTATAATTGCATTTATAACAAGGATAATAATAATAATAATAATTCTTGTACCGGTATACGTTACATAGGACCTGCAAGAAATTTCTCCATTTTGCTCTATCCTGGAAAATTCGCTTAATATTCTCCATGGAACTGAGACCCATATTTCTTGCCTCTCTCAGCAGAGTTCGTTTCAGGGTCTCCTTTGGTCGTCCTGTCTTTCTTGAACCCTTTGCATCACTTCAATGCCTGCTTTGATATTCGTTGATCATTTCTCCTCCAGGTGTGTCCAACATATCTCCATCTCCTCTTTCTTATAACAGTTGTCACTAGTGGTTGACCAGACATTTCTCTGATTTCATCACTTCTCCTGAATTCGTTCCATTTTATATTCATTATTTAGACCTTTCAAACCAAAAATAATTAACGTGTACTTATTATTTCAGAAATTATTTGTTCTAATTATTACTTTTAACTTGACATGATTAGCCTTGAAGTTTTATATGTATATAACTATATATATATATATATATATATATATATATATATATATATATATATATAATATATATATATAAAACACTAAAATATAAATATTATATCATAATAACATAACAACCTAAAATATATAAAATATCTTATTTAAAATATATTATATGTAGATCTGAAATTCACTATCTTTATGTATGTGCTGCATTATTTCTGTGGCCAGTTTAAAAGATACATATCTAAGATGTAACGTTGCAACCTCTAACCTTTGACCGCTACCTTCATTGCAATTGCCCAAACAATTTTCATTCATTCGGAATTTTCATTCATTTTCATTCATTTGAAGGCTAAATTCTTACTCATTCAGCCCAGTCAAAAGTTAAAAGAACTCTTGATTAAATAGTACATTGTCTAATTATAGGTTGAACCCGGTATATATAAAACTAGCTGTACCCAGCACTTGTGTTGCTACCCTCAAAAGAAATTTAATTTAAAGAAATACAGGTATAACAATATTTAATAATTATTTTGGATCATTGTCCTTTTGTTCATTTTCATGGGAAAAAAACTTACAATTTAACGTTTCATTTTAATTCTGTTTATTGAAGTGCTCTTTGATATACAATATTCTTTGTTTTCCATCTGTATACACGAATAAATCAGAAGGTTTTCCGACGTGAACAGGCCATATATGCTGTCCATGTAGAAAAGCATAGATTTTCAAATGTAGTCCCACATTTTGTGCATTGTCCTTGTGATTTATTGATGGTCATTACAAGGCGAGTAGCACTGGAAACTCAAGCGTTTGAATTCGAATGGCATGTCTGTTGGAATCATTGGGATGCGTGGCAATAGTATATCTTCTCCTTTAAATTTTCCATTTAAATTGTACCTTCGATATATTGTTCATCATATTTTCACTAAAACTGGTACCGTTGCAAAGTCGTGTGGATTGATGTTTCGGAGAAGAATGATAGGTACGCCAATTTTCAATGTTAAAACATGTGGTGGCATGCCTGGCAAATCATGTAATTCAAAATTCAGTTGGATAATTAAGCTTCGTCTTGAATCATTACAGTATCGATGGACTTATACGTTGTCACTTCGCCTGGTATTTTGTTTTGCATGCTCAAATTCATGCATATACATTCTGTTTTTCTGCTAATATTACACGTGCACTGAGCCACTGATGATTTTTGTAATTATGTGCAATATTTGGGAAAACTGTATGAATCAATTCGTTTGTGGTCGCTATGATGTTACAGAAGTTTGTTTAGCAATGTGATACATCGTGTGGAATCATCGATTGGCATTTTCCCATTCCCAATATCCAACAATTTTTTTGCGAAACGTTCAGCGGTTTCATCATGTTGTAGTTGTATACCTATTGTCTTCAAAGTCAATTCCTGTATGTGTTGCCATAAAACTGATGATTGCAGGCATGCATTAAGTTCATCAGCGGGTGTTGATCTTGGTATAACTGGTAGAGTTTGCCGGAATGTATGTGTTCCATAAAACTGATGATTTCAGGCATGCATTAAGTTCATCAGCGGGTGTTGATCTTGGTATAACGTAGTTTGCCAAAATCACCAGACAATAAAATGAGTGCGCCACCGAAGAGCTGGTCGTTTCCTCTCTAATCTTTTAGTGTACGATTAAGCGCTTCTAATGCTTTTTTGTGCGCCATAGTACATTCATCCCATATAATGAGTTGACATAGTGGAGTACTTTACCCATTGCATAAATTTTGTTGATATTGCATGTTGGTGTCTCAGTGATTTGCATATTCAACAGCAATTTCACCAGATGCGATGTTCGCCACCATCTAAAAGGTTGCCGCAATTCAGAAGATGCGATTGCCAGTGTAATATTATTTCATGATCGTATGGTTGCCAAAATAAGTGAAATGAGAAAAGTTTTCCCTGTGCCTCCATGAAATACAATCCACCGTTTTGGCTTGTAATTGCATGCATAATTCTGTCATATGCTATGCGTTGTTCTGGAATCAATTTTGGAAGATTCGTCTAAACAGATATACTCAATTCGTTGATATCAAATAATGTTTCTCGTTCAAACTCAGAATCGAAAAGGTTGTTTGCAGATCGTTCTGCTTTGCAGCCATTCCCAACTGCACCAGTGCTTTATTAGTGATTGCCAAACATATGTCCTCAATCGAAACCAATGCCTCATTATATACGTTTGCTGTGAATTGAATGTCAGGATTTTGATTCGTCGTACTCAAGCGATGTAGGATGTCTTTACTCATGTAGTCTTTGTATTTTCCCAAAGTTATTTTGGATTGAATAGGAAGCACGTTGTTAATATTACGAAATAATGTGCGTATGTGGTCGTGCAGTATTGGATGCATCAGCGAGTGAAGTGTCCCCAATGTGCATCGTTTTCAGAAGATTTAATTATTAGTAAGCTTCGATAAGTAGCACATACGTGACCGTTAACTGTTCTCAATTCTTGGAAGGATGTTGGTCCATGTTTGTTGATTAACAGTAATCACAAGAAAAAACATTCTGCATTATTTGGATGAACAGTGTACAAACGGCCTAACGCGTTGGTCGAATATAAATTGGAATGTCCTTCAACTGCTTTACCTTGTTGCGACGTTGAAACTGTTTTCCTTACTGCATTCCATATGTAGTATGTTGGCAGTTCAGAGTAAAGTAGCGTCTTTGCAAATATATCATCTCTACACAATAAGAAAAATGCAGTTAACGTTGTTGGCGATGGTGACAATGCTCCTGCATGTGCATTTATGTTGTGAAGTACAAGCGCTGTCCATTTTCAAGGTGCACTGCCAAATGAACAACTGATGGATGTCGTTCATGGATTGGAAAGGATACAATGCGCCATACTGCTTCATTGCTACTAATGTAGCGTCCCAGTTGAAAATGCTCGATTTCATCGATGGATGCAGTTATATTTGCCACTGCAAAAACTGCCATATCCTTCCTTTGTTGACATATTTGCAAATGTAGCGTCGATTTCACCGAGTTGCAATACTCGACATTGATGTGTGCTTTCGTCTTCGAAGTAACATTGAATACGGAACAACCCAACGATTATCGACTTCAACATCATTGCTAACAACGTTGATTATGGTTCGGGTGATGATTGTAATACCAATTTCACTTTTCCCCACCAGCACATTTCTGGTGTTTCATTCTTAAATTTGACGGCACTGCAATACACGCATAATCTATCCATTTTTCCAATAACCACAATTGGATGAAGACTGTAATCATAATTAGTATTGTAATGGAATGCCTAGAATTTAGTTCTGAAAGAACTAATAAGTTGCTATAGTTGAGAGAAGAAAGCTAATAAGTTAGCTATAGTTGAGAGAAGAAAGTTAATAAGTTAGCTATAGTTGAGAGAACAAAGCTAATAAGTTAGCTATAGTTGAGAGAAGAAAGCTAATAAGTTAGCTATAGTTGAGAGAAAGCTAATAAGTTAGCTATAGTTGAGAGAAAGCTAATAAGTTAGCTATAGTTGAAGAAGAAGCTAATAAGTTAGCTATAGTTGAGAGAAGAAAGCTAATAAGTTGCTATAGTTGATGAAGAAAGCTAATAAGTTGGCTATAGTTGGAGAGAAAGCTAATAAGTTAGCTATAGTTGAGAGAAGAAAGTTAATAAGTTAGCTATAGTTGAGAGAAGAAAGCTAATAAGTTAGCTATAGTTGAGAGAAGAAAGTTAATAAGTTAGCTATAGTTGAGAGAAGAAAGCTAATAAGTTAGCTATAGTTGAGAGAAGAAAGCTAATAAGTTAGCTATAGTTGAGAGGAGAAAGCTAATAAGTTAGCTATAGTTGAAGAAGAAATTAATAAGTTGCTATAGTTGAGAGAACAAAGCTAATAAGTTAGCTATAGTTGAGAGAACAAAGCTAATAAGTTAGCTATAGTTGAGAGAAGAAAGTTAATAAGTTAGCTATAGTTGAGAGAAGAAAGTTAATAAGTTAGCTATAGTTGAGAGAACAAAGCTAATAAGTTAGCTATAGTTGAGAGAAGAAAGCTAATAAGTTAGTTATAGTTGAGAGAAGAAAGTTAATAAGTTGCTATAGTTGAGAAGAAAGCTAATAAGTTAGCTATAGTTGAGAGAAGAAAGCTAATAAGTTAGCTATAGTTGATAGAAGAAAGCTAATAAGTTAGCTATAGTTGAGAGAAGAAAGCTAATAAGTTAGCTATAGTTGAGAGAAGAAAGTTAATAAGTTAGCTATAGTTGAGAGAACAAAGCTAATAAGTTAGCTATAGTTGAGAGAAGAAAGTTAATAAGTTAGCTATAGTTGAAGAGACAAAGCTAATAAGTTAGCTATAGTTGAGAGAACAAAAGCTATTAAGTTAGCTATAGTTGAGAGAACAAAGCTAATAAGTTAGCTATAGTTGAGAGAACAAAGCTAATAAGTTAGTTATAGTTGAGAGAGAGAAGATTAATAAGTTAGCTATAGTTGAGAGAAGAAAGTTAATAAGTTGGCTATAGTTGAGAGAAAAAGCTAATAAGTTAGCTATAGTTGAGAGAAAGCTAATAAGTTAGCTATAGTTGAGAAAGAAAGTTATTTTATATAGAGAGACAGTATTTTATTTCAATCTTTAACTCTTTCCATACCATGAATATTACTGACATAAATTGATTTAGTAAATCATAACTTTAATCTCACAGAAGTTTGTGTGAATACTCTTTGGAAAAGTGTAGTACCTTTATATTTTGTGCAATAAATAGTTAGTTAAATAATATTGTTGTTTTTACTTTCTATAGTTACGATAATAAAATGAATGATATTGTAGAAAGTGTAAGAATGTGATCTTTGTTAAATGCAAATATAATGTCTGGTGATGTTAAAGCAGCTTGTTTAAACGTCACTTTAGTGGTCAATAGTGATGATTGAGCTCTATATGTCCAGCAATGGCTTTCTAGACTGTATCTTATCAATTCTTCTTTTTCATCAATCAACTCCCAACAGAACACAGATCTTCAACAACCTTCGTCCAGCTCTTCTTCTCTCATGTCATCCATTCCAGTTATATCCATGTTTTACCTATCCTTTTAATATCAGCCTCCAGCTCTCTTCTCCAGGTTTGTCCAGGCCTTCCACTACTCCTCCTTCTATGTGTGTTCCAAAACAGTGCCTGTCTTGCAATGCTTCCGGTCGATCTTCTCAATGTTTGTCTTGCCCATCGCCAGAGTCTCTTACTTAGCTCTTATCACTGTCAACTCCAAAATGTTCTTTAAGAAAATCAAATTTAACATCAGGCGATGTATTTATTCCATGCCTCTTAACGGAATAAGATTTCGATAGTATATATATTTCGATGTCGGATTCTCTGGAAAAACATTCCAATTGTTCCATCCGAAACAGAAGGAATACTTTGGGCGAGATCTACATGTAACATTGGACTTGCGTATTTATCCTAAGTCTCTGAACGGACTAGAAACCTCGATAGTATCTATATTTTGATTTCGGTTCTCTGGAAAAATATTTTGATCGTTTCATCCGAGTAATGAAACAGATACATTTGGAGCAAGAATGGAACACCTTACCCCCACTTTAAAGATATCTCTATCAATAATGAATGTATTACTTATTAATGCAGTTTAAAATTAATAGTTTCAGATTCAATTTTTTTCTGTTCATTGTTTAACTATATTTATGTTATAAAAAATGGAAGTTGACATTCAGTTTAAGAACAGCAAGTGTGTGTGTGGGTTTGAAGTAGAATTGTCATATAATTGTCATCCGAAATGAGAACACTTCTACTGACATTAAATTCCATTTAAATTGTGTTCCATGTATATTTTGGATGACCTGTTTGTCTTTAGAATGTATTTATTTCTTTTTATCAATGCTCCATAAAATTATGTGCACTTAAAAATGATTGAAATTAAATTGTATAAGTAAAATTGGCTTGACTGAATTCATATTAAGACAATTTTTATCATTGGTCTATTGGGCATATATTAAAGAAAATAGTCTTTCTACCGAATCATTGTGTGCTGGGATAGCAAAGAAGAACTGTTCTATCTTCACGATTTCAGAGTAGATTTCACTATTCCTACAGTTTTCACACCACACCAAGCCACACCACATTTTTACGATGGAACTTGATTTATATAGGTGGATGCAAATTTATCATTTTCTGTCTTCCTTGCTCGTTCGACTCATGAACTTTTCTAGTGACATTCAGTTATTTCTTCCACACGATATGCCAAACAGATAATCATTTCTTCATCTTAACCTGGGTCATCATTTGTGCTAACTAATTTTGAATACAAACATGTCAATAAACCAACTTATATAAAAGAGAAAAATTACTGAATGTTGATTAATGTTTTGTTTGTTCTTATGAATCTGATAGTTTTCCACAGATTGTAGACTGTGTTTCAAGTTAAAAAGCTAGAAGACCAAATTTTACTCAGTTATCCCGTGGTTATTACATAATGTGGCTGACAGATTGTTAATTTTTTCTTCGCTTGTAAAATTGCTGACAAATCTATGAATTTTCAAAATTGTTTGTTGGTGCACAGACTTACTCGTGATAAAAGGGGTCGTGTTCGCAAATATGAGGAAGTTTGGCAACTCTGGGCAGGGAGAATGTGAGACTTAAATACTTATAATTGACTAGTGCGTCAAATAGCATTGAAAAGATGATGGTGACAGGGCATCAGGGCAGGGCTAGCACGCACCTGGCAAAGAGTCATAGTGGGCCTCATCGAGGACAGGCACGGCAGAGGATGAGCGTCCACCCAGTAGAACAACTGGTAAGCCCAACAAAAGGCAAAACCAGTGCAAGCATGGGCGGCGTAGCGGCACATCGCGGCGAGCAGCAAGCGAGGCAGCAGCATCGCAGCAGCATCGCAGTAGCATCGACGGCGCGTAGGCAGGGTGTGCGTCCTCCCAAGATGTACGAGACAACGGAGAAAACCCAGCAGAGGCTTAACCAGTGAGCGTTTCCAATCGCAGGGAACTACTGCTGCCTTGTAGATTGATTGGGACAATCAAAAGTCTGCGAGCAAACCGTAAACAAACCTGAACGGGCGACAAACCAAGGTGTTCACTAAAACGACCGGTTTTGTTGGGTAGATGGTGCTCATAAGCCCGGGAGGGCAGGCCGTCTAACGGTCGCTGCCTGAAAGAAAATGGCAACCCACTGCCTTGTGGGTTTGGATGGGGATAGTCTAAGGCTAGCGGAAGAAGCGAATCCGCACAAAATAGCTGGTTGAAATCGAACATCCCACCGAAGGATAAGCAAATGAGCTCAAATAGGTGCTGAAGGTGGTGCACGTACATTACGTTCTGATGTTTGGTTGTTTATATATCACAAAGAATGATAAAAATAAGCCTAGAACGATCGAGAAGAAGAAGAATGATCATCATTTGTCAAATTTGAACTAATTAATTTTTTCCGATCCACAAGCGCAGGCTTTCAGCTCTTCGGCTCAGTGCCATGGACATCGTAACCCTTCGGTTCCGTGCCATGAACACCGTAAATCTGGAGAACCTGTGACTTGTTCTGCCAGTCCGCGGAATTAAACGAGCACTCAGAGAGGGTTTGTCACCCGTGGTCCAACGCACTACTAACACACTGGGCAGGCGGGCATTTGAACTAATAAAAGAAGAGAAAAACATTATTTCAGAACAGTTTAAAATAAAGTTACAAAATTTAAATTTGACAAATTTGTCTGAAGAACATGAGGATACAATAGAAAACAAATATTGCACCCAATATTTCACGTAGATCAAACAGAAACAGCTATAATTAACAATATAAATTTGCAATGTTTACTTACACTGCTGGGACAGAATGTACCTTGTCTCCATCACAGCAAGCACAATAACAAGAATGAAGCTTTATATATGCAAACTGAGTTCATTATTATTCTGTTCTGATCGTACTCAATTTAATCATTACAAGCAATAAAAATGTGTTCACCTGTTTGAAAAATGTAATGGATATACATAAGTGAACATGAACAACATATTATTATATAACACTACTAACAGAATATGAATAACATATTATTATATAACACACACTACTACACAGAATATGAATAACATATTATTATATAACATACTACACACAGAATATGAATAACATATTATTATATAACACATACTACTACACAGAATATGAATAACATATTATTATATAACACACACTACTACACAGAATATGAACAACATATTATTATATAACACACACTACAACACAGAATATGAATAACATATTATTATATAACACACACTACTACACAGAATATGAACAACATATTATTATATAACACACACTACTACACAGAATATGAATAACATATTATTATATAACACACACTACTACACAAAATAGTTTGAACACTATATCTTCTTCAGTCATGTTTGTTATTTGTTGCATGTTTGTTTTTTGTTGCATGTTTGTTATTTGTTGCATGTTTGTTATTTGTTGCATGTTTGTTATTTGTTGCATGTTTGTTATTTGTTGCATGTTTGTTATTTATTGCATGTTTGTTATTTGTTGCATGTTTGTTATTTATTGCATGTTTGTTATTTGTTGCATGTTTGTTATTTATTGCATGTTTGTTATTTGTTGCATGTTTGTTATTTGTTGCATATTTGTTATTTGTTGCATGTTTGTTATTATTTGCATGTATATTATTTATTTGCATGTTTGTTATTTGTTGCATGTTTGTTATTTGTTGCATGTTTGTTATTTGTTGCATGTTTGTTATTTGTTGCATGTTTATTATTTGTTGCATGTTTGTTATTTATTGCATGTTTGTTATTTGTTGCATATATATTATTTGTTGCATGTATGTTTTTGTTGCATATTTGTTATTTGTTGCTTGTTTGTTATTTATTTGCATGTTTGTTATTTGTTGCATGTTTGTTATTTGTTGCATGTTTGTTATTTGTTGCATTTTTGTTTTTGTTGCATGTTTGTTATCTGTTGCGTGTTTGTTATTTGTTGCATGTTTGTTATTTGTTGCATGTTTGTTATTTGTTGCATGTTTGTTATTTGTTGCATTTTTTTGACATGTTTGTTATTTGTTGCATGCTTGTTATTTGTTGCATGTTTGTTATTTGTTGCAAGCTTGTTATTTGTTGCATGTTTGTTATTTGGTACATGCTTTTACAAAAAACTAATTTTATAAAATACTGTTACTTTTCAGATTAATAAATTCAAGTGTATTAAATTTTAAAATAATTTTTTTTCATACAAGCTGTTCTCATTTACACACATACACACATGCACTCACACACACACACACACACACACCACACCACACCACATCACACACACATATATCATCATCAATCATCATTAAATAGCTTGTCCTGAGCAGAACTTTGCCACCCCAACAGTCCCTCGGAATTTCTCTCTCTCATAGGCCAGATGTCCTGCCTCTGCAGCCGTCATGTTCAGACCATCATTTACATCCTGAATCCATCTTCTCCGTGGTCGTCCTCCTCTTCTCTTTGCCGGTAATCCTCCTTCCATGATGGTCTTCTCCAGCCCTTCATGTCTTTTTATATGTCAAAAATATATAAATTGTCTCTTTCTTATTTGTAGCATCAGCCAGTTTTATTTTATTTTGAATTCTTTCTGGATATATCTATTTGTTCTCTTCTCTGTCCATGATATACGGAGGACTTTTCTATAACACTTATATTCAAAGCACTATATGTTTTCCACTGCTCTATTAAATGTATCTTCACACCATACGTTGTCACTGGGAATATGCATGCTCTTAGTATTCTGATCTTTGTTTTCTTATCAGTTCCGTTCCATACTGTTTTGAGTTGTTTAATTTTTGTAAAGC
Source organism: Arion vulgaris (assembly GCA_020796225.1). Taxonomy (NCBI): domain Eukaryota; kingdom Metazoa; phylum Mollusca; class Gastropoda; order Stylommatophora; family Arionidae; genus Arion; species Arion vulgaris. Next base: position 15,557,650 of record CM036772.1, read on the forward strand.
CAAGTTTGTTCTTCTTTCAATTTCCTTCATCCATTTCCATCTGTTGTTAGCAGTGAACCAAGATATTCAAAACTGTTCACATTTTCTACTTTCTCTCCATTGATAAAAATTTCATTTATCATGTTCGTTTTATCTGTTGTCATTATTTTGTTTTGCCACATTGAGATATAGATTTTGTTTTTCCTTTTATCTTTCATTTCTCTAATAATTTCTCAATCCCTGTTTGTGATGTTGACAGTAACACTGTATCGTCAAAGTATCTGAGTTCATGTATTTCTCTTCTTCCGATTATAATAGGATCGTATTGTTCTTTTCCTCTATCTTCTGTAACATTCCTCATGATGTTTTCTGCATTTATGTTAAACAGACAAGGCGACAGAATGCAGCCTTGTCTGACTCCTGCCAATGTCAAACAAGTCTGATGTCATCACATGTTCTTACAGCCGCCATTTGATCACTATAAAGTTCTCTTATAATCTGTATCAAATGTAATGGGAATCTCATTTCTCCCAAAATCTTCCACAATTCCTAATGCTCTACACAATCAAATGTCTTTGCGTAGTCAATAAAACATGAGTATAGATCTACATTATACTTTCTAGCTTTTTCTATGATTGTTCTCATGTAAAATATATGGTCACGTTACTGTATCGTCTGAACCAGCTTGTGTTATGTTGATATTTTCTTCCATTTTCCTATACAGTCTTCCCATAATCATTTTTAATAAGATTTTACTTGCGTGGCTTATCAATGCCACTGTTCTATAGTTGATACATAATTTGGTGTCTCCCTTTTTAGGTATTGGGATAAATGTTTATTTTCATCATTCCTTTGGCCATATTCCTATTTCCCATACCTTTTTGCATATTGCATGATATAATGTTATGCTTTGCTCTCCTCTTGCTTTGATAAATTCTGCTGAAATATTATCACATCCTGGTGATTTTCCCATCTTCAAGCTTTTATTGCCCATTCAACTTCCTCTAGCGTTGGTTCTAGTTCTTTCTCTGTGATTATTTCAGTGTTCGTTCTATTGTCCTTTTCTCCTCTGTTCATATCATTTCGCTTGCAATATTCTTTCCATCTGTTGAGAATTTCTGCTTGTTCTGTTAGGGTTGTTCCCATATTATCTTTTATTGCATTTAGTTTTGGTTTAAACGTTATAGTCATTGATTTTATTTCTTTGAACATTTCCTGCTCTCTCCCTTTCTTTTGGTGTTCTTCTAACCTTGCACAACAATTTTGTAGGTATTGCTTTTTATCTCCTTTTATGTTCTTCCTTATTTCTTTTTTGTTTTTTTGTAGGCCAACCTATTTTCTTCCTTCCTTTTTCCTGTGCCTTTTTCTCTCTTCTCTGCTGTATTAACTCTAATGTATCATTTGCAATCTACTCATTCGTTCTGTCTTTTCTTCGTGGAACCATCTCTTTGGCTGTCGACAATAGGATATCTCTAGCATGTTTGGTAAACTCATGAGTGTCATCTCTTCTTGGATTGTCATCAGTATTTCAAATCGGTTCTTTACTTCTACTTCATATTCCTCTGGGATTTTATTAGCGTCAAAACGTACTGGTTTTATTTTTTGTCTATAATTTTCTGAGTTTAACTTTTATCATTGCCATCAACAGCTCATGATCACTTCCACAGTCTGCACCAGGCAGGGTTTTGGTCGTTGTTATGTTCGATCTTCATCGCTGTTGGATTATTATATAATCTATTTGGTTTTTGGTCTTCCCGTCTGGTGACATCCAGGTATATAACCTTCTAGGATGTTGTTGAAACAGTGTGTCTGCTATCACCAGATCATTTTCAGCACAAAAAGTTATCAATTTTCCCCTGCCTCATTTCTACCCTATGTCGTTTTCCTGCTCTTTGTTTTTCTTCTCTTGTTCTATCTTTTCCAACTTTGGCATTGAAATCTTCCATTATTATTAAGATATCACTTTTACTAACTCTATCTACTGTTTCCTTAAGAATGTTCTAAAATTCCTCTATGTCTTCTTCTTCTGCATCTGTAGTTGGTGCATATATTTGTATAAGTGTAATGTTTCTTGATTTTCACTAATGATTCTTTCATTGATGTGATTGTATCCTAAGTGTATTAGATGTTTGTTTTTGTAGATATATCGCCACTCCATTCATTCTTTTTTTTTGTCTCCTCCAGAGTATATAAACATTCCATTGTGTGTATTAAAGTGACCTTGTCCGCTCCACCTATGCTCAGAAATTCCTAATATGTTGATATTTAGTCGCTCTATTTCTTTCTCAACTATCTGATGTTTTCTCTCATTCATCATTCTCCCTCCACGTTCCTATTTTAATTTTCTTATCAAGTCCAACGCAGGGCGCTTCATTGACAACACAGTCAGGCGTTTGGCCGTCATCAGATTTGTTAGTACTAGTCCCCCATTGGACTCTTCCCCAGTGTTTTTATAAGATCCTCCTAACCTTGGGGCCTCACCAGTAGATCGTGTTTCTTTTATGTTGTATTCCATATTATTGTTTGGGTTTTCTAGGCACTGTCTTGGTAGGTAGTCTGCCATTGCTTTCCTTCCTGGCAGTGACCATACTAGTCCATGACCGTAACCATTGTCTCTATTACAGAGATCCTCTGCCTACAGTCGCAGTTTGAGACCATAACCATTGACCTCTGTCAGCTGCTCCCTCACTCATCCACAAACTGCGCCCATGGCTTCCACATGACCCTGCAGTGGGGAGTCTAAACAGGTACTCCACCTTGCCCAAGGGTGTCCCGTAGACTAGCGAAGGGAAGGAGGCGCTTTACATCTCCTTTGCTAGAGATTTACCTCTACACCGCTACCCCAAACACACACATATATACATCATTATTTTTAAAGAAATTATGCTACAAATTGACAAAGCAACATCAGGTTTTAAAACTCTAAATAAATTATGGAACTGGAATTTATATAGTATTGAAACTGAGTTACGAATTTTCAATTTAAATTCTAACATATACCAGCTAGAGTTGGAAAATGACTAAAGATATAGAAAGCAAGTTGAATGCATTGGAGAATAGATGTCTGCGAGACACAATAAACTTAAAATGGAACGAATATGTCTGAAGTCACCACTAGTGACAACTGTTATAATAAGGAAAATAAAGGGATATGTTGGACACACCTAAAGAAGAAATGATAAAAGAATATCAAAGCAGGCATTGAAGTGGAATGCTACAGCGTCCACCGAAGAGGGACGACCTAGGGAGACATGGAAACGAACGTTTCTAATAGATGCAAGAAATATCGGTTTCAGTTCCATGGAGGAGATTGAGCGGTTTTCCAGGGTAGAGCAGTATAGAAAAATTGCTTTCAGACCTATGTAACGTATATCGGTACAAGAGAATATTATATATAACATATATATATAACATGTAAATAAAGCAATCATACTATGATTGTCATATACATAATTTATCACAATTGCAACTAAGAACAACAATCGAGTGGCATAATTTATCAAAATTGCAACTAAGATCAACAAATGAGTGGCATAATTTATCAAAATTGCAACTAAGAACAACAAATGAGTTGCATAATGTATCAAAATTGCAACTAAGAACAACAAATGAGTAGCATAAGATATCAAAATTGCAACTAAGAACAACAAATGAGTGGCATAAAGTATCAAAATTGCAACTAAGAACAACAAATGAGTGGCATAATGTATCAAAACTGCAACTAAGAACAACAAATGAGTAGCATAATGTATCAAAATTGCAACCAAGAACAACAAATGAGGGGTAATGTATCAAAACTGCAACTAAGAACAACAAACGAGTGGCATAATGATCAAAATTGCAACTAAGAACAAAAATGAATGACATAATGTATCAAAATTGCACTAAGAACAACAAACGAGTGGCATAATTTATCAAAATTGCAACTAAGAACAACAAATGAGTGGCATAATGTATCAAAATTGCAACTAAGAAAACAAATGAGTGGCATAAAGATATCAAAATTGCAAGCTAAGAACAACAAACGAGTGGCATAGGTATCAAAGCTGCAACTAGAACAACAAATGAGGGTAATGTCAAAACTGCAACTAAGAACAACAAACGAGTGGCATAATGTATCAAAATTGCAACTAAGAACAAAAAATGAATGACATAATGTATCAAAATTGCAACTAAGAACAACAAACGAGTGGCATAATTTATCAAAATTGCAACTAAAACAACAAATGAGTGGCATAATGTATCAAAGTGACTAAGAAAAACAAATGAGTGGCATAAGATATCAAAGTGCACTAGGAACAACAAACAGTGGCATGAGGATATCAAAATTGCAACTAAGAACAACAAAGGAGTGGCATAATGTATCAAAATTGCAATTAAGAACAACAAATGAATGGCATAATGTATCAAAATTGCAACTAAGAACAACAAACGAGTGGCATAATGTATCAAAACTGCAACTAAGAACAACAAATGAGTGGCATAATGTATCAAAACTGCAACTAAGAACAACAAATGAGTGGCATAAGGTATCAAAATTGCACTAAGAACAACAAATGAGTGGCATAATGTATCAAAGTGCACTAGAACAACAAATGAGTGGCATAATGTATCAAAACTGCAACTAAGAACACAAAACAGGTGGCATAATGTATCAAAATTGCAACTAAGAACAACAAATGAGTGGCATAATGTATCAAAACTGCAACTAAGAACCACAAAGGGTGGTATAAATTTTAAAAAGGGGGAAATAAAAAGTAATAACTTTTTATATATTTTATGATTACATCTGAAGTCCTATTATCATCAAAGGGGGTAAATCAGTTAAAAAGTTAACTGAGATTTGATTAAGTTTTAATAAAAGAAGATATTAAACGGAAGTATCTTCACCCTGATAGTAGACTAGGCCAGGGGTCGAAATTAGAATATAGAAAGTCAAAAATTTACATTTCAAATTACCAATCTTAAAACCCCCAGCAATTCCAGTAGAATAACAAATAATTAAAAAATAAATCTTCATCCACACTTTACAGTAAACATAGCATGAAAAAAAGAAAAATGGGGAAAATTACCTGTGAAATGGTTTTTGGAGAATAAATAAAAAAAGAATAGACCATATAAAAATGAAAATTAGAAGAACAGTTGGATTCATTGAAAACAGAGACTCAAAGGGTTTTTGGCCATGGATAATAAACCCCAAATCGACATTCCAGAGAAAATAAAAATGAAATCTCCGAGAAAGGGCATACTAAAAAAAAGTGTATTGATAGGTTGGCATTTAAAAAAATTTTAAAACCACATCATATCAAGCGACCGACGAGGTACCTATCTCGAAACCGATCATTTTTGGGGGGGAGGGAGAGAGAGAGACCCACAGAACAAGGGTCGTCTTTTTTTTAAAATTTAAAAGAGAAAACTAACAAACATTTGTCATACAATGTGGGAATTTAAAAAAGGGATTTATTTATGATAAAAAAGTTTAGTGTATACATTACAGTTATTTAAATTAAACATAATTTATTTTCGTGAATATATATATTAATAAACCCACCCTTTTATGGTCAGTGGATTTTACGAATATAAAGTCAAAAAAAATACCAAACTAAATATGATGTCATATACATATTATAACATGAACCTCCCCCTTTTTTTTAATATATATAACCAGAATATTGATGTTCCAATTTAAATTTCTTTTTTTAAATTTTAAAAGGGTTGATTGGAAAAAACAAACTACACAACAATTAGGTTGATTTTGGGAGGGTTTACCTATAATTTGGTGATTTGTTCATGCTGTTTTACATTCTTTAAATTCGCATTTTAAAAACCCTAAATATGAAGGGGGGTTTAAAAAAAAAATTTTTTAAAATATTTTTAAATCAAAAAATTAAAAGCATACACTAAACGTTTTTATCATCAAAATCAATGTCTTTTGTTTTTGTCCAAATTGAATGACAAAAAGTTTTTTAGTTTTTTCTTTTTTAAAAAAAAAAAATTTTCGGTGGTTCCCTGCACGACGACTGACAAAAAAACAAAGAAGCACACAAAAAGAAAAATTAATGAAAATAATCACACCCCGGGAAAATCCCCTTTTTATCTTTCTGCCGGGAAAAACATTTTGCAGTTTAACAACTCCCGAAGCAGATAGTCAAAATGTATTAAAGTGGTACAATTACACAGAAAAGGGGATTTTAATTTAATTATAATTTTGCCCACAGCTTTCCGATTAAATGTATTAATTTTGAACTGCTAATGCGTCTTTTTTCAATGTGGCGCGGAAACTTTCCCGTTGGGTCCCAAAACCCTATTTTTGTGTATTGTTTAGATCTATTTAAAAATTTACCTACAAATTGGGATATTACTCATACAAATATTTAATAATTAAAAAAGGGGCTGTTTGTACTATAAAGCAATAAAAGAAAATAGGGAAATTGCTGCATGTCTCTTTTCCTAAAGCTACGTATGTTATTCAAGACAGTTTCACGTGTGAGTCCCGTAATGTCATCTATGCCATCACCTGCAAACAATGCAATAAGGCCTATATTGGTGAAACCGGTAAGAGGCTCAGTGACCGATTCGCCCAACACTTACGAGATATTCGCCAATGCTCTGTGACCCCTGTGGTCACTCATTTCAATGATACTAGCCAAACAGGAGCTGGCGATATCCAGGTCACAGCCATCCGATCATGTTCCTCTGATGATCGTAGTCGATTTCCATGGACAACCATCTTATTTCATTGTATGGCACATTGCGACCTCTTGGACTCAGTACTAAGAAGCATAGGAATGCAATGCGTTGAGTCTTATCTCATGCCTTGTAATCTATATGTGTATTTGCTCCAGTTATTTATTCACTATAGTGTTTATTGTTTCTCTTCTTTTCCACTTCCGGTTTTGTGTTGCACTCATTTCGTTATTTGTTTTTATTCCCAGATTTTCATTAGATAGGTTTATATGTTTCTACACGTAATCGTCCATTTGTAGTGTTCCTCGAATTTTGCCATTCTTGTATTGTTTGCTTGATAAAGGCCTTTTGTTCGAAACGTTGCTGTTTATCGTCACTGTTTCTGTATTTTGTAAAACTATAGTACTTTGTTTTACGTGTTAAGCTATTTTCAAGTTTACTGCAATCTCATCTTTTTCAACTCCTCTCACAGTGTTTGAAATCTATCAGCGTCATGTATGACAGCATGGTCTCGCAGGCGGAACATCGACGTCGAATAGAAGTCACTAACTAAATTCTCTATCTGACCTTGTCTTAGTAAAGACCATCAGAATATCATCTCGGTTTCTTGATCTACCGTTTGTCAATATGGCAAAATATCTATTCCTTCTTTTCTCCTGGTTTTCACATATCAATGTTCATAGTTCATAGTTCATAAGTACGGTTCCAACTTCACTGCAACGGGTCACCATATAATTGCTCCGTTCCTGTGACAATGAAAATCACACGAAATGCAAACAACTGTGAAATGTTTCCTGTGAACTAATTCCAGAATGAAACAGCCGCGTACCGCCACAAAAAACAACCGGCACCGCATAAAATGCATATGGCCATCGCTAATGTAGCAACACAAAACTGTTCATCACTTAAATTGCAATTCTTGTCAGAAGGACATCGATCGTGATAAATTCAACTTTCTGCACTCAATATAACTGCATACGGCAGATTGAGCTTGTTCGTCATAACCGCTGTCCGCCATTTTCTGAATACACACAACAAACGCACGGTACACAGCAAAAAGTATTATATGTAACAGTCATAGCTCACAGCGCTGCTCAAGCACTAACTCAGTAGCTCGGCAAACGAAACCGGAAAATACCCGACCAAACATTCCGAAAATGCGCTAGCAAAGTCGTGTTCAGAATCAAACAGTTCTGACTCGAATGGCCCTCCGCATTCCGCCATTGCTGGCCAGATTTTGTTAATATCAATGTATGAAGAGCAAGATGTTTCTATTTCTGAGGTGGGCACCTTATTACCAGGGTCAGGACATGAGACACTTGAAGATACAGAGAGCTGGATACTTTCACTTATTTTAAACTGTATGAACATGACTAAACATACACATACTATCATATACACTCACACCACACACTCTTACGTCTTGAGATTCTCATTTAATCTATACAATGTCTATATGATCGTTTTGTCAGCATTTATTAACAGTGAATATATTTTCTTCTATTGCAGAGTAATCCTTATTCAATCTAAGGTACATTTGGTCGATAAAACAGTTTGTCGTGAGCAGACTGTTGCGATTATAACAAACCTTCGGAATTTTTCTGTTTCATGAGCCAGATGCCCCACCTCCTGCAGCCGACGTACTCAAAACATCATTTACATCGCATCCATACTACGGTGGTTTTCCTCGTGCAGTGAATAATTCTTACATACTCTATATTTATAGATTCGTCTTCTAGACCTATCGTGTATTTTATGTGTCTAAAATCTTTAATGTTCTCATTCTTATTTGCAGTATCAGAGAGTTTTATTTAAATTTTAACTTTTGCTGGGTATGTCTATATGTTTTCCTCTGTCCATGATATATGGCGGACTATACCATGACATGCTTTTTCCATTGCCTTGATAAATGTCTATGCTTCACTCACATACGTTGCAATTGGAAATACACATGTAAAATAGTACTCTGATCTTTTTTTCCCAATCACTTCAATTCCATACTGTTTTTAGCTGTTTAATTTTTGGTAAGGCCATATTTGTAATTTCCTTTATTCCGTCCCAATCTCTTGTTAGTAGTGAACCGATAAATTCAAAATTCTTCATATTTGCCATTTTCTCTACGTTAATAAAAATACCCTCTATTATTTATAATTTATCCGTTGTCCTTTATTTTTGTTTGTTTTAGCAATATTACAGTATATATTTTATTTTTGTTTTAGCAATATTACAGTATATATTTTATTTTTTTTTAGAATATTACAGTAGATATTTTATTTTTGTTTTAGAATATTGCAGTATATATTTTATTTTGTTTTAGCAATATTGCAGTATATATTTTATTTTTGTTTTAGCAATATTGCAGTAGATATTTTATTTTTGTTTTAGCAATATTGCAGTATATATTTTATGTTTGGTTTAGCAATATTGCAGTATATATTTTATTTTTGTTTTAGCAATATTGCGGTATATATTTTATGTTTCGATTTTCTCTTGCACTTTAATTATTAAATCCACAATACATTTTTGATTACAGTGTAGGTCAGCATTTAAATCAGTTTGCCATTATCTTCTGTAGCATTCTTCTTCAAGATTTCAACATAAATTTTAAACAGACAAGGCGATAGAATGTAGACTGACTGACTTCTGCTTATATCAAACCTATGTGATGTATCATGGCATGTTTCACAACCGCGATTTTATCACAAAGTTCTCTTATGATCTTTCTTAAATATAATGGATATCCCTTTACTACCATTATTTCAAATTCCAGATGTTCTACACAAGAAAGTTTCCTCTAGTTTTCAATATATCATGAGTATAGAATTCCATAACGCTCTCTAAATTTTTCTAAGATTGTTCTCATGTTAAATATATGGACACACTAGCAGTTTACTCGTTCTTCATGCGGAATTTGAGCGAATAATGATGATATGTATTAAAAAAATATTGGTCTTAAAGTGAATTGACACCAGTTGCCGCATGGGAGCCACGCTCTAATCCATTAGGTCATCTGACATACACTTTTGTCACTCAACCACTTCTAATGTATCATTGAACATTGGACTGTCTTACTATAGTACCGATTTAGTTTATTCTAGGAATTTTAACACAAATGATAACTACTTGATAAGTTTATAGATTACTTTAATTGTTGAATTTGATTGTGTGATACAATAGCAGATCTCAATATGTTTGCGAATGTTGATATACATTTTGCCGAGATCAAATACAATAAGTAAGTTTTGTCTGTCATGTGGAGCGCACTAAACCCTGCCACTTTGCAGACAATATTCAAGTTTTGCCTAAAGGAGCTAATGTGAATAAATTATCACTGTTACTATAGTCTGTCCATTAATTCGTGAGCACGTTTGAAATTGATTTTCTCGAAAACTACCTGTTGGATCTCAGTGATTTTTGCATGCAGCCTTAGAATATCCATGACGCTAAAATAAAAGCTAACCAGTAGTCCATAGATGCTACGGATTTTGCACATCAGCGAATTCTTTTGATCTTTTATGACAATTGCAAATACGGGGCTCAAATTTTAGATTTTACAGTAATCCTTAGAATTTGTCCATGTCAATTCTATTCATAGGGTGTATCTCCATATTAACTTGATAGGTCAAGTAATTAAGTGTGTTGCCCTTTATGTGCAATCGTGAACTTGGATACAATATGCAGCAGTTAGTCCTCCCCTTCGGTCACCATTAGACCCCAGGGTGTCTTAACTTCACCACAAATTGTATGATGGTAGACGCATTTGGATATGGAAATGTATACGTTGCTATTTCTCAGTCTGTAATCAAAATATGATTTGTATCATCCCGAATCTGACGATTCCATGAGGTTGATAATTGTTACTGGCTGGACAAATTGTAATCCATCTCGATGCCAGTACTCGTCTTCCTCTCGGAGCACATGTTCAACACACTTCTTCCAGAACTGCATGTCTATCATTGAGAGGGACTCACGTGTCAGAACTTCAACATCAAACATTTTAAACGTCCTGTTCTGTTCGGCAACTTTCCTGTTTACTTTAGCCAAGACAAGCTCTATCAGATTGAGGTGAGCATGATATGGAGGTAGTCGCAAAGACGTGTGGCCGTATTCCGCAATGATTTTGTCAATATGAAACACCTTTGTCTTATTTGTCATCCTCACCAGGTGCAACAACTCGGGTTTCAAATATGTATCATCAAAGCTGACATTTTCCTTAGCAAGCCAAATCCTAATTTGATCTTTTGTATTTGATGCAGTTGGTACTTTGTCTTCCGCTGATACTGCGTTGTGATAGGATGCATTATCCATTACCAAGCATGATGGTCTGTTTAGAATTGGAGTAGATCTTTCTCCATCCAGTGCCTGAAAATATGTCCATTCATTTCTGTGTGGTAGTCCCTACCGTCGGTACTTTTGATTGGAAAATAAGTCCAGCGTCATGGACAAGACCTTCTTCACTGCTTCCTGCATGTGTTAGTATAATACGCTGGCCTTTGCTGCTTGGTATTTTCTTTTCTGTTCACCGTCTACTGATTGCCATTCTTTAGCATTGGTGTGGTGAGCATTGACCCAGGATTCGTCCAAATATACAATATCATAGCCTTGCCTCGCCGCTCACGGATCTGCCTCAGGTATTTACTTCGGCAGCAATTAAATGTGGCTTTTCACAAATAATATTCCCTGCCGCCTATAGTTTTCTGAAGGTGAAGCCGGCGGCTCTTACAATTTTCCATAGAGTACTTTTAGAAATGTCTATGCTGCAATCTGATTGCAGTTTTAATTTCAGTTTCCTGAGAGTAACAAGTTGATTTGTCGCAAACATTTTCAAGAGCTCCGTCTTATGACATCTATGTCAAAGTCGTCAATTGTTCTTTTCCTTCCTTGTTTGACATTAGTGCACTTTGTGTCCTGTTTAATCCATCGGGAAAAGGATTCTCTATTCAGACCAAGCGCCAGTTGCGTTCGTTTCTCAGGGCTATGAATATCGCAATATAGATGGCCTCTCTTAGATTCCCTACGGAAGTGTTGGTATAGTAAAACTGTAACCTTCTGTATTGTTATAAATGTGCACTTCAGACTCATTATGAATGTGATATCAATGTCAGTTTGATAAGCCAACAAATATGATACAATAGCTTCATACAAATAGCGAGATACACCTATAACTATACAACGGTATCCCAATTATAACGTCATATGCTTTCCGCTTTCAAAGTCGACTGGGTTCGGTTCACAGGAATTCCCGTGAAATTGTTGTTTACTCACGATATTTCTATGTTACCATAATGTATTTTAGAACAACGCGTCTGTGTACCGTAGATCTGTTACTATTGTGTACAATCCGGTGAGGTTGATTTTAATATAACCTGAAGAAGAAATATTTCAAACTACATCAAATTTTCTTGGAAAAAATATTTCTCTAGCGTCATGGATATTCTAAGGCTGCATGCAAAAAAATCACTGAGATCCAACAGGTAGTTTTCGAGAAAATCAATTTCAAACGTGCTCACGAATTAATGGACAGACTATAACTCTAGAGCAAGCACGATAAAGCTGGATAGGAGAAAAAACATGAACCTCGTAAATCAATTCCAGCTACATTGAAGAACTATCATTGAGCTTTGTTAATAGTCATTGCCAAACAGGATTTAATTGAGAGCTGCAGGCGCTTGAACTCAAAAGGGTAGTCACTTGGAACAAGTGGTATTCGAGTTATGAATACGCATTTTTCTGCAGCAATGCCAGTTAATATGATCGCCTCTACCACTTTAGGCTTCAAGCTGCGCAATCGCAACCTGGTTCCATTACAAAGAGATGGAGCGTTTAGATTTCGCAGTAACATTATTGAGGCCCCGATCTTGAGTTTTAGCCTGTGGAGGGAGGGGGATTATTGTGAGATTATTGCAGATGCTGTTTCATTCTTAGGGGTCAAGATGGCTCCCTCACATTTCCACTTCAGAGACATCAGATTGATCTGGTCTGCACTTGGAAATACATTGGTGATTAATTCATCAAGACTATTTACCAATCTACCCATTCTGCTTGTTATGTTAATCTCTCCATTGTCTTCAGGTATTTTGTCATCACCTATATCTAACAATGTTGTGACAAACTCGCCACATAACAAGTCGCCAATAAGATGAACACTCGTATTTATGGTCATTGTTAGTTTCTGAACGTTGCTCCAAAATGGCGAACACTTTATGGAAGCTTGGACCTCAACAGCCCTCGTGCTTTTCTGAATCACAGGTAGTGTTTGTCGAAAATCACAAGAAAGCCCAACAGTTACACCTCCCATCATCTTATTTCCTGAGATCACGAAGAGTCCTGTCTAAAGCTTCAATAGCACCTCTGTTAGACATTGTTCATTCATCCCAGATAATAACAGAGGAATCACATAATACTTTGGAAACAGCTGTACCTTTCTTGATGTTGCAAGTAGGGCTTTCTGTGTATGTCAGATTGAATGAGGGTTTAAATGCAGCGTGAGCAGTTCGTCCCCCTTGCAAGAGTGTTGCTGCAATTCCAAAAGAGACTACTGCAATTGCTATTTGTTTTGTTGATCTAAATCTGGCTAAGAGCAAATTTAATAAGAATGTACCACCTGGAGCTGACCTATGTCTCTGATTATCATTCACACTGTCTAGGATTTTTAAGTAGGCAATATTTTGGTCACTTACCAGACTTGGTTCATTCTCGTTAACAAAATTGATTAGTTCTGTGACATTGTAGGATGTTTCCCGTAAATATTCACTTTCAAACAAAAATTGTTTATCACGCGTGAGAGATAGAAATCCAAAATTTGCAAGAGTTTTGTGTTTTAGGGAATACCGTTTGTCTTCAATCAGTAACATCACTTTATTGTACACATGATCATCATAATGAACAAGAATATCAGGAAAATCTCGTTTGAGTTGATGCAGTATGTCTTCTGTCAAACTGTCTCTCTGATTTTATGTGCTTACATCTGCCATGCATCGGGTTCAGCTAATTGGTCGCCAGGAGGCCCTCTCTCACATACTTAGAACCCCCAAGTCTGACAGGGTTAAACTTATCTTAACTTTCCACCCTCATAGTTCCCTGGTGAAAAGGTCTTATTCCATCATCTCCTATTCTTCAGTCTGATCCTGAGACACGTTCAGTCTTCCAACACTATCCTTTGGTGGCGTACAGACGGACAGAAGCCTCAAGGATTTGTTGGTACACAGTCGCCTCAAGCCTAACATCCAGAGTCACTTTGGCACCATCCAAGTGGCCGTCGCGCTGTAATACATGTGCTTATGTAATACAGACCCGTACTGTCTCTTTCCAAAAGCTACCTATACCATTCAAGACAGTTTCACGTGTGAGTCCCGCAATATCATCTATGCTATCACCTGCAAACGATGCCATAAGGCCTATATTGGTGAAACCGGTAAGAGGCTCAGTGACCGATTCGCCCAACACTTACGCGATATTCGCCAATGCTCTGTGACTCCTGTGGCCACTCATTTCAATGATACTGGCCATTCAGGAGTTGACGATGTCAAGGTCACAGCCATCCGATCATGTTCCTCCGATGATCGCAGTCGATTCGCCCTGGAGAACCGTTTTATTTCATTCTATGGCACTTTGCGACCTCTTGGACTCAACGCATTACATTCCTATGCTTCTTAGTACTGTCTTATCTCGTGCCTTGTTATCTATATGTGTTTGCTCCATATATGTGTCATTTATCCACTATATGGTTTATTGTTCCTCTCCTTTTCCACTTTCGGTTTTTGTGTTGCACTCATTTCGTTGTTCGTTTTTATTCCCATATTTTCATCAGATAGGTTTATGTTTCCACATGTAATCGTCCATTTGTAGTGTTCCTCGAAATTCGTCATTCTTGTTGTATTGTTTGCTTGATAAAGGCCTTTTGGTCGAAACGTTGCTGTTTATCGTCACTGTTTATGTATTTTGTAAAACTGTAGTACTTTGTTTTCGTGTTTACCTCTCTGATTTGCCACCACTGCTGTGGTCTGTAGCATAGCAGAATGTTACATCCGACAAACAAATCTCATCATCGTTGGTGACTCAGAGATGGATAGATCGTTTAGAGTATCCTTCCAGTGACTATCATCTTCGATCAAATCAAGGCTCTACTTTGCCTGATATGTTTGATGGCTGGTACCATTAATTTTCTTCAGGTCCAGGAATGACATTGGCCCACGTATTTTACTCAGCAGCATTCTGAGAAAGTAACATTCTGCATTGTTTGGGTACACAGAGTAAACCCGACCAATCGCATTGCTCTTGCTTATGTTCTGATAGCCAGGCACAACAGTGCCTTGTTTTCGTCGAATGAACAGCTTTCCGCTCCAGGCGTATTAAGAAACAATCTCATGGTATAGAAGTGCCGAAGCAAAAATGTCTGTTTGACAGAGTTGAAATTAAGCCGTCATGGTTGTTTTAGGAAAGATTAAAAAGCTTCTCCGATACGTTGTCCTCAGTGAAGTAAACCATCTGGCCATTGTCTACGTGAACTGATAAGTGCAATACTGTGGGGCTTCTGTCAACAATAAATAATAACAATATGTTTCTCATTCTTAAATGGGAATGCTTCAATACTTACAATTGGCAAATTACCGAGGATACCGTTTTGAGCTTTTTCCCGAGAGTAACTCTGAAAGCTACATTCTTCCCAAAATTTTAAAAGTTCGTAGGATGTCCAGATATATAAAAACATTTGAGACAGACGGCAGAACAATGTAATTGTAGCTCTCGTTTATATATATATATATATATATATAACTAATATAGATGAGACTACAGTAAACTATTTGATTGACGAAAAACGTAATAAAATTACTGTAGTTTTACAAATTTCAAAAACAATGACAATATACAGCAACGTTTCGACAAACAAGGTCTTTATCAAGCAAAAGAACAACAGGAGTAACGAATTTAAAACAACAATCTACTATATATATATAAATGGATGTATGGATGTATGTATGTATGTTTGTTTATTACCTATAGACTCGGAAACTACTGAACAGATGTAGCTGAAATTTACAGGATATGTTTGTTTTGATGTCGGGATGCTACCTGTCACAGTTTGAAATAGGTAGCGCTGAAGCTTTCGAAAAATCTAAAAATAATAACTCGCTCATTTCATCGAGTGTCTACAAATTGCCATTAACGTTTCGGAAGTCTACGGTGTACGTATTAGTATATACACATCAGATTTAGTTGAAATTTACAGGATATGTTTGTTTATGTTTGTTTTGATGTCGGAATGCTACCTGTCATATTTTTAAATATGTATCGCTGACAATTTTAGAGAACATTTTTTTAAATCAAAACGCAAATTTCATCGAAGTTTCTTCCGGAAGTTTACGGTATGCGGATCTACACGATTCGATGACGTATGATTCAAGTCAATATTTCAAACAAGCTGAATTTAAAATACGCAATCCAGGTTTGTTTCTAATCATGATCATAGATACTACAAATCATATTTTAAGTTATCGCCAACTATTCCATCAATGTTTGTTAGCTATGTTGGGAAAAATTGCTCTATATTCGATTAAACCAAACAAAACTACGATCCGAGGAATACATTCATTTGAGGGTAGCTATTGGCCGGCATTTCTATAAATGGCAAGATGGTTATTTTGCCATCAACGTTTACCTGATGTACAATGTACACGTTATATGTATAAAATATTACCCAATATTAGATTAACGACGAAACGTGGTGACCATTTATTATTTTGTAAATCAATCCATACCATTGACCGCTATGGGCGTGCAATTCTAAATTAGTACAACCATTTCGCAATAGGTGCGCATGAGTAGGTAGTTTGGACAAATGATTTATACAGTTGAACTGTTTTTTCAAAACATATTAAGCCCATTTCCTTGCATTTATATGTTAATATATATAGTAGATATGCATTCCTAATAGAATTTAATCAAATGCTAATTTTTAAAATTTATTCCAGCGAAACTTCAACGAATTTTCCACACATTTTCAATTATGCCTCCCAAACGAAAAGCTATTTGCCCATCTACACCTAGATCACGAAAAAGAAAGGCATTACTAGCCAGAAACAGATGAGCAACGGAAGCAAGACCGGAAACCGTTCGGGGCATGCACTGCTCAAGTCCGTTCGTCTGAAACATACGAGCACCGTAGAAAGCAATACTGGAACCAATCGAGTTCGCACTGCTCAAGTCCGTTCGTCTGAAACATACGAGCAACGGGAAGCAAGACTGAAAACTGTTCCGAGTTCGCACTGCTGAAGCCCGTTCGTCTGAAACAGACGAACATCGTGAGCAAGACTAAGAACCAATCAGTACGCACTGCTCAAGTCATTTTAGCTGAAACAATCGAGCAACGGGAAGCACGACTGCAAACCGCTCGGATACGCACTACTCAATCCAGACGAACACTGCACGCTGATTTAAATCTAGGTACTTTCCATTACAATACAAATTATGATTATAGTCTTCATCCAAATGTGGTTATTGGAAAAATGGATAGATTATGCTGTATTACAGTGCCGTCAAATTTAAGAATGAATCACCAGGAATGTGCTGCGCGGGTGGAAAAGTGAAATTGCCAGTATTACATTCACCACCCAAACCATTATCAACATTGGTAGCAGGTGACACAAGCCAATCAAAACATTTCTTGCAAACATAGCAAGTACAATTCATGTTTCAAATGACATCGTTCAGTGCAACAAATATCGTGCGTGAGAATTACATCCCCACATTCAAAGTTAAAAGGGAAAATTTTATCATCGTGCTGGCTCACTACCTTACTGCCCGACGCAGATTACACATTTCTTCAAATTTATTTCATGGGAAACAATGATGATAATTGATCAACATTGTAGATTCAATGCACGCGTGCAAAACGAGAAATAGTCGCTGCATGACAAACTTTATTCGATCAACAACGATTATTTCGATTGTTCAGAACTGCCCTGCAACAATTACCAGCTGATGACTACCCAGTTGTATTAGGCGACAAAACACCTGTTGGTCAACACGAAAGACAGTACAATGCACCAACAATTGATGAAGTGGCGATCGTTATGGTTGGCGAATAATTTAATTCGCGTGATATAATTCTTCATTGCAGAAGTGGTGATGTTCAGCGAGTCTCAGAAACTCATCGCTCCTACGACGGATTACAATACCCGGGATATTATTTTGCAAGGAGAAGATGAATATCATTTCAACATCAAATTGAAATCCACAAACAGATGAGGAAACGAATAAGAAAGTTAGTGCTATGAATTATTATTCATATCGAATAATGATTCGTGAAAACACTGAAAATCATATCTTGAAATGTCGACAATTGTTCCATCAATACATTGTCGATATGTATGCGAAAATCGAAACTGAGCTACTCCTCTACATTCGATTAAATCAAACCAAGTTGCGTTCAGAACAGTACATTCATTTACGTGATGCAATTGTTAATGATGGCAATGTGAATCCTAATGAATTGGGAAAAATGGTCATACTACCAGCCACATTTACAGGAGTCCACGGGATGCGAATACTCACAAGATGCAATGACATATGTTCACTGCCAGCCGTCCAGATTTATTTATCACGTTTACATGCAATCCTACGTGGAATGAAATTAAAGAACTTTTGTTAGCTGAACAATTATCATCGGATCGTCATGATATTACTGCGCGTGTATTCAAACAAAATTAAATCTTTAATGGATTTCATTGTCAAGCAGTGTGTTTTTGGAGAGACACGCTGTTGGATGTATTCCATCGAATGGCAAAAGAGTTGCCACATGCACACATTTTGATGTGGTTGATCAGAAAAAGTCACACCAAATCAAATTGATCAAGTCATCTCAGCAGAAATACCAGATGTCGACATTGATCCAGACTTATTTGAAGTCGTCACCAAAAACATGATTCATGGTCCATGTGACACTCAGCAATAATTCACCATGCATGTCTGATGAAAAATACGAAAGATACCCAAAGACTTACATACCGATACTATTACGGCAGCGGATATACTCTCTATCGTCGACGATCAAATGAAGATGGCGGAAAATCCATCACTGTAAAAGTACGAAACAATGATGTTGAAGTTGATAATCGTTGGGTTGTACCGTATTTACCGTTACTCTCAAAGACGTACAAGCACACAAATGTGAGTATTGCAATTCGGTGAAATCGATCAAGTACATTTGCAAATATGTCAACAAAGGAAGCGATATGGCAGTTTTTTGAGTGGCAAATATAAATGCATCCATCGATGAAATCGAGCGTTATCAACTGGGACGCTACATTAGTAGCAATGAAGCAGTATGGCACATTTTATCATTTCAATTCAGAAAGACATCAACAGTTGTTCATTTGGCAGTGCACCTTGAAAATGGACAGCGCGTGTACTTCTCAACAGATAATGCACATGCACGAGCATTGTCACCATCGCCAACAACGTTAACTGCATTTTCTCATTGTGTAGAGATGATATATTTGCAAGACCGCTTTACTCTGAACTGCCAACATACACACATGGAATGGCAAACCAAAATTTTCAACGTCGCAAACAAGGTAATTGGTTGAAGGACATTCAATTTATATTCGACCAATGCGTTAGGCCGTTTGTACACTGTTCATCCCAAAAAATGCAGAATGCGTTTATTTGCGATTCTGTTAATCAACAAACGTGACCAACATCCTTCCAAATTGAGAACAGTTAACGGTCACGTATGTACTACTTATCGTGAAGCTTGCCAAGAATTAAATCTTCTTGAAACGATGCACATTGGGGCACTTCACTCGCTGATGCATCCAATACTGCACGACCACAGCAAATACGCACATTATTTGCAGTAATATTAACAACGTGCTTCCATCCCAAACTAAAAGAACTTTGGGAAAAATACAAGATTACATGAGTGAAGACATCCTACATCGCTTGCGTGCGACGAATCAAAATCATGACATTCAATTCCCCCAAACGTATATAATGAGGCATTGGTTTCAATTGAGGACATATGTTTGGCAATCACTAATAAGGAACTGGTGCAATTGGGAATGAATGCGCCAGAACGATCTGCAAACAACCTTTTCGATTGTGAGTTGGAACGAGAAACACACTTTGATATCAACGAATGAGTACATTTGTTCAAACGAATCTTCCAAAATTGATTCCGGAACAACGCATAGCATATAACAGAATTATGCATGCAATTACAAGTCAAAAAGGTGGATTGTATTTCATAGATGCGCCGGAGACAGGCAAAACTTTTACATTTCACTTATTTTGGCAACCATCGATCACGAAATAATATTGCACTGGCAATCGCATCTTCTGGAATTGCAGCAACTCTTTTAGATGGTGGCCGAACAGCGCATTCAGCGCTGAAATTGCAGTTGAATATGCAAATCACTGAGACACCAAAATGCAATATCAACAAAAATTATGCAATGGGTAAAGTACTCCAATTATATCAACTCATTATATGGGATGAATGTACTATGGCGCATAAAAAGCATTAGAAGCGCTTCATCGTACACTGAAAGATTTGAGAGGAAATGACCAGCTCTTCGGTGGCGCACTCATTTTATTGTCTGGCGATTTCCGGCAAACTCTACCAGTTATACCAAGATCAACACCCGCTGATGAACTTAATGCATGACTGAAATCATCAGTTTTATGGCGACACATTCAGAAATTGACTTTGAAGACCAATATGCGTATACAACTACAACATGATGAAACCTCTGAACGTTTCGCAAAACAATTATTGGATATTGGGAATGGAAAATGAATCGATGATTCCACGATGTATCACATTGCCAACACACTTCTGTAACATCATAGCGACCACAGACGAATTGAGTCATAAAGTTTTCCCAAATATTGCACATAATTACAAAAATCATCAGTGGCTCAGTGCACGTGCAATATTAGCAGCACAAAACAAGGATGTAAATGCCATGAATTTGAGCATTCAAAACAAAATACCAGGCGAAGTGACAACGTATAAGTCCATTGATACTGTAATGAATCAAGACGAAGTTGTCAATTATCCAACTGAATTCTTGAATTCACTTGATTTGCCAGGCATGCCACCACATGTTTTTAAAATTGAAATTGGCGTGCCTATCATTCTTCTCAGAAACATCAATCCACCACGACTTTGCAACGGTACTAGACTTTTAGTGAAAAATATGACGAACAATATCATCGAAGGTACAATTTTAAATGGAAAATTTAAAGGAGAAGATTTACTATTGCCACGCATCCCAATGATTCCCAAAAGACATGCCATTTGAATTCAAACGCTTGCAGTTTCCGGTGCGACTCGCCTTTGCAATGACAATCAACAAATCACAAGGGCAATCACTACAAGTGTGTGGACTACATTTGGAAAATCCCTGCTTTTCACATGGACAGCACTATTTGGGCCCGTTCACGCGTCGGAAAACCTTCTGATTTATTCGTGTATGCACCAGATGGAAAAAGAACAAATATTGTATATCCAAAAGCACTTCAATAAACAGAATTGAAATGAAACGTTAAATTGTAAGTTTTTTTTCCAAGAAAATGAACAAAAGGACAATGATGAAACAAATAATTAATACATATTGTTATAGAAGTTTCTTTAAATTCATTTTCTGTTGAAAGGCAAGCGCGCAGGTACAGCTAGTAATATATATATATATCGAGTACATCGGGAATTCAACCGTTTCTGTTGAAAATCTGGAAATAAAAATGAAAAACGAAATAAATGTAACACAAAAAAACACACATAAAAACTAAAAATAGAAAGAGAAACAATAAAAAATCAAATAATATATAGTTTGAATACATGCAACATATGCACACATAGATTACAAGGCATAAGAAGAGAAAGTACTAAGACGTATAGGCATGTAATTCGTTGAGCCCACGTTGTCGCAAGATACCATACAGCGAAATGAACCGATTATCTAGAGCAAATTGGCTGCGATCATCCGATGAACATGATCGGATGGCTGTGACCTGGACAGCGTGTGCTCCTAAATGACCAGTATCATTGAAATTGGTGGCTACAGGGGCACAAAGCATTGGCGTATGTCGCGCAAGTATTGGGCGAATCGGTCACAGAACCTCTTGCATGTATCGCCGATATAAGCCTTGTTACACCTCTTACAGATAATGGCATATATAAGATTAGAGGACTCGATGTAAACCATCTTCACTAACAAACGTTGCTAAAGCAAAATACAGTGCGCGTCTGTATCACATAAGCACGTATTGCAACGCCGACGACCACACTGGACGGTGCCAACATGACTCTGGATATTGGACTTAAGGCGACTGTGTACCCACATATCCTTAAGACTTCTGTCCCGTCTGTAAGCCACCAAAGGATAGTTGGGGAAGACTGAACAGGTCTCAGGATCTGACTTAAGGATAGACAGATGATGGAATAAAACATATTTCACCAGTGAACTATGTGGGTGGAAAGTTAAGATAAGTTTTACTCTGTCAGAGTTAGCAGTCCTATGCTGGCTGGCAAGGGCCTGCTGGCGACTGATTTTCTGAACTCGATGCATAGTAGATACAAGCACCTTCTCCGGGTAGGCCCTGCGGAAGAAATCAAGCTTCTCGTGAGCTCTATCAAGAAAATCATCGTCCTCGATACAAAGACGACGAAAGCGCAAGAGCTGCGAGAATGGCAAAGAATCACGACAAGCCTGGTGATGGAAGAAGTAAAAGGATAAAACTATGTGCATCAGTAGGCCTGTAATATACTGATGTAGTGATAATGTATCAAGTATATGGTGATAGTTCTGTCAAGAAAGTTGACACAAGTAGTGGAAATGTGAGAAGTAAAACGAATAGCAGAGTTTAAAACATTAATGAAATTTATGAAGCGTGACATATCGGCTTCAGGCATATCAGTAATTCCAATACAACCATCAATGTATCTGTGATAGACAGACGGAAGGGGCCATCATATGTAGTCCATACTAGGTGTTCAAGATAACCCATGAACAAACAAGCATAACTAGGTCCCATTTTTAGTGACCTGCGACCCCACTGATCTGCTAAAAGAATTGGTCATTGAACTGAAACAATTAAATACATATATATATATATATATATATATATATATATATATATATATATATATATATATACTAGCAGTTTACCCATTCTTCGCACTGGCAATTTAGTTTAAATATATTTGTAAAGTCCCTCAAAGAAACATGCACGTGGCTCAAAATCTGCTTTTTCCCATTAAAAACAATACGTTTTATCTCCATGCATCAGTCAGTAAAACCTAATAGAACAGAATTTCCGTTCCCGTGAAAGTTGTAAAATAACAATTTACAAATTAAATTTATCCAGATTATTAAATTATCGATGTGTTTAAAAGAAGGAAAAAAATGGCGGCTGTGACAATTGTTTACTATTTCGTCCTTGGATGTATTAGTTTACTTGTGGTTTAGGGAACGTAATATCTATACTTGGTAGCATAGAGATGTCTTAGGTTGTTTTAGACTAATAGGTTGACTGTCATTATAGTTATTCCATGTGTAGGAGGTATATATTTATTCTATACACACCGACACGAGTAACCTACCTATTTTCGACGACGAAAGTGATGGACTATGCGATACCGGTTTACGATAGGTTACCCTATGAGTCATAGCGCAGCTATTTCTAACCTGCAACAAGGAATGTCCGTACTTAATTAAAAAGTTTGTAACGGTGAGAGAGACGGATGAATCATAATGATCAACGGTTCACAAAGCGAAAACAGCAAAGTGTGGGGCACACATGAGGCGCTTTCAGGACATACAAATTATTGGCTGCTGGCCCTCGTGTAAGAAATTAGACTTCACCACGTACAACCAAAGACGTAACAATGAAGCAAAAACATCCATCTGAAGACAAACAGTACATGAAAACAAGGAAAAGGCAGATTCGATTTGCAATATGGAATGTTAGAACCTTACACCAAGAAGGAAAAGACAGATTCGATTTACAGCATGGATTGTTAGAACCTTACACCAAGAAGGAAAAGACAGATTCGATTTGCAACATGGATTGTTAGAACCTCACACCAAGAAGGAAAAGACAGATTCGATTTGCAACATGGAATGTTAGAACCTACACCGAAGGAAAAGACAGATTCGATTTGCAACATGGATTGTTAGAACCTTACACCAAGAAGGAAAAGACAGATTCGATTTGCAACATGGATTGTTAGAACCTTACACCAAGAAGGAAAAGACAGATTCGATTTGCAACATGGAATGTTAGAACCTTACACCAAGAAGGAAAAGACAGATTCGATTTGCAACATGGATTGTTAGAACCTTACACCAAGAAGGAAAAGACATATTCGATTTGCAACATGGAATGTTAGAACCTTACACCAAGAAGGAAAAGACAGATTTGATTTGCAACATGGAATGTTAGAACCTTACACCAAGAAGAAAAAGACAGATTCGATTTGCAACATGGAATGTTAGAACCTTTACCAAGAAGGAAAAGACAGATTCGATTTGCAACATGGATTGTTAGAACCTTGCACCAAGAAGGAAAAGACAATTCGATTTTGCAACATGGAATGTTAGAAACTTACACCAAGAAGGAAAATACAGATTTGATTTGCAACATGGATTGTTAGAACCTTACACCAAGAAGGAAAAGACACATTCGATTTGCAACATGGAATGTTAGAACCTTACACCAAGAAGGAAAAGACAGATTTGATTTGCAACATGGAATGTTAGAACCTTACACCAAGAAGGAAAAGACAGATTTGATTTACAACATAGCATATTAGAACCTTACACCAAGAAGGAAAAGACATATTTGATTTGCAACATGGAATGTTAGAACCTTACACCAAAGAAAACAGATTCGATTTGCACATGGATTGTTAGAACATACAGAAGGAAAAGACAGATTTGATTTGCAACATGGAATGTTAGAACTTAACCAAGAAGGAAAAGACAGATTTGATTTGCAACATGGATTGTTAGAACCTTACACCAGAGAAAACTAGACAATTTAATACTAGAGACAACAGATATGAAGATAGATATTATGGGAGTCGCAGAAACAAGATGGAAAGGCGAGGGATACACAAGAAGAGATGACTATATATTTATACATTCAGGAGGAGAATATCATGAGCGAGGAGTAGGTATACTAATAGAAAGGGAAATAGAAAAATACATCAGTGGTTATTGGACGTATAACGACAGAATGATGCTTTTAAAGATCAGAGCAAAACCATTCGATATAGCAATTATCCAAACATACGCTCCAACATCAGACCATGCAGATGAAGAAATCGAAAAAAATATTGTGAAGATTTACAATAAATTTTCAAACAAGTAAAGACAACTGATATACTAATTATAATGGGTGATATGAATTTAAAAATTGGCAAAGGCAAATACAAGAACATTGTAGGACAATACGGACTAGGAACAAGGAATGAACGAGGAGATAGGCTTATCCAGTTCTGTGAAGAAAATAACATGGTTATATGCAACACATTTTACCAACAAGAATATACTAGATTATACACATAGAAAAGCCCAGTAGATAGAAAAAGGAACCAGATAGATTTCATCATGATTAGAAACAGATTTAAAAATAATGTGAAGAACACCAAAACATATCCAGGAGCAGGTATAAATTCTGATCATAATCCAGTGATGATCAAACTAAATATAAAACTAAAAAGATAGACGAACCAACAAGAAAGGAGCCACATATAGATATATCAGCACTTAAACAACCAGAGATACAACATAAATATCTTGAGGTAGTAAAGAACAAATATGATGACCAATGACAGAGTGCTTAGAACAATACAGAAGAAAAATCCTGAAGAGAAGTAACCAATAAATGGGATTGCTTAAAACAGAGTATACAAACTGCAAACAAAACTTGCCAGTAAAAGAATCACGAAAAATAAATGTGGATGACTGATGAAATCTTAGAAAAAATGGCAGAACGAAAAAAAGCCAAGAACACCCCAAAGTATACAATTGTAGAAAACGAAATGGATCATAAGAGAGAGAGAGACAACGAAATACGCAACATGTGAGAACCACAAAAGTAAACTGGTTAGAAACAAAATGCAAGGAAATAGAAGATATGGCAGAAAAACACAGGACCAGAGATATGCACAGAGAAATAAGACAAATGACAAGTAAGAAAAATATCATAAAAGGTGGAGGATGTATCAAAACAACAACAACCAACTTTTGTTTGATAAAACAGAAATATTGACAAGATGGACAGAATATATAACGGCTCTATTTGATGATCAAAGAAGCAGTAAACTCAGTATACAGAGCAATGACGGCCCAAGAATATTAAAATCTGAAGTTGTAAGAGCAATCGAAACAATGAAACGAGGAAAGGCTGCAGGATTGGACAAGATAATTGTGGAAATGTTAACCTCCTTAGAGGATTTTGGTATTGCAACCATTACAGATTTGTGCAATGATATATATATAACACAGGATATATGCCAAGAGACTTGAAGACATCAGTATTCATACCACTACCCAAAAAGCCCAAAGCACAGGGGTACACAGACTATATGACAATTAGCCCGATAAGCCACATAACAAAAATACTATTCAAGATCATACATGAAAGAATTAAAAACAAGATGGACATAGAAGTAGGAGAAGAACAGTTTGGCTTTAGAAAGAACAGAGAAACAAGAGAGACAATACTTAGTATAACACTACTCGCTGACAAGTATATAGAAGTGCAAAAAAGTATCTACTTGTGTTTCATTGATTATAGCAAAGCTTTTGGTAGAGTCCAACATGAAAAGCTAATCATATGTCTACAAGAAATAGACCTAGATGGGGATGATATCAGACTAATAAGCAACTTTTACTGGAAACAGACAGCAATAATAAAATATGAAAATAGCTACCCTCCATACATAGACATAAAGAGAGGAGTGAGACAAGGATGCATTATGTCATCAAGCCTATTTAACATCTACACATATCTCCATCGATAATCACCTACTAAATCATGTTAAAGATTTCACATACCTGTGGAGCATTTTTTCAGCAAATGGAAGAATAACTAACGAAATTCAACACAGATGCAACAAAGCAAATCAAATGATAGGGCAAATGGCGCCAATTTTAAGATGCAAATACGTCACCATGAACACAAAAAGAGCAATGTTCAACACAATCTTTCTCTCACATTATGTTACCAGTGCCAAACCTGGACGCTGACAACAAACGATAGAAGAAAACTATCACTTTCTCGCAGATTGCGGAATTGAACCCGCACTCACAGAGGGCTTGTCACCCGCCGTCCAACGCGCTACAAACACGCTGGACAGGCGGGCAATGCACATGATTAATTCCTATAGTTAGTAGTTATGTTTATAAGACATCAAACAACACGAGTGGTTAGAGAAGATCATTTTGGAGGCAATGGTGCATGGCAGAAGAATGAAAGGAAGACCTAAAAGACTAGCCATGAGAATTGTGTCAGGAGCGTATCTGAGATTGTTCATATTTTGTCCGCCAACTGTTATTCCAGCCTTTTCTTCTATATAACGCATGATGTTTTCATTGTATAGGTTAAACATGTCTGGTGAGAGTACGCATCCTTGTATTACTCCTAATTGTATCGCCTGGTAGTTTCTACATTGATTCTCTAGTCATACTAATACTCTCTATTTTCTGTGTTAAATATCTCCCAATCGTCTATTGTACTACTAAAGCCCTCTATATTTTCTATGTTAAATATCTTTCAATTGTCTATTGTACTACTAAAGCCCTCTACATTTTATGTGTTAAATATCTCCCAATCGTCTATTGTACTACTAAAGCCCTCTATATTTTATATGTTAAATATCTCCAATTTTTTTTACTACTAAACCCTCTATTTTATGTGTTAAATATCTCCATCGTCTTTGTACTACTAAAGCCTCTATATTTTATGTGTTAAATATCTCCCAATCGTCTATTGTACTACTAAAGCCCTCTATTTTATTTTAAATATCTCCCAATGTTTATTGTACTACTAAAGCCTCTATATTTTATGTGTTAAATATCTCCCAATCGTCTATTGTACTACTAAAGCCCTCTATATTTTATGTGTTAAATATCTCCCAATCGTCTTTTGTACTACTAAAGCCCTCTATATTTTATGTGTTAAATATCTCCCAATAGTCTATTGTACTACTAAAGCCTCTATATTTATGTTTAAATATCTCCCAATCGTCTATTGTACTACTAAAGCCCTCTATATTGTCTATGTTAAATATCTCCCAATTGTTTATTGTACTACTAAAACCCTCTATATTTTATGTGTTAAATATATCCCAATCGTCTATTGTACTACTAAAGTCTATATTTTATGTGTTAAATATCTCCCAATCGTCTATTCTACTACTAAATCCCTCTATATTTTCTGTGTTAAATATTTCCCAATTGTCTATTGTACTACTAACGCTCTCTACATTTTATGTGTTAAATATATCCCAATCGTCTTTTGTACTACTAAAACCCTCTATATTTTCTATGTTAAATATCTCCCAATCGTTTATTGTACTACTAAAGACCTCTATATTTTATGTGTTAAATATATCCCAATCGTCTATTGTACTACTAAAGCCTCTATATTTCTGTGTTAAATATCTCCAATCGTCTATTGTACTACTAAAGCCTCTATATTTTATGTTAAATATCTCCCAATGTCTATTGTACTACTAAAACCCTCTATATTTTATGTTAAATATCCAATGTCTTTTGTACTACTAAAACCTCATTTACTACTAAGTCTATTGATTAGCTATTTCTACTAAAGTCTATATTTTATATGTTAAATATCTCCCAATCGTCTATTCTACTACTAAATCCCTCTATATTTTCTGTGTTAAATATTTCCCAATCGTCTATTTACTACTAAGCTCTCTAATTTTGTTTAAATATTCCCAATCGTCTTTTGTACTACTAAAACCTCTATATTTTCTTGTTAAATATCTCCCAATTGTTTATTGTACTACTAAAGACCTCTATATTTTATATGTTAAATATATCCCAATGTTTGTTGTACTACTAAAGACCTCTATATTGTTATGTTAAATATCTCCCAATTGTTTATTGTACTACTAAAGACCTCTATATTTTATATGTTAAATATCTCCCAATGTTATTGTACTACTAAAGCCTCTATATTTTTATGTTAAATATCTCCCAATTGTTTATTGTACTACTAAAGACCTCTATATTTTATATGTTAAATATCTCCCAATTGTTTATTGTACTACTAAAGACCTCTATATTTTATATGTTAAATATCTCCCAATCGTCTATTGTACTACTAAAGCCTCTATATTTTTATGTTAAATATCTCCCAATCGTCTATTGTACTACTAAAGACCTCTATATTTTATATGTTAAATATCTCCCAATCGTCTATTGTACTACTAAAGCCCTCTATTGTACTACTAAAGCCCTCTATTGTACTACTAAAGACCTCTATATAAATCTTTTTTATATGTTAAATATCTCCCAATCGTCTATTCTACTACTAAAGACCTCTATATTTTCTGTGTTAAATATCTCCCAATTGTCTATTGTACTACTAAAGACCTCTATATTTTCTGTGTTAAATATCTCCCAATCGTTTTATGAAATCTTCCTTGTACTAGTACAGCATCCCCCCTGCCTGCCCCTACCCCTTTCTATTCACTATCAGTTCTAAATGTATTGTTACCTAAGTATTAAGCCCCAATGTTTCCTTTAGTCTGGTTTCCTGTAACGCCCTTATTTTTAGTTTGTCTTTATATTGTTTCGTAATGGAAGCTAGGTTCTGTCTGATCTTTCTCCAGAAGATCAGGCAATCTAAATATGTTTTACGACCACCGATAGATTTCATATAGCAGACATCAATTTGGTATATGATTATTATTTCTGAAGAAAAGAACTGCAATGTAATGTTAACACATTAATTATTATATCAGTAGCTAAATAAAGTAGGGATTAGTTATTAGCAGTTGTCAGAATACTGCAGCTGAGGTTTTCCTGTGTAAGAAAGGTATCGGAGCACACATGGTTACTCTCCGAAGTACAATGATGATTGACGTATCAATCCCAAAAATATCATGAGCATGATTGTAAGGGCAGGCATATACCGTGGTGACGTATATGTCTAAATTCACTTATGCATCCAACATATCATACCATAGGTTCCCGCACACATATAAATTGATTATATAATATAATAATTTATCTCGTACCGTTATACGTTACATAGGGCCTGCACGCAATTTCTCCATACCGATCTATCATGAGCAACTCGCTCAATGTCATCCATGAAACTGAGACATATTTTCTTACCTATCTCATCAAAGTTCATTTCAGGTTCTCCTTAGGTTGCACTCTCTTTCTTGAACGCGTTGCATCCCACTTCAATGCATGCTTTGATATTCTTTAATCATTTCTATTCAAGGTGTTCCCAAAATATATACATCTTCTCCTTTTTATAACAGTTGTTACTAGTAGTTGACCAAACATTAATCTGTTTTCATTAATTCTCCTGAATTCGTTCCATGTTGTCTGTTTTTCTTTGCATCTCTTGGTTGTGTTTTCTTAATACGACAATATCCTCGACATATTCCACTTTGCAAGAAATCAACTTTGTAACGCCTCCCTCCACATTATAACAGTTTAACTCCTCCTCCCCACATATATTTGTACTTGCTCTATTTTCACTATGACATAAAAAATTGATATACATTTCTGTCATACATGGTCAATTTTCGAATGGTTATATACAAGAAATAGAAAATTGCGGAAAAAATGGATCGTGTAATATAAACATAAGTTGAATTAAAATGCAGAATTCAAAATGTTAATGAGTCTTCAATAGCAAAATCACGAGAAAAAAAACCAAGTGCTTCTGAACCCACTATCGCCCCCTGGAAGGTTTCAGCGCTCACTAGTGGCGGTACTGCCCACTTTAGGAACCCATCTTCTAGTGTGTGCACTTATGTTCTCATAATTATTTTAGGATATAAATTATATTTTTGCTCTGCAGTCTATGCCGATATTTCTATCACAAACACGTCCACCAACATGGGTTGTGTCAGTATGATTTAAATAAATAATGATGTTAGTATTGACAGCCAAAAAATGTATGTTGCTCATTAGAAAAACGATGTTTTCCAGACGAAGAGTGAATATTTAGCAACCGTCATTGATTATACATGGACATCTGAAGAATAAAGTGATAATTCATGTGGATGTGTTTATGGTGATTTAATGTGTTCATTAAGGATGAACCTACGACAGGCCCAAACAAACCGGTAGGGATTTAATTGTTCACAAGAATCTGCTCTAGATATTGTGCAAGAACTAAGTAAACTGATCAAACAGAAATCATGACTATAAGCAGAGAACATAAAGATATCAACATACAAATAAATGACCAAACGCTAAAGCAGGTGAGAGAATTCAAATAACTTGGAAGTATCTTCACGTCTGATAGTAGAATGGACAGAGAGATCGAAACTAGAATCCAGCAAGCCAACAACATTACATACCAGCTTACCCCAATTTTGAAACACCCAGCTATTCCAGTAGTGACTAAAAGACAGATTATAAATTCAATCTTTATACCAACACTGTGCTACCAGAGCCAAACATGGCCACTGACAAAAGAACAAGAAAGGAAAATTACCACATGCGAAATGCCTGAGGAAAGCAGTAAATAAAACAAGAAGAGACCATATAAGAAATAAGGAAATTAGAAGAACAGTCGGAACAACACCTGCTATTAGATTTATTGAAAAACAGAGACTCAAATGGTTTGGCCACTTGGTCAGAATGAACCCGAATACACCAGTTGCAAGAGCGTACAACCTGAAAATGGAATCATCAAGAAGAAAGGACAGACCACGAAAAAGATGGGTTGATGCAGTTACATACATCTTAAAACTCCACAATACCACACCATATCAAGCGACCGAGCGTGCATTATCTCGGAAACCGATCATCAGTTAAACCTGCTACGCCTAGCGGCAAAAAAGCAGAGAAGGACAAAGAAAGAAGAAAGATCTGAAGGAAACATAATTTCGAAACAAGATATTATGCTAAACTAAGTAAATTAACAAATTGAAAGAATCATTCTGCAGGGAATATATTATTTCCTACATTATAATATATGTTAGAATTAAACTTTAGGGAAGGCAACTGCTGGTGTGTATTTGTTTTAATCTGCAATATTTACTTTAGCAATGCAGAGACGATGGATAGAGTTTTATGTGTACAAAGTGTAATTTGAAACAGTTAGTTTCCCCACATGGATTGTGTGAAGGAAACTGTTAGAGTAGACCCATACCGTTGCAGAACGTTTAGGTTGCTACATGGATGGTGTGTGGACAACTGTTAGAGCAGACACATACCGTCGCAGAAAGGTTAGGCTGACACATGGATGGTGTGAGAGAAACTACAGTGAGGCATATATTAATAATGCAATGACAAGTACTTAATTAACAATACACTAAATAACAGAACACGTTATCACAAAGTACTGTAGTTTTACAAATTACAAAAACAATGACAAAATATAGCAACGTTTCGACCAACAAGGTCTTTATCAAGCAAACGAATAACAGGAATGACAAATTTAAAAAAAAACATATGGACGACTACACACAAACGTTTCTAATGAAAATATTGGAATAAAAACGAATAACGACATCTTCTTCTTCTTTGCGTTCGTTCTTTACGACCAATTTTAATCACTCTTTTGATATGTTTGATCTTTGCCAAGAACGTGTATACGTTGCACATTGGTTTGGTAGGCCCTAAATGTATAAACTTCTATACGCTTAGGACACGCGCATCCGATTTCAGCCAAACCTCCTTAGTAAGCCTCTTACAACATGCATTGTAGGTAACAGTAGTTCTATTCTTTACACAAATTTGGGACCCGGTAACGACTCGGGCGAATAACGAAATAAATGTAACACAAAAAACACACATAAAAACTAGAAATAGAACGGAAGAGAAACAATGAAAAATCTAGTAAATATATAACTTGAATATTGTAAGGAAGGCATAGTAATAGCAAAATCAACACCAGTACAACTATTATATACCTAAAACTATAGTTACAGGAAATTACATACACCACACATATTTTCATTATTCATTAGAAACGTTTATATGTAGTTGTTCATATGTTTTTTTTAAATTTGTGACTCATGTTGTTCGTTTGCTTGATAAAGGACTTGTTGGTCGAAACGTTGCTGTATTTGGTAATTATTTTTGTAATTTGTAAAACTATAGTACTTTGTGATTACGCATTTTGCCAAATCAAATAGTTTTACTGCAGTCTCATATATAAATATATTGTGAATATTTCACTAAATAACAGCAACTCTATCATTAAACGTTATCATTAAACACAATAAAGATGTTAACAATATCACCAGCTTATACAATTTATGAATCTGTGTGCTAGTCTGGAGTGATTGATTGACAGTCATCACACGTGTCCTGAACATAAGGTTATACTGACTTAATTTCGATATAAGCGAATTTACGAAAACCAAAATTCACTAATTTAGCTTTTACAAATGTATTTTTCTTTTTATAAAGGGGGAGGAAAGAGACAATTAAGTCAAACCTCTTGAACATTATTTTAAAGAGTTTAATTTGCCATCAACGTTTACCTGAGGTGCACGTTATATGCATGAATATTACCCAATATTCGATTAATTCCGTGTGTGAAGACGAACAAGCTGAAATTATTTCCACACGCTCTTCACGAATTTTCCACACATTTGCAATTATGCCTCCCAAACGAAAAGCTATTGGCCCATCTACACCTAGAGCACGAAAGAGAAAGGCATTACTAGCTTCAGAAACAGATGAGCAACAAGAAGCAAGACTGGAAACCGTTCGAGTATGCACTTCTGAAGCTCGTTCGTCTGAAACAGACAAGCAACGGGAAGCAAGACTAGGAACCAATCGAGTACGCACTGCTCAAGTCCGTTCAGCTGAAACAATCGAGCAACGGGAAGCAAGACTGCAAACCGTTCGGATACGCACTACTCTATCCAGACGAACACTGCACTCTGATTTAAATCTAGGTGCATTCCATTACAGTACTAATTATGATTACAGTCTTCATCCAAATGTGGTTATTGGAAAAATGGATAGATTATGCATTGCCGTCAAATTTAAGAATGAAACACCAGGAATGTGCTGCGTGGGTGGAAAAGTGAACTTGCCAGTATTATATTCACCACCCAAACAAACCATTATCAACGTTGGTAGCAGGTGACACAAGCCAATCGAAACATTTCTTGGCAAACATACGCAAGTACAATTCATGTTTCCAAATGACATCGTTCGGTGCAACAAATATCGTGCACGAGCATTACATGCACACATTCAAAGTTCAAGGGCAAATTCATCATCGTGCTGGCTCACTACTACCACTGCCGGACGCAGATTACAAATTTCTTCAAATTTATTTCATGGGAAACACCGATGAACAAAATGATCAACGAGAATTTCGTTTGTCGATCGTGAAGTTTACCAAGAATTAAATCTTCTTGACAACGATTCACATTGAGACACTTCACTCGCTGATGCATCGAATACTGCACGGTCACAGCAAATACGCACATTATTTGCAATAATATTAACAACGTGCTTCCCATCCAATCCAAAAGAACTTTGGGAACAATACAAAGACTACATGCGTGACGACATCCTACATCGCTTGCGTGCAACGAATCAAAATCCAGACATTCGATTCACACCAAACGTATATAATGAGGCACTGGTGACCAAAATGGTGGATTGTATTTCATAGATGTGCCCGGAGGCACAGACGAAACTTTTCTCATTTCACTTATTTTTGCAACCATACGATCACGAAATAATATTGCATTGGCAATCGCATCTTCTGGAATTGCGGCAGCTCTTTAAGATGGTGGTCGAACAGCGCATTCAGCACTGAAATTGCCGTTGAATATGCAAATCACTGAGACACCAACATGCAATATCAACAAAAATTCTGCAATGGGTAAAGTACTCCAATTATGTCAACTCATTATATGGGATAAAGGTACTATGGCGCACAAAAAAGAATTAGAAGCGCTTCATCGTACACTAAAAGATTTTAGTGTCAACACAAAATACCAGACGAAGTGACAACGTATAAGTCCACCGATACTGTAATGAATCAAGACAAAGTTGTCAATTATCAAACTGAATTCTTGAATTCACTTGGTTTGCCAGGCATGCCACCACATGTTTTAACATTGAACATTGGCGTGCCTATCATTCTTCTCCGAAACAGCAATCCACCACAACTGTGCAACGGTACCAGGCTTTTAGTGAAAAAGATGATGAACAATATCATCGAAGGTACAATGTTAAATGGAAAATTTAAAGAAGATATACCATTGTCACACATCCCAATGATTCCAACAGACATGCCATTCGAATTCAAACGCTGGCAGTTTCCAGTGCGACTCGCCTTTGCAATGACCATCAACAAATGACAATCGCTACAAGTGTGTGGACTACATTTGGAAAATCCATGCTTTTCACATGGACAGCTATATGTGGCCTGTTCACGCGTCGGAAAACCTTCTGATTTATTCGTGTACGCACCAGACGGACAAATAAAAAATATTGTATATCCAAAAGCACTTCAATAAACAGAATTAAAATGAAACGTTAAATTGTAAGTTTTTTCCACGAAAATGAACAAAAGGACAACGATCCAAAATAATTATTAAATATTGTTATACCTAGTTTCCTTTAAATTCAATTTCTTTAGGAGGCGTAGCAACGCGCGCAGGGTACAGCTAGTTGCTTATAAATGGAGTTCAGTATTAATGCTGTACACACTTTTTCCTCGTGTTCATTCTGAACCGGTATCTTCTTGATAGTATCAGAATTCTGCGTATACACCATCTCAGTCGTGAATAGTTTTCTTTTATCATTAGATGTCAACGTAGAGGTTTGGTACTGATAATGTTAGGAGAAAGATTGTGTTAAACAATTCTCTATTAGTGTACCTGGTGACATGTTTGCATTTTAAAATTGGTGCCATGTGTTCTATTATTTCATTGTAAACCCGACACAAAAATCATAAAGAAGTTCTAGCCCAAATACCGGTGATAAGGACCCAATGGTGCGTAAATTACTTTGTTAGCCAAAAAAGCAATGCTTCCAGCTATGGAAAAACTCATTACTCATGTAGGAAATCATTATCTACATCGATGGCTCTGTCAAGCGTGGCACCAGATCATTGTGGGCTTACTCAGCACAACGAAACGGTCGAACACTTCATGAGGACTGCGGGACTTTTGAGACAACGGCATGACTATGGAGATCACCGCTGCCTCCAGGGCTCTTTCATGGGTGGTTGAGCAACAGGTTACCCATACGATCATCATATCAGACTCGATAAATATGCTTCAACTGATTGAATCTGGAAGTATGCGTGTGGAATGGGTGGACATCATTCGGAAATCACATCTCAAGAAAATGACATGGCTGTACACGCCTGGACATGCTGGAGTGCGTTGTAACGAGCGTGCTCACTCTCTTGCAAACAGTGCCCCGACTAAAGTGGGCAGAAGTATGGACATAGCCGATATAAGCAATGCGGTACGCTCTCAATTGTGGAACATGGGCGGGTTTCAGACACTGGAACGAGTTCGAGAATTAGGCGTTAAGTTTGGATATGCCAGACAGTGTCGTCTTCGTAGTATAGAGAGAAGATATAGTAATCAACTTCTCATGGGTACTGTGAGCAAATGGACTTTGGGATGGCTGCTGCAACGGAAGACAGAGCACGAATGTGAATGCCCAATGTGTCATGACGTCGATCGCATAACATAACATAACATAACAAATGGACCAACTGCCTTGTGGTAGTCTTGAGAGAAGCAAAAACTATGTGGGTAAACCGAAACAGAAAATCTGGAGTGGAGCTTCTAAGGCGGGCAGACACCATATGATTCCATACCGGCAACTCCTGCAACCAAATCGTTACTAGACTTCTCGCTTGCACTTCTCTGAATTGTATAAGAAAAGTTGAGATGATCAGTTGTCGCTTGATCAACTCCTCAGTTTCTCCATACCAATTGCACAGACATTCGTCACGGAGAGAATTATGATGATGTTGTTAATCAAGTAAAGAAAAGATGGAACAATAAGCCTGTCACAATGTCGACCATAAAGTCATCATGCTGGATATCGACGGCTAATAGTATAATATTAATTGATAATGTGAGTAAATGTTGTAGAAATGAATTAAATTAATGTAGAAAATAATGAAAATGTTCTAGAAAGAAATAAAAATGTTGTAGAAAGAAATGGAAATATTTTAGAAACGGATCAAAATGTTGTAGAAACGGATGAAAATGTTGTAGAAAGGACAGAAAATGTTGTAGAAAGAAATGAAAATGTTGTAGAAAGAAATGCAAATCTAGTAGAAAGAAATGCAAATGTTGTAGAAAGAAATGAAAATGTTGTAGAAATGGATGAAAATATTGTAGAAAGAAATGAAAATGTTGTAGAAAGAAATGCAAATCTAGTAGAAAGAAATGCAAATGTTGTAGAAAGAAATGAAAATGTTGTAGAAATGGATGAAACTATTGCAGAAACGAATGAAAATGTTGGAGAAAGGATTGAGAATGTTGTAGGAAAGAATGAATTTAATGTAGAAAATAATGAAAATTTTCTAGAAAGAAATGAAAATGTAGAATGGAATGAAAATGTAACAGAAAGAAATTAAAATGTTGCAGAAGAAATGAAAATGTTGTAGATAGAAATGAAATTATTGTAGAAAGAAATGAAAGTGTTGTAGAAAGAAATGTTGAAGAAATGAATGAACATGTTGTAGAAAGAAATGAAAATGTTGTAGAAAGAAACGAAAATGTTGTAGAAAGGAATGAAAATGTTGTAGAAAGGAATGAAAATGTTGTAGAAAGGAATGAAAATGTTGTAGAAAGAAATGAAAATGTTGTAGAAAGAAATGAAAATGTTGTAGAAAGAAATGAAAATGTTGTAGAAAGAAACGAAAATGTTGTAGAAAGGAATGAAAATGTTGTAGAAAGAAATGAAAATGTTGTAGAAAGAAATGAAAATGTTGTAGAAAGGAAAGAAAATGTTGTAGAAAGAAACGAAAATGTTGTAGAAAGGAATGGAAATGTTGTAGAAAGAAACGAAAATGTTGTAGAAAGAAATGAAAATGTTGTAGAAAGGAATGAAAATGTTGTAGAAAGGAAAGAAAATGTTGTAGAAAGGAAAAAAAAAAGTGTTATACGTGCAGTCTCTTTTTCTTCTTTGCGTTCATTCTTTACAACCAATTTTAATCACTCTCTGTGATATGTTTGATCTTTGCCAAGAACGTGTATACGCTGCACATTGGTTTGGAATCCCTTAAACGCATATACTTCTACACGTTTAGGACGCATGTATCCGATTTCAACCAAACCTCCTTAGTCGTCTCTTATGACATGTGGGGCAGGTAACAGTGGTTCTATTCTGTACACCCCAAATGTGTGCCCGGTAACCACTCAGGCGTGGACACGTGCAGTATGATGGAGATTAATTCATTCGTGTGTGCATTATCGATTGTTGCTGATGCAGGTAGGCCAAACTGTTGTATCATTGGTACACGTGGACCAACAAACTAACAGAGATCATTAGCATTTTACAATTCAGTTAGAATTACATTTTTATAACATCTTCTTTGTCCACTCTGATTTATATGACATTTTAGAACAAAACAAACAAATAAAATAGAAATATAATTAATTTTAAAACTAATAAAGATGTCTCAAGTTTACACAATTTATGATTGTTTTCAATCTCTTGAATAGTGATTTATTGACTGTAATCAAATCATTTGGGTTCTCTGTGTCTGGGTCGTTAAGACTGTGTCGTGATTTCCTAAAGTCAACAGTTTGAATTAGAACTGCGTCGTTCTGTACATTAGTTTGTTTTTTTTAAGATTCTGAAAGTTGTTGCAGGAGCTACAAATCTGTGTTGTTTGGGAAATTGTACAGCCTGGTGCCGGGTCTTTTCAACAGAAAGAACAAGTATGTGAGCCAACTCAACTATGTCTTCTACTTAGTATACTGGACACAATTATTTTCTTCTTCTGACGTTGGTCATCATTTGCTCTTGTATTATCCTTGTCCACATGTTTGTGTGTTTGTCATTGATAAGCAGAAGTCAGCAGTAGTAATCTCACAGACGTCTATGAGACAACTATAACATTTGGTGGGAGGAGAAATAGCAGAAGACAACAGTAGTAATCTCACAGACGTCTATGAGACAACTATAACATTTGGTGGGAGGAAAAATAGCAGAAGACAGCAGTAGTAATCTCATGGATGTCTATGAGACAACTATAACATTTGGTGCTAGAAGAAATAGCAGAAATCAGCAGTAGTAATCTCACAGACGTCTATGAGACAACTATAATATTTGGTGGGAGAATAATTGGTTATTGGTTACTAAACTGACGTCACTGCACTTTGGAAGACCCATAGGTGCTCAGTCTCCCCCAACAGATAACGAAGAGTATGCATACTGATGGTTCCTGTGGCTCGCTGATTAAACACACCTATCATTTTGCCTCTCAGGCATCAAGTTCGACTTGAACAACGGGTAACTCCAAACTGCTTAAATCGCTTGATCGATTCAACATCGATTTTAGTGTCCTCATCCAACAGAAAGTCTCGAAGAGACCGAAGAATATCCCCCTTATCCATCTTCAACTTCCCAATAATCGATGCTATTGATGTAAGCCTGTCCGTTCTCTCATTACCGTAAACACCCGCATGCCCAGGACAGTATATCCACGTAAGCCGATGGAGGTTAGAAACTGCTATAGACGACATCCACTCATACTGAAACCTGCCCTTCTGGATCTTGTGAAACATCGACTGAGAGTCAGATATAACAACTGTCCCAGTAAATGAAGTCCCAGAAATCCAATGGAGGGCAGCAGTAACGGCCTCAACCTCCATCCTCATACTAGAAGTAGTTGTTCTGTATGCCCCCCTTCGCTCTGCAACAACCCTACCATGCGCATTAGCCAAGAAACCCCAGCCGGATTTCTCACCACGTTGAACCGACCCATCGGTATATACAACAACATCATCATCGCTTGCATTATCTTCTATCAGCTGCTTAACTGCGAGATCAGCCTTCATGTTGCCCCAATCTCTACATTCTCTTCCAGGAGTAATGATAACGTTGAGATAGTTCATCATGCTACCATCTGTTGGGATCCATTCTTCCCCTTTTGGTAGAGTCGCAACCGTAGTCACCTGGCCAATTGTTCTCTCAGCCTGGGCCATCCACGACATGCCACGCTTGATTCTCGTGCCCTTAACATCATTAGTGTTCTTGTGAAGTGGATGTCTTTTATCCGAAGTAACCCGCATATATGCCTTGGTTTGGGCGATTGTATGACGGGAGCGTAGTGACAGAAGGCCAAGCATATATCTCATCTTTACAATGTGAGTATCTCTAGTGCAGTCCAGAACTATACGCATACCTTCATTCTGAACCCGTTCGAGTCGTTCACATTGTGATCTTGATATCGTAAGAATTCCGAGTCCGTAATCTACCACTGACATTATCAGTCGATCGAACAAAATGGCAAGTAGTCTCTGCTCAATGTGTGCGACCACCATAACTTTGAGAACCGCAAGACCACGCTTGCACCGTTGTATCGTCTGTTCAATATGGTGTTTGAAAGATGGTGGGAGAAGAAATAGCAGAAATCAGCAGTAGTATTCACACAGTCGTCTATAAGACAACTATAATATTTGGTGGGAGGAGAAATAACAGATGTAGACAGTATTAATCTCATGAAATTCTTTGAGACAACTAAAATATTTGGTGGGAGGAGAAATAGCAGAAGTCAACAGTAGTAATCTCATGAAAGTCTATGAGACAACTATAATACTTGGTGGGAGAATAAATAATGTGAACATGCCCTGTAAGATACAAGACTGAGCAATTTCTGACTAAAATAGAGGAAAAACTAACCCGATGACAACAGCATTTACAGTAAATGGTTAAAAGATCTTCCCCACATAACCCACTAGGTCTGGTGCCAGGGGATTCACTTGATATCAATGTAGGAGAGATGACTAAACAGAAAAACAAATCATAAATGCCTTGCAAAATGTGAAAAAAGAAGCTACAGGCTACATAAAAGTGATAGTATTCTAAAGGAAACAATGAGTAAGATAGAATATGAGATTGTGGATGAAATCGGTTAACTTGGTGTGGAACATTTGAGAGATTACAATAGACTGACAGAAAATCATTCTTCTAAAATTATCAAATACTGAAGATATATCACATTATGAAAAGTGGAAAAGGATCATGCTGATTTTCATTCCCAGCAAAGTTCCCAAAAGGGTTAACCTGGATATTATGGAAGAGTCCATTCACTACAGTCTTGAAAGGCCGACATGATTCCAGAAAAATAGATTGTATAATGACCAGATATCCACTCTGAGAATCATCATAGACAAAATCATTTAGTGGCAAATTCCACTTTAAGTGTGCTTAGTAGGTTTCGACAAGACATTTGTTTTCATATGTAAACAATCAATATTGAACCTCATGAAAAACTGCGGTGTACGTCAGGGACCTGAGATGTAATCGTCGAAAGCTGTCCACCAATTCTGTTCGCAGACTTTCAGATTCAATCCCGTGAAATATGCTTATCTAGTCTGATATAATAATCGTTTGGTATCCTATTGTTTAATCACAGCTGACTGTGATCTCCGTAGTCATGCTTGTTCTTCTTGTCTAAAAAGCGCCACAGTTCTTATTAATTATGCACAAGGTTCGTTGTGCTGAATACGTCTGACAGTCATCGGTGTCAATAATGTTACCCCTTGGAAAAATGTACTAATCCACCAGAGCCATAATCTCTGCATCTTCGAGGACCGGGACCCATTTCCTACAGCATAGCTTACGTGCAACGACAACCCTGGTGTATTTAATCATATTCTTTTTGATACCTGCACACATTATTCCCCATACTTTAGTTCACTTAGAGTACAGTCCTGTTTAAGAAAGGTATATCGGTTCGGAGGGGTGCATGGTATCATCTAATAATTTGACTACCAAATATATAAGGATAACATGAACGATCTCGTATTATAAGCAAAGATGTGCACACCAACACTGATCGTCCCCTTGGAAGTATCTAAAACACAATAACATGAGATGTAGTGTGTATGTTAATTGTATTAAACAAGTTAAGCTTTGTATGCGTGTGTTTGTGTGTATGTGCAGTTACAAGAGCTTTAGATTAACATTGGGAACATGAAAAACTCGAAAAGTTAGCCTCGACGCGACATGCTTATTTCAGTGGCCGTAATTTTGTATTAATTTTACATTTAAATTCATATAAGTTATGTTTCCAAAGCAAAACATATGATAATTTCATAAATAATTGTAAAACAAATATATTATATATTTTTAAGATGTCTAATCTCGTTGTTTGAAGCACGCTTATTTTCTAATCGGCACATTTGAACCTACGCCATTTTGTCAAAACAGACTCGATGTCGTTTCAACTTGCTCCAGCCAAAATCGAAATATTTTTAATTAAATGGATTCTAACAACCCAGATTACTGTCCTGATGAAGACAACAGTGAATCTTCAAATTTGTTAACATCAGAAGTTGACATATCCGAAGCGGAGATGGAAAATATAACAAAACTATCCCTGAACATGATTGTCGCATTGAACAGGTAGGAGTTTACGATTTCGCCATTAGACTTACCTATGTGAAACTGAAACTAACATTGTTTTTTTGTTATGGGGACTATGGTGGATTCTGTGATAATAATATGTTGTCTTGTTAAATAAATTAGCAATGTTGATGAGTTATATTTTTATAAATGCTAGAAAAATAAGTTATTGATATTTAATATGCTTAGCAACTGGTTGCTAGGAGAAAGTTATAATTTGTTATTCAAGATACAGGCTTTTTTTTACGCTATTGTACTTGTTAGATCTTGTTTATTTCCACGTTTTTGTGATTTTCAGGTCAGATGCAATGTTCCTACACTATGTATGTTTGTATGAATGTTAAAATTATTTACTTAT
This sequence comes from Arion vulgaris, assembly GCA_020796225.1. Taxonomy (NCBI): domain Eukaryota; kingdom Metazoa; phylum Mollusca; class Gastropoda; order Stylommatophora; family Arionidae; genus Arion; species Arion vulgaris. The sequence goes on from CM036772.1 coordinate 15,600,493, forward strand.
TACTAAATGCTAACAATTATATTTGTTTCTATTGTTTGTCAAGCCTTGTAGGACATGACCAGGCATACGACAATCTTGACTGTGGTCCAGAAGATACATTGCCATCTTTTCGACCTGCAAAGCTCCCTGGTCTGCATCTGCCAGATGTCATAACAAGAAACGATCATCAGCAGTATCTCACCCCTCGTAAGTAATTATTAACAATAGGGGAGTGTATGGCAATTTTTCTTATCTTACAGTATGGAAAAAGATGTGATTGATAAGTGCATTATGACTGATTTTGTGATTGATAAGTGCGTTATGACTGATTTTAATGTATGTAAAACTGACAACTGTGTGTTCATGTTATTCACATTGTGTTAACTGCATTTCCATGCATTTTGTAAAGTAGCATTGCAGGTTTTGAATCTGAATTCCCAGTCAGTGTATTTTAACTAATATAATTTCACAAATATAATGTTTTTAAAAATATTTTTTCTCATCTACAGTAAGCTTCTTCAAGCTGTATTTTTGTACAGAATTGTTGCAGCAAATGTGCAATTTTACAAACCAACAAGCAGCTGCAACAGGCACACAGTTATCATATGGTACATGGGCAGACCTACATGAAGAGGAACTTTTAAAATTTGTTGGTCTGCTCATGTACATGAGTCTAGTACAGGCTCCAAAAGCAGAGTTATATTGGTCTAGTAAGCAACTCTTTCATGGTGTGGGCTAGGCTTTTATGTCTATAGACCGATATAAAATAATTCAAGCATTCTTGAAAATCTACAAACCTGAAACTGAGCGAGCTGACGAAAAACCAAAAAAATTAGGTTCGTGCATGATTTTCTAGGATGAAATGTATGAGTTTTGGCAGCGCATGAGTGTATTAGTGTAGATGAGAGAATGGTTAAGAATAAGGGAAGATATGGGTTTAGACAGTTCATCAAGGATAAGCCAACAAGTGGGGATGAAATTATGGGTGGTTGCAGATTCAATAACGGGATATACATATAATTTCAATGTTTATACAGGGAAAGACGCAGCCTGCTCAACTCAAGGATTGGGATACGATGTTGTTTATAAATTATGTAGATCTATTTTCCAGCAAGGGTATCAAATTTTTATGGATAATTTGTATACTTCTTTTCATTTATTTGTAGATTTATTAAAAGTGAAGACTTTAGCATGTGGGACTATTTTGGCAAATAGAAAGGGATTTCTTCAAGAACTAAAAGATACTAAATTATTTAATAGAAATGCTAATAGGGGAAAATGAGATGGGTTAGGAAAGGTAATGTGGGATTTGTTCAATGGAAAGATAATAAAATAGTTAACTTAATCAGCACTATGCATAAGTCTGTAAGTAGTAATACATTTTGTACCGCAGGACAAAGTCGGATGGCCAGTTTCGGAATATCTTGGTGCGTCAGCCTATAGTTATTAAAGATTATAATAAACACATGGGGGGAGTTGATAGGTCAGATCAAATGATTGGGAAATATAATGTTCTTCGTAAAACATCAAAATATTGGAAAACTCTCTTTTATCACTTTATTGACATTGCTAGGGTTAATTCTTTTATACTATTTCAGGAATACCGCTGCCAACATCAGGATATTCCGGAACTGGTCAGACCGAAGAGATATAGTCAGTTATATTTTACTATAGAGTTAATTAAAGAGCTAGCTAACTTTGATAAAGACAATCAAGTTCCCTTGCTGGATAATAGAAGTAAAAAATATTCTAAAATAGTACCTGGTCTAAGAAAAACTCAAAAATTGTGTTAGATGCTATAGGATTAGAAAAGTTGAAAAGAAATCAAAAGTTTTTTATCAGATTTGTAAAAAAAGTTTCTGTTTTAATCAGATATGAAATTGCCTGGTTAATGAACATTCTGTGCCTGGGGTTTCCTTGAGTCATGTTTGCAAGATGCCAGATAACTTTTTCCTGTCTATTTTGTATATCATATATCATTATCATTTTGTCGAGTCTGTTTACTCATATTTTTTTCATATTTTTGTTCAATAATATCTTTTACTTGCTATGGTTAGAAATTATATACCTATTTAACGTTTATGTATCATACTATAAGTGTTAGTTCTTTATGGGCTGTTTACTAGACCAATTCTGCATCATTTTCTTGTATGTCATATTTATTGACTTTTTCTTTAAAATATGAAAATATGCATGTTTTATAAATATTATGATTATTGCCTTTCATATTGTCCAAACATGTTTAATTTTAGATATGTCCTGGATAAATGAATATTCTAAAAGACTGGAATAAAATATTTCATTATATTTGTCATACTTTTTTTTTTCTTCTTTGTGACTGTAAAATTATTTGTCATTTGTAGAAAAATCTATTTTTAGACTTTTCATAAGTAGGTCACGGATATCATAAATTACATCACACATATTTTAAAACTACATATCTTGATAGACCATCCAATTAGCTTTCCAACCATATATAACATGCCTATTTTCAATGCAAAGAATTTGTATGTTTGCTAAATATAGAGCAGGACATCAAAATATCAAAAACCTTAAAACCCCACAATGGTTAAGAGTTAGTTGTTTGCCTTGCCATCTATAGCAATGCCAATAGCTTCCCTCAAATGAACGTATTCCTCTGATCGTAGTTTTGTTTAGTTTAATCGAATATAGAGCAATTTAGCAACATAGCTAACAAACATTGATGGAATAGTTGACGATAACTTAAAATATGATTTGCAGTATCTATGATCATGATTAGAAATGAGTAGAAACAAACCTGGATTGCGTATTTTAAATTCAGCTTGTTTGAAAAATTGACTTGAATCATACGTCATCGAATCTTGTGTATATATACCGTAGACTTCCGAAAGAAACTCGATGAAATTTGAACACGTACATAGTACTGTAGTTTTCAATTCAAAAAATGACAAAATAGCAACGTTTCGACCAACAAGCGCTTTTATCAAGCAAACGAACAAAAGGAGGGCAATTAAAATGAAACACAATGGACAAATACAGCGTTATGGCCTGAAAAATGAATAACGAAAATGTAACACAAAACACACATAAAATCAGAAAGAAAGGAATGAAACATCTAGAAATATAACTTGAATACATGCAATATACCATTATAATAGCATGGGAAGAGAAATACGAAGCATAGTGGAATAGCGAGGCGGTCGCAGACATACAAAGAATAACCGATTTCCGAGTACGATGCGATCATCGAGAACATGATCGGATGGTTACCGACATCGGTTACTTAAATGGCCAGTATCATTGAAATGGGTGGCAAGGTCACAGAGCATTGGCGTCGCGTTGTTGGGCGAATGGTACCGGTTAGCCCCGATATGCCTTAGCATTGCTACAGATAATGGCATAGATAAGATATGGGGATCTGCATGTGAACTCATCGTCAAGAAACGTCTTCAAGGAAAGTAGAGCGTCTGTATCACATAGCACACGTACAGTAACGCGACGCATGACAGCCAAATGAGTCTGATATTGACTTAAGATTGCATCACATTCCCGACTCTGTCCCGTTCGAAGACCAGCGATGTTGGAAGACGAACGTTTCAGGTCCTGATCTGGAGAGATTTATCGAATAAACATGACCAGGGTCATGGGTGGTAAGTAGTTTACTGTCAGAGTACAGGGTTCGCGCTGGAAGGGCTTGCCGGCAGCGATTTTAACTCGGGATAGCTCCGGAAGCAGCTACGAAAGCATCTCGCGAGCTCATCGAAATCATCGTTCTCAAAGGCGACGAAGACGTAAGATCTGCGAGATGGCAAGAGACATAAGCTGGTGGGAAGAAGAGAAACGGTATCAGAGACTTGAATATACCGATGTAGGACAGTGATAGGCGCAGGATAGCAGTCAAGAAAGCCGACACAGAGCGGAGAGCGTGAGAAGAAACGAAGGGTTGAAAACATTAGAAAATATGAAGCGTGAAAATCGGCCAGCATAGGATGCCAAACAGTCATAGCATCAGGATAGACAGACAGTAAAGACCAGTGTTCAAGATAACCCATGAATAGACAACAGGGCCCATTATACCATGGCACCACACTGCCAAAAATTGGTCACAACCGAAAGGAGTAAAAGTGAGAACTAGCCGCAAGAGGAGAGCAGAAGTTGACACAGGATAGCTTCATTGAGAGAACGAGAGTAGGTGTCGTCAGGATGAGGAAGGTACAATAGACACATCAGGAAGAGACGGTAGTCACTGTAACTCATGGTAGAAAGAAGATAGCGTGGTTTGTATCCCCTTTAAAATGCCAAGTCACCACACTCCGTCATTTTTGGGAAAGGGTACAAACCACGCTTTGTCTGTCTTTTCTACCATTGAGTTGCTACCGAGAGAACCTACCGTCTCTTCCTCCTTGATGTGTGCTCATTGTACACTTATATACCTCATCCTGACGGCCTTATAGCTCTCCAGTTCTTCTCAATAGGAGAACTAATCAACTTGTGTCAACTTCTGCTCTCCTTCGTCTTGTGGAACTAGTTCTCACTCTAACTTCTTCTGTTTAATGACCAATTCTTTGAGCAGATCAGTGGGGATGCCATGGGTACTAAAATGGACCTAGTTATGCTTGTCTATTCATGGGTTATCTTGAACACCTAGTATGGACTACATATGATGGCCCCCTTCCGTCTGTCTATCACAGATACATTGATGGCTGTATTGGCATCACTGATATGCCTGAAGCCGATTTGTCACGCTTCATTAATTTCATTAATGTTTTCAACCCTTCTATTCGTTTTACTTCACACATCTCCACTACTTGTGTCAACTTTCTTGACATTACTATCACCTTACGCCTATCCGCTATCACTACATCAGTATATTACAAGTCTACTGATGCACATAGTTTTCTCCTCTATACTTCTTCCCATCCCCGGGCTTGTCGTGACTCTTTGTCATTCTCGCAGATCTTACGCCTTCGTCGCCTTTGTAGCGAGGACGATGATTTTCTTGAGAGAGCTCGCGAGATGCTTGATTTCTTTCGTAGGCGACTATACCCGGAGAAGGTGCTTGTCTCGGCTATGCATCGAGTTCAGAAAATCACTCGTCAGCAGGCCCTTACCAGCCAGCATAGGACTACTAACTCTGACAGAGTAAAACGTATCTTAACTTACCACCCCCATAGTTCCCTGGTGAAAAATGTTTTATTCCGTCATCTGTCTCTCCTTAGATCAGATCCTGAGACCTGTTCTGTCTTTCCCAACTATCCTTTGGTGTCTTACAGACGGGACAGAAGTCTTAAGGATATGTTGGTACACAGTCGCCTTAAGTCCAATATCCAGACTCATTTTGGCACTGTCCAGGTGGCGTCGGCGTTGCAACACGTGTGCTTTGTGATACAGACGCGTACTGTATCTTTCCTTTAGGCACGTTTCTTATTGACGATGGGTTCACATGCGAGTCCCGTAATCTTATCTATGCCATTATCTGTAAGCGTTGTAACAAGGCATATATCGGCGAGACAGGCAAGAGGCTCAGTGACCGATTCGCCCAACACTTACGCGACATACGCCAATGCTCTGTGACCCTGTAGCCACCCATTTCAATGATACTGGCCATTTAGGTGCTCACGATGTCCAGGTCACAGCCATCCGATCATGTTCCTCGGATGATCGCAGTCGATTTGCTCTGGAGAATCGGTTGATTTCTTTGTATGGTACCTTGCGACCACGCGGGCTCAACGTATTACATTCTTATGCTTCTTAGTACTTTCTCTCCCATGCTTTGTAATCTATATGGGTATATGTTGCATGTATTCAAGTTATATATTTACTAGATGTTTCATTGTTTTTTTCCGTTCTATTTCTAGTTTTTATGTGTGTTTTTGTGTTACATTTATTTCGTTATTCGTTTTTATTCCAGATTTTCCTTAGATACGTTTGTATTTGGTCGTCCATTTGTGTTTCATTTTAATTTGTCACTCCTGTTTGTTCGTTTGCTTAATAAAGGCCTTGTTGGTCGAAACGTTGCTGTATTTTGTCATTGTTTTTGTAATTTGTAAAACTACAGTACTTTGTAATTACGTGTTTTGCCAATCAAATAGTTTTACTGCAGTTCCATATATATATATACTGATGAAATTTGCGTGTTTTTCGATTTTTTTAAAGATTTTTTCTCTAAAATTATCAGTGCTACCTATTTCAAACTGTGACAGGTAGCATTCCGACATCAAAACAAACATAAACAAACATATCCTATAAATTTCAGCTAAATCTGATGTGTATATACTAATACGTACACCGTAGACTTCCGGAAACGTTAATGGCAATTTGGTAGAAACTCTGATGAAATGAGCGTGTTATTTTTTAATAGATTTTTCGAAAACTTCAGCGCTACCTATTTTAAACTATGACAGGTAGCATCCCGACATCAAAACAAACATATCCTGTCAATTTCAGCTCAAACTGTTCAGTAGTTTCCGAGTCTCTAGGTAACAAACATACAAACAGGTCATTTTTATATATATAGATTAATGAATTGTTACGACCACACATGCACATTACTATAGTTCGTTTACAAATGTTTGCACTCAGTCAAGTTCAATTTTCTCAAAAAGTATCTGTCGTATTAATTTGAAATTGTGCATGCAGTCTTATATTTACGATGACCAAAGGAATATGTATTGACAGGTCAAAATTCAGCTCAGATTTTGCATATCGGCGAATTTCTTTGATGTTTTGCGAAAACTTTAGCAAAGCTACGCAAAGAACTAATTTTTACAGTGATACACTTTATATAGGTTAAGGATGTCATCAAAGGAGGATCCCTATTCATATAGTGATGAGTGCCATGTATATAATTAACATAGACATATAATTAGCATAGACATATGGAAGAATTATAAAATAGAAATTGACTGGAGTATGACAATAATATATTTCTAACCTCATTCTTTTTCGGACGAGTCCAGTAGATTGATGACTGTTCTAGGCTGAATTAAATGCAAACAATCATTTCTCCAATATTCATCTTCTTCTTTCAAGACATGGTCCTCACATTTTATCCAGTAAGCTTTATCAACATTCGATAGCGCAGCGTGGGTTAGTAACTTGACGTCAGACAATTTGAATGTAGTATTTTCTTCTGCCACTTGTCCTTTAATTTTAGCCCACACAAGTTCTATTGGGTTTAAATGTGAATGGTACGGTGGAAGTCTCAAACACCTATGACCATGCTCCTCTATCATCTTGTCAATTTGAAATTTCTTTGACTTTTGTGTCTGCTTTACAAGGGGCAACAATTCTGGTTTGAAATAAGTTTCATTGAACGGAATATTTTCTCTGATGAGCCACATCTTTATTGCGTCTTGTGTGCTCGATGTCGTAGGTATTTTGTATTCTTGTGATATAACATTGTGATATGATGCATTGTCCATTATGAGACAAGATGGTCTATCTAAAGATGGAAGAACTGTTTTCTCGAGCCAATTTCTAACTATTTAGCCATTCATCTCTGCGTGATAATCCCTATTGTCTGTAGACTTTGAAACGAAAACGAGTTCAGCATTCTGCAATAACCCATTATGTATACTACCACCGTGGGCTATGACTAAACGTTGTCTTTTCCTACTTGGTACATATCGCTTTATCCTTCCATCTACTGACTGCCATTCCTTTGCATTGACGTGATGTGCATTGATCCATGTTTCATCAAAATACACAATATCATAACTTTCTCTGCCCATTTCTCTTACTTCACGTAGGTACTTGCTTCTCATGACTACTAAATGCGGCTGCTCGTAAATAATATTTCTTCCACTCGTATACTTTCTAAAGGTGAAGCCTAATGTCCTTATAACTTTCCACAACGTACATTTAGATAACTCAATGTCATTGTTCTTCCTTAAACAAGTATGCAGCTTTCTTACAGTCACTGTTTCTTTGCAATCCAACATTTTCACAATTGCTCGTCGTATAACCTCCTTGTCAAAGCTATCTACAATTGACTTTCTACCGGCTATTTGCTTATTATTTGGAGGGTTTATTCTTGATTCATGCATTATTCTACGAAATACCGTTTACACAAACCCAAAGCATGCACTGTTCTCTTTTCGGGGTTTAAAATAGATTGATAAAGTCTTCCACGATCAGCTTCTCGACTAAAATATAAGTACAGCTTAATTGCAATGCTTTGAAGTGTGCAGAATTTCACTTTCAATCCCATTCTGTAATATAGCAAGAATCAGCCAACGTTTCTGGTAAATGGTTTCTGGTAAACTCACCCACTACCTGTATTGGTATAGACTTTACTTCTGAGCATATCCGTTCAAGTGTAACACCAGCTTCTAAACGGCAAAAAAACCGTGCGCACGAGAAAATATGTTGTTGACAACAGAAGTTTGGGTGTGAAGCTGTAAAATCTTTTAAAAAATGTGTCCTTTTACACTGACAAGAGTTTTATATACCCATATAAACAAACATGGAAATAAGCTGTACAATCTACAAGACAAACATGTTTTTGTTTGGTCATTCATATTTCAAGTTTGTATGTAAAATTTCATCATCGTAGTTGAAATGGTTGAAGAGTTATATATTTTTTAACAGGGGCAAACATTTGTAAACGCACTATAACAGAATGTGCGCTTCAAAGAACAATGCTACTCCGATGAAGAGGATACATAGCAAAAGCCGTCCACGCAAAATGGTAACCTCAGAAATAACAGAGACAGTGAAAAACAACACTATTTATGCAGCGTATACAAAAACCCATTCTAGAATGTCTTCTTTTGCTGGTGTTGAGAGGCAAATCATAATTTTTTGAAAAGATTACTTCTCATCGGACAATTTAAACTATAAATAAAAAAATTAGCTAGCGAGTCCATCTCTCTCCAGATGAATCGTTAGACTTTGTTTCCCATTCTACGTCGCTGAGAGGGGGGATCATCATCAAATAGCTTGTCCTGAGCAAAACGTTGCCACCCCAACAGTCCTCCAAAATTACTCTCTCTCATAGGCCAGATTTCCTGCCTCTGCAGCCGTCATGTTCAAACCATCAGTTATATCCTGAATCCATCATCTCTGTGGTCTTCTTATATGTCCAAAATATCACAGTTTTCTTTTTTATTTGTAACATCAGCCAGTTTTCTTTGATTTTGTGTTCTTTCTGGATAGATCTATTTGTTCTCTTCTCTGTCCATGATAAACGGATGACTCTTCTGTAACACTTATATTCAAAAGCACATATGAGCTTTTCCACTGCCTTATTAAATGTTCATGCTTCACAACCATACATTGCCACTGGGAATATGCATGCTCTTAGTATTCTAGTATTTATTTTATTTTCAGTCCCGTTCCGTACTGTTTTTTTTTGTTTCATTTTGTGAAGTCTTGTTTGTTCTTCATTTAATTTCTTTCATCCCATTTCCATCTGTTGTTAGGAGTGAACCAAGATATTTAAAACTGTTTAGATTTTCTACTTTCTCTCCGCTGATAAAACTATATTTTGTCGTGTTCGTTTTATCTGTTGTCAGTATTTTTGCCACATTGAGATATATATTTTGTTTTTCACATTTATCTTTCCCATTTCCTAATAATTTCTCAAACCCTTTCTGTGATATTGACAGTAACACTGTTTCGTCATCGCATCGTAGTTCAGGTATTTCTCTTTCTCCAATTATAAAAGGATCATAGTGTTCTTTTCTGCTATCGTCTGTAACATTCCTCATGATGTTTTCTGCATATATGTTAAACAGACAAGGCGACAGAATGCAGCAATTCTAATTCCTGCCTTATGTCAAACCAATCTGATCTATCATCACATGTTCTTTCATCAGCCATTTGATTCCTATAAAGATCTCTTTTGATCTTTATTAAATGTAATGGAAATCACATTTCTCCCCATAATCATCCACAATTCCTTATCCTCTACACAATCAAATGCCTTTGAGTAGTCAATAAAACATAAGTATAGATCTAAATTATACTCTCTAGATTTTTCTATGTTTGTTCTCATGTTAAATATATGGTCACGTGTACCTTTAATCCGTCTAAACCAAGCTTGAGTTATGTTGATATTATCTTCCACTTTTCTATACAGTCTTTTCATAATAATTTTTAATAAGATTTTAATTTGCGTGGACAATCAATACCACTGTTCTATAGTTGGTACATAATTTGGTGTCTCCCTTTAGGTATTGGGATAAATATTGATCTTTTCCATTTCTTTGGCCATATTCCTGCTTTCTACATATTGCATAATATATTTGCAAGTTTTGTTCTCCTACTGCTTTGATAAAACCTGCTGAAATATTATCACATCCTGGTGATTTTCCCATCGGCAAGATTTGTTTTGCCCATTTTCTCTCTCTCTTTCGCCATCGTTCTTAGCGATTTTTATCATTCTATTGCAATATGTAAACAGCCAAACATCAGAACGGGATGTACGTGCACAGCCTTCAGTACCAATTGTAGGTCAAGTGCTTATCTTTCGGTGGTGTGTTCGGTTTCAACCAGCGTTTGTGTGCGGTTCGCTCTCCGCTAGCCTTTGCTGTCCCCAACCAAAACCCACACGGCAGCAGGTTGCTATTGTCTTTCAGGGCAGCGACCCGTAGACGAACTACCCTCCCGAGCTGATCAGCGTCATCTGCCCAGCAAACCGGTTGATTTGTGAACTACTTGGTTTGCCGCACGTCCAGTTTTGTGTACGGTTTGCACCGCTAGACTTTGATTGTCCTGAATCAAACTACAAGGCAGCAGTAGTTCCCTGCGAGCGGAAACGCGCACTGGCTTTACCTCTGCTGTGCTTTCCATTTGTTTTGCACTTTCGGGTTGGGCGCAAACCCTCGTGCCTGCTGCGCTTGCCGCGCTTGCTGTGCCTGCCGCTCTTACTGTGCCTTCCTTGCATGTTGTGCCTTCTTTGCATGCCGTGCGATGCCTTGCCATGCTCGCCTGCTCCTCGGTGGAGCCTACTATGGCATCGCCAGCGTGCGTGCTATCTCTGCCTTGGTGCCTGGTCACCATCAGTTTACGACGTGCTCAAATTTTTCGTGCCTATGTACCATTTGCCTGGGATGTCCCCCGCCTGTGACTCAACGCGGTCCCGCACCCCTGTGATGGGGTAACGGCTTTCGCCACCGGAGGGTCCACCTGTGCATTGCTCGTATGCGTGCACGCTCTGCCCTGGTGCCTACCTCACCAATTGGTAAATTCATACAGTGGTCCCACGTGGACGTCAACTCGACTTCCAGCTCGCTCATCGTCTCAAGAAAGAGAGCTCAAGAGAGAGTATGCGCGGGCTCCGAATTTATCCCCACGCGGCTTGACGTCTCCTCGAATGCTTTGAGTCGTGCCCCCATCTATGTGATGCGGGCCAGAGTTTTGACCTATGTGGACCAACTCGACACCACGCATACTCATTGGCTCAAAAGGGCGGCTCAAGAGAGAGCATGCGTGGTTTTTGGTTTCACCCCATGCGGTTCCACGTTGATCTTTGCAGCTTTTTCCATCGGCTGGGAGAGGCGAGCATTAATAGTCACTCTAGGAGTTCGCTTGTCTGTGTTGCGAGCGGATCCCATCTAGCGTAACTACCTTTGCATCTCTACTTGCCCCAGAGTAGCTCTCCACGGCACCTGCCCTCTTAGCCAGATCGGAACTACCGTCTGTTACCACGGTCACCACGTGGAGGTGAGGGCAGGGGATTAGTGTCAGCACCTTAATCTCGCGCTCCATTGTTTCCATGCGATTTTGACCCTTTCTCTAGCGATGGTATTGACTTGTTCACTGTGATTATTTCAATGTTTGCTCTACTGTCCTTTTCGCTTCTGTGCATATAAATTTCGGTGCAATATTCTATCCATCTGTGGAGAATTTCTGCACGTTCTGTTAGGGTTCTTCCTAAACTATATTTTATTGCATTTAGTTTTGGTTTAAACCTTATGGTAATTGATCTTTTTTATAAACATTTTCTGCTCTCTCCCTTTCTTTTGGTGTTCTTCTAACCTTGCATAACAATTTTGTAACTATTGCTTTTTATCTCTTCTTATTTTCTTCCTTCTTTCTTTTGTTATATTTTTGTTAACTAGTCTACGGGACATCCTTAAGCAATGTGGAGTACCCGTTTGACCTCCCCCGGCAGGGTCACGTGGAAACAATGGGAGCAGGTGGTGGACGTAATAGTCTATCCTGGGTGTTCGAATTCTGGTTCACAGGCGCCAAACAATGTAACCATCAAACTCCCTGGCTACTGATAACTATTTAATATTCTTCTTCTATCCTTGTGATCTCTCCTGTCAACACGGCCCAAATATGTATCAGGGTAACCTCCTGATAATCTCTACTAATATTCTTCGACACGTATTTACTACTACTATCAACACCATCCACAACTACGTACATAGACTACAAATAAAAGAAATGGCCGTCAAGTACATCGTACATCTATGTGAGAATCAAACCCGATTCTCAACTTTATTTCTTTATATTTACTTAATTAAATATATCATCTATGTTCAAAATAATAGCACATACATCAAATTATCAAAATAAAGAAAATCAACAATTCAAAGCACATACCAATGCACATAGCTGAAAAAATATACCTACTAACTAATATTCATTGTCTCCCCTAAGTGATATCTAATACCCTGACATCCTATCTCTAAAAATGTTCACTGTTCACTGTTTACCTTGCTCGCGATGTCCTTAGAATAAAATACTTGTTCGGTAACAATACGTTATACCGCTTCTAGCTAGAGTTGCTGTCCTAATAGTATACACGAAAATGTCTCTGCTACTGGTTAAAATAATGCATCCTGAAAAAATGGCTGACATCTCTCTCTCATATACTGTTATAGCCTCTCCGTCGGGTCTGGCCTACCCCTGTTAGTTTAGCTCACCGCCTAGTTTTCTAACTCTGACAACTAGTCCTCCGGTTCTAATGTAACCGGTTCGCATTTGAACAGGAACTCTCTCTGATTTGGACAAAATCTCCGTGGAGTTCTACATCTACGTCTTAGTTTGGCTCTCGCTCTCTGTCTGCAACTCAGTTCAACCTACTGCCTCTGTCTCTATCCGAATGCCATCTAAAGTTGTGTGTTCACTCTTTTCTAACTGGCCAATATTAACTGTTTAAGTCTGTCTCGGAACTACCTACACTGACTGTTCCTGAGTACCTCTCTTTCCCTCTGTCTCTATCCGAATCGTGTGAAGATGTTCTGACCAACTGTCCCTCTGCCAAGTGTGTAGATGTTCTCTGTCCTCTGTTTCTATCCGAATGCGTGTGAAGATGTTCTCTGACCAACTGTCCTCTCGTCATGTGTGTGTAGATGTTCTCTGACCAACCGTCCCTCTGCCAAGTGTGTGTGAAGATGTTCTCGAATCTACCATATGTATTCTATTTATCCACTGGCAATTTTCTTTGTTTCCAAATCAGTCATTGTCCTTTAGTAAAATTCCACGGTCAAATCTGTTTTGTTGGCCTGGGAAAAACCCAACTAATTTGACAATCGTGACCGGACAATCACCCAGACGTTCAAAAATATAGGAATGCAATTAACCTCTCTGGCTCCAGGAAAGAAAAAACAGGGCATAAATTTTCTTCTAGTTAAGAAAAAGTCTCCTTGCTAACATATCTGGTCTGTAATTATACGTTCATAGATCAGGTATATTGTTACCCCTTTTGTTTAATTGAAAAAATAGGTGCCTAGCTGTAGCTTGGGACTAAGAATAAAGCAAAGGGAAAACCTGGTGTCATATTCCTGCACAGAGTGAGGGAGCAGCAGACAGAGAGGCAATGGTTATGTCAATGGAATAAACTTTGTATTATGTTGTGAAGTAGTTGTTGATAGTTAGTAACAATCAACATTATAGTAAAGAGTTGTATGTTTTAATTCTGCTCAAAAGCCCAGTTTCTTATTTTCATCAAACTGCTATTGTATTCTTTGCACACTTGCAGAACAGGTTAGTCTCCAGATTAATTCTGCCAAGACCAAAATTATGGACTCTACAAACTGACAGACAACATCGTAATACATGGCTAAACACTGGAGAAAGTTGAACATTTTACATATTTGGGTAGTAAATTGTCAAACAACGGAGACACTATGAAAGAAATAAACTCTCGTAGTGCTATAGCAGCTAGTGCCTTCACTAAACGAATATATGGCAATCTCAAGACTAGTATATGCAATACAAAGTTAAATTATTTAGGTCATGTGTGATTCCTGTACTGACCTACGGTTGTGAAAGTTGAAAATCAACAACGAAAATTGATAAGAAACTGGACAGCTTTGAGAATAAATGTTTCCGAAAATTATTAAAAGTAAAATGAAGTAATTTCGTTTCTAACAACACAGTGAGAGATAGAACACACCAACAACCCGTATAAAATATTATAAGGAAACGAAGGTGGAAATATTTAGGTCATGTTCTTAGATCAGACGAAAAGATACTAAATCGACAAGTCCTTATGTGGTCACCATTTGGGAAAAGAAAACGTGGAAGACCAAAAATCACTCTTCGAAGAACCAACCAACAAGAAAGTAAACTATTGGGATGTAAACCATACAAGATCTCCAACTGTTAGCAACCAACCGCATCGCATGGAGATCTAAACCTCTGCCTCTATGTGCGCCTTTGGCACGAAGAGGAACAAACTAGCTAACTATTGTAATTCAATGTTAATGCAATGTACTATATGTTGTCACTTTATGATTATATATGTCAAACAATACAGAGGTTTACAGTGTTAGAATCACTTAAATGTCAGATCTACCAGTTAATCAGTGATTTACAATATGTTAATATTCTCTTTTAAAACACGTTTTTACGAGTCTATTTCGAACACAACAATAATGATTCGCGTAATTTATTAGTCATCAATACTTAACACGTGGTCTGGGAGCATCAATAACCATACATTAGATTTGTACTGTATAAACCACAACTTCTTGTCCTTTTCATTTTCAAAATTTGGTACGCCTATAGATTGACATCAACTACAGCTACTTCTTTATCGTGTCTAGAGACTGTGAGTTTTTATTTAATTAAATGTATTTTTATTCTGACTTTATTTAGGCTTCAAATGTCTATATATATATATATATATATATATATATATATATATATATATGTCACTATAAGAGATAAGAGAGTGGAACATCATGAAAGACATGCACTTTCCAACACACATAATACAACTCATAGAATTCTATACCAATGAACAACAGGCAACAATTAAAATAGGAGGTGAAATAGCTGAATGGTTCGAGATTCAAAAGGGGGTACGACAAGGATGTATTTTGTCACCATACTTATTCAATATATATGCAGAGAACATCATGAGGAATGTAAAAGACGATGCCAATTATGTGAATTACGACCCTCTCACTATAGGTGGCAAATGCATACTAGAGCTTAGATACGCAGACGATACAGTATTATTATCCAGCAGCAAAAAAGGTTTGGAAACCTAATCATGACGACCAAGAAACATAGTGAAGACCAACATCTATATTTGAATACAAAAAACAAAAATCATGTCAACTGACAAAGCAAAAGGCTCACCTAACATCAAAGTAAACAATGAAGAACTCCAATGTGTAGAGAGCTACGAATATCTGGTCTCACAATTAACAATAACGGTGACTGCTCCAAAGAGATCTCAAGAAGATTGGCAATAGCAATCAAGAAGTTAAACACAATGAAGAACATGTGGCAAAGCACCTGCAAAAGACTAAAATAAAAAATATTGAGAGCATGCATTTTCCCAGTGGCTACCTATGGTTGTGAATCATGGACTATTACACAGAAATAAAGAAAGAAAATCCAGTCCTTCGAAACTAAATGATACAGAAAGATCCTACGAATACCATGGACAGAAAAAGAAAGAACACTGATGTCCTGAAAGAACTAAATGTTAAAGAGAAGTTGCTGATAAACAACATACTATACAGAAAAATTGCATACTTTGGTCACATCAAGCGTCACGATGGCCTGGAAAGAATAATATTAGAGGGCAGGGTTCCAGGACGCAGAGGAAGACCAAGAAGAAGATGGCTACACGATATTACAGAAACCATGAATATGACCATCGACGAAGTGGGTGAACTGTCAAGAGACAGAGTGAATTTCAGATGTGTTGCAAAGAGAGCAACGTCCCATAAAGGATACGTTCCTTGATTATGATAAGAGATTTGTGTGTAATCATTTGTCACAAACTAACCGACTAGAGAAATGTTTCAGTTTGAATATCAACGTAGAATTGTTTCAATCAAATAGTCTTATGGGGATTCTGTCTTGAAACTTTTTCGTTGCTTTGGTATTATTGTAGAATTTGTATACATTTTGAAAGATTATGACTTAGAATAGTAGAAAAAATTAGTAAATAAAAGATCACAGGTTACTATGGAAACAATACAAGAATGGGCTAAGACAACATTTCAAATCCTAAGGTTCTGAAGTATGAATATAAATGAATTCTGTTTGCGCTTCTAAGGAGCAATTGTAATATCTACAAATTCCACATTCTTTTAGGATATATTAAATATTACATTTTTATTAATTTTTGGGCAAACACACACCCCAAACAATCTTTTTGACTGAATTTGAGGAATTTTATCTAAAAATAAAAAAATTAAATATTTCATATATCCTAAAATCATGTGTAATATTTTAGATATTACAATTGTGCACCTTAGAGTGAAAACATAATTCATTTACATTCATTAGATTCAGAGCCTTTGAGATTCGAAATTTTGTTTTTGGCGGTCATTTTGTATTGTTTCCATGGCAACAGCTTAACAATTATTTTTTAAATAATTTTTTTCCACTATTCTAAGTCATAATCTTTCAATATGGTTATACACATTTTACATTAACATGAAAACAACGAAAATAGCTTCATGATCCCCATACTAGCGAATTTCAGTTTGAATATCAACGTAGAATTGTTTCAATCCTCAAATAGCTCTTAAGTGTACCCAACCTTAATTAGGTCACAGAACATCTATGAGAAGTAAACGCTACAAGTGTTAAGTCAACCAAGTCAAACATCTTGTACTGTTTATCAAATTAAAACAACAACAACTGGATAAACATATATTTCTCGAATACGATAAGGTATAAAAGCAGTTATTATAACTTATTTTATGTTTTTATTTTATGCGATTTGAATTGCAAGAAAGTTGATCATAAATTGTAGAATAATACTTTACAAATGAGTGTTACGTTTCATAATACAACTCTCATTATTATCATGCAAATTGCTCTAAAAGTTTACGTTGTATGCTCAATATCTCATGGTGACATATTTTGTTGGCTTTGACAAGCTTAAGTTTAAAATAAACATAAAATATATTTCTTCATATTATAAGAAAATTAACTGTCACAGAAACTGCTTAATTAGCTTGCATTTCAACTTATTTTCTACATGTACAAACCACGCATTTCTCTCTCTCTCTGCATCGTTCGTATGTCGTTTTTATCATTCTATAGTGATATATAAACAGCTAAACATCAAGAACGGATTGACGTGCACAGCCTTCAGTAGCTATTGAGCTCAGGTGTTATCTTTAGGTGGTGTGTCTGGTTTTAACCAGCGTTTACTGGTTCGCTCCCGTTAGTCTTTTCTGCACCTAGCCTGCAAGGCAGCAGGTTGCTATTTACATTTAGGACAGCGACCCTTAGACGGCCTGCCCACCCGGGCTTATGAGCAGCATCTGCCCAGCGAACCTGTCATTTTGTGGTTACCTTGGTTTGCGCCCGTCCAGTTTTGTGTACGGTTTGCTCCGTTATCCTTTGCTTGTTCCCAATCAAACTACAAGGGAGCAGTAGTTCCCTGCGAGCAAAAACGCGAACTGGCTTCGTCTCTGCTGGGCTTTCCAGTGTTTTTTCAGCAAATTCGAGTGGTCCGCACACCATTTTTCCTGCCGTTCCCTGCTGTTTTGCCTGTTCGTGGGCCCACCCGTGCATCGCCCGCATGCATGCACGCTTCGCCCTGGTGCCTTCCTCACCATTTCCGTCCATTTTCACCGTGCTCACATTTGGCTGGGCTGTCCCCGCCTGAGACTTGACCCGGTCCCCACCACTGTGATGGGGCTTGGTTTCGGCCCATTGGTCCACCGGCATCTTCCGCATGCGTGCTCGCTCTGGTGCCTACATCATTATTTTCATCAATTCCCTCGATATATGTCATTTACCCAGGGAATCTGGCATTTTCGCTGACAACTATACACCGCTGCTATCTACATTTTGGGAACTTGGTCAAATTCTTAACGGACATCGGCCAGGAGATGCGTGCGTTGTTCAGGGATTGTCATACCTGCATTGCTTTTTTCGTGCTTGCACTACTACCACTACCAGTAGATCTCCTTCTATCCCCGTTACTTCCTTAGCCAGACCGGAACCAAAGTATGTTTCCAGTGTCACCACTTGGAGTGGGGGACAGGTCTGATTAGTGCCGGCTCACTAATCTGGCACACCTCATGCAACTTTGACCTCACCACACATTCTAATTAGCTTTCATTTCAACTATTTATCTGCTGTATAAACCACACCTTCTAATTAGCTTTAATTTTAACTATTTATCTGCTGTATAAACCACACATTCTAATTAGCTTTAATTGTAACTATTTATCTGCTGTATAAACTATACCTTCTAATTAGCTTTAATTTTAACTATTTATCTGCTGTATAAACCATACCTTCTAATTAGCTTTAATTTAAACTATTTATCTGCTTTATAAACCACACTTTTCTAATTAGCTTATTTCAACTATTTATCTTCTGTATAAACCACACATTATAATAAGCTTTCATTTCAACTATTTCTCTGCTGTATAAATCACGCATTCTAATTTAGTTCTTTTGAACTATTTCTCTTCTGTATAAACCACACATATATAAGTTTCATTTCAACTATTTCTACGTTTACACGCTGTCAGTAACTACATCGATTAATTATTCGTGTTTAGTCACACGAGTTTTTGAAAACAATTATTTATATGTTGGCTTTATTTATGCTTTAAATGTCAGCATTATCAAATAGCTTGTCCTTTGGAATGTCTCCCTGTCATAGCCATATGTCCTGCCTCTGCAGCGATCGTCCTCAAACCATCAGTTAATCCTTAAACCATGTTCTCCTTGGTCTTCCTCTTGTTCTCTTTGCCTGTATGTCTCTATCCATGATGTCTTTCTATTTGTTATCAGCCAGATTTCTTGATTTTTAATTCTTCTGGTAGTCTATTTGTTCTCATATCTGTCCATGATATACGGAGGACTCTTCTGTAACACTTATATTCAAAAGGAAATATACTATAAAAGTAACCATATGTATAGGTGTATATCATCATCATCAGGAGCCGTGCTGGCTGACATAGGCGATCATGGATCTCCACAAATCTCTATCGTTCGTTACCAGGACTCCGGTATATTTAAATTGCTGCACATGTCTTAGCTCAGTCTCATTTACAGTGATGGTGCATTTTGGCAAAATCTGCTTTTTTGATATGATCATAATTCTGTGTTCTTAATATTCAAACCGAGTCCTTTGTTGTTACTTTCTGTCACAACCTTGTCAACTAATTTCTGGAGCTCATCAGCTTATCTCAGGTTATTTATGATATGTCCTCCCACAGCTATTCCAGGAATATCTTTATAGACCTAAAAATGCTTCACAATACAGTGAGAACAGGTCTGGTGATAATACGCATCCTAGTCCAACTCCCTTTTTGATCCTCTTGAAATTTCCTATCATTTTGTCTATTCTTATAGCTGTGTTTGTACAAAGCTATGTTCTGAATGACTTAGATCTTGCTGCCAATAAATGTTCTGAATGACTCTTAGATCTTTGCTGCCAATATATGTTCTGAATGATTTGAGATCTTGCTATCAATATATGTTCTGAATGACTCTATAGATCTTGCTGTCAATAAATGTTCTGAATGACTCTTAGATCTTTGCTGCCAATATATATTCTGAATGACTCTTAGATCTTTGCTATCAATATATGTTCTGAATGACTCATAGATCTTTGCTGTCAATAAATGTTCTGAATGACTCTTAGATCTTTGCTGCCAAATATATGTTCTGAATGACTCTAGATCTTGCTAATCAATAAATGTTCTGAATGGCTCTTAGATCTTTGCTATCAATATATGTTCTGAATGACTCTTAGATCTTTGCTGTCAATATATGTTCTCAATGACTCTTAGATCTTTGCTGCCAATATATGTTCTGAATGACTCTTAGATCTTTGTTGTCGATGCCTTTGTGTCCTAGAAAATTTTGGGTGGTAATCACGCTCTGCCAGGACACATTTCTTGCAAAATTTTTCAAAATGGAATGATCTTGGAAATATGTCTATAACTTAAGTTCTTAGTAAGCTAGATTTATACTGTTGGTATCTAAATATGCAGAATTAAATTGTGAACAATCTGATAATAAATAGTTATATATGAAAATCAGTATTTATTTAGTAAATTATTGTTGTATTTCATGTTCAGAGTAACTACTACGACTTTCAAACTTGAATCAATGCTTAGCCATTGCTGAATTCTCCATCATTGTCGGTGAAATCATAAACATGAAACACTGTGTGTGTTTATTTGACTTTGGAACAAATCCATGTCTTGTTCGGCACTTTATCGACGTGGAGGATGAAACAACATCTTATAACTAAACTTTTCACACGAAAGTTCTTTTTTTCACAAAAGGAAAATATATTTGCGAATAAAACTATTAACTAAAAATTCGAAACTAAATTCTACCATGCTGTATAGTATATGAATGAAATGGGAGTTATCTGCCCGTTGAATTCTGTAAACAAAAACAGTGTCGGACGTATAGTAGCTGAACAGTAAAACAAAACGTGCACGGACTCAAACAGCGTTGGCAGCGTGTTTTGGCATAATGAGAGAACTGTTTTCTACGCTGGAAGCGTCGACTGGACACAAAGCACTCTAAGAATTTGGAAAGTTCTTGATTGTTTACATTGTCGAACGCCTTGGTGTAGTCTATAAAGCACAAGTAGAGATCTGCTTGTACTTCTATTGATCTTTCTATTAGTGTTCTTAGGAAATGTATAGTGCCCTTGCCTTCAACAAATCAACACTGTTCATCACTGACTTCTGGTCTTTTTCTACTTTTCATTTTTCTCATCGTATCCCTAGTAAGATCTTTGTCGTATGACTCATAAGACTGATAGTGCGGTGATCTTCACATTCAACCGCTCTTGATTTCTTCGGGAAAGCAATAAATATGGACTTTAGTGGAGCTTTTGGAATACAACCACTTTCACATATGTTGTTTAAAAGGTTCGTTATCACCTGTTCCTATATTTCCCAGAGCTTGAATTTCTTCTGTTATGTTATCTGGTCCTGAGACTGTCCACTCGTTATGTATTTTGTGTCATCTTCAACTTCAGCTGCAAGTGCAGGTCCCTTGCATGTGTCTTGTATAATTAGTACTTTCTGGATCATCGGAGAGCTCTCCAATATATTCCGTCCCCTTCCATTATGTTTTCTTCCCATTAATATCGTACCTTCTTGGATTTTAGACATCCAGTTCGTGGGTGTGTCTTTCTTCCTGTGATGTCATTTATTTGTTTGAGCAAAGATTTGGTGTCCTTGATGTTTTTCAATTTCACTGCATCTCAGATTGAGCCAGTTCCCTTTCTCTACACTTCACTTGTCTTTGATCTCCTTATTTAGTCTGTAATATTCTTCTATATTTTTCTTGCTGTTTCTTCTTGCATCCATTAACTGTAATATTTCTCCGTCATCCATTTCTTCCTTAAATCGTGTTTTATTTTTGGTTTGATTTCAAATGATGTTTGTCAAATTGACTCCTTTGCATTCCACTGTTCATCATTGCTTTGTATTTTGCTATTTGTTGTACCTATTCTGCACAACCCAGTTGTATTCCTCTCATATCTTGTCTGTCTGAAGTAGAGCTAAATCTAATTTGATGTTTTATGTAGCTTCTTTATTCTCATCAATTGTATTCTAACTTTTAATATTACGAGTACACGATCGCTGTTGCAACTGATCTGGTCTTGTTATAACATATATATATATATATATATATAACATCTTAATAAGTGTAATAACTCATTGTGTTACAAACTGACCTCCGTTATCCGTGTTCTGTTATAACTTCATCGTATGATTGCTTCATCTTCAAATAGCTGTCTTGGTCGATACACTTTAATTGTGTAACAGAACAGCAATGAGCAGTAAACGCTACATGTGTTAATAAAGTGAACCACGACATACATCGTGCACTGTTTATCAAAGTAAACAATGAGAGCAACATGTATCTACAGACATACAATCTGGTAGAAAAGTTGTTATTATAACATATATTTTATTTTTATTTTGAGTGTGATATGAATCGAAAGGAACTTTATCATATATCGTACAATAATTATTGAACATTTGGGTTATTTTTTAAGGAAACAAATATTTGTTAATATCACGCAAACCGTTCTAAATGTTACTGTTGTCAGTCAAACATGTCATATTAAACTTCAAATAGATTAACTACTTCTTCTTCGACGAACGCTCCATATCGTACATGTCAACCACTCTGTGTGATTTGTATGTGATCTGAGCTTCTTGGTACATGCATTATATGTACCTCTTCTACATGCATTGTAGGTCGCCTCACACAAGCTATTGTAGGTCGCAGTGGTACTATTATTTGCTTACAGTGCGGGCCCCGGCACCACACGGGAGAAATAGATGAACTAATTTTGTATGTGTCTCTTTGATGTTGATATTTTTGTCCACGGATTCCGGCTTTTAAAACGAGCTCGTCTCGTCCAATGTGGAGAGTTCTGGCTATTGACGATTGAATCATAATCTTTGTGTCAGTGAAATTTACTTTCGAATATCGTAGTTAGCGGAAACCAAAACGAAGGTCCTCCTTCAAACTGACACGTAAACACTCTTGAAGTCACCGTACACTATATGCATATATGTCTGTTGTTGGAATCAAGTCTGGCAGTAGAAGTTGTAAACAATGAACTTGTACGGTCCAGATATGAAGTAGATGGCATTTTTATCCTCTATATGTTCGTCAAGCTGACGTACACTGATGTTGCTTTTACTAGTGCAGTATTCCACATTTACACCTGCCTTTCGTTTCTGTCAGATCTGTGGCATTAAACTCATATAACCGTATAGAAACATTGTTGTTCAGGAAGCTCTATTGCAAACTTCAAACGTTTCCTTATTCTTCATCCTCTCTTATCTCTCTCTCGCGATCACCGCTTAGACTGATGTACCAGATTTTCACATACATTCTGCTGTTGTTTTTAGCGATTCCATCCCTCCGTACAGTTTTCATTTAGCCCGGTATTTTCCGGCCATGTTTCGTTTCTCAGGCCTGCTAGTGATGGACAGTCTCGCAGTCGAAGTTCTGCCGTCATGTCCGCCTCTCTTGCGGCATAGGCTAGTTGTGTCAATTTTGAATTTGTTGTAAAGGTGTGATTGGAGTCTGTTAAGGTCGGAACGGAGGAAGAATATGACAACTTGTTTGCTACGGGACAGACCAAAGTATCCATCTGTGGTGCTTTGTTGAGGATGGTCTTTACCACTCTCTCTATATCACCATCCAATAGTTGTTTTAGCCTCCTCGTAGCTGATTTCATAATCAGTCAGGCAGCTGCCCTCCTGCTTTGCAGTTGTCTGCCTCTTCGTTTCCACTTCTATTGCAGTGTGATGGGATCCACAGAATGACTGTGCATTTGAATGAGTTGTTAATACCTGAGGATCGTTTAGCCTGCTTTAGCTCTATGCCCTTGAGCTGTTTAGTGCCTTGATGGCTGACAGGTAGTCCGTGAATATCACTACTTTGTTATGTGAGGCGCTTCTTCTCTCTAGGATTATTTTAGCCGCTATTCGTAGTGCTTCCGTCTCTGCACGATAGTTGTTTGAGTACTTTCCTGTGGCTATCAACTCGTGACCTTCCTTTCTGTGGTACTTTTCCTCCTACTCCAACCGTTCGTTACCGATCCGTCGGTTTAGACGTATGTCCACGCCCTTTAAGTGTACACTGTCGCTATGAATTCTTTGTAATATCTTCTCATTTCGCAGTTCGCTTGCGATACAGTTTATTGTATGCCCTGTATTATTCTCTTAGCTCTGGAAACGTTGTCTCCACGGCGGGTTCTGTCGGTTGCTGGTATAAGTCTGGATTTACAGTTGGCAGAACTGTTGTCTTCGATCAGGGCTTTGCAATTTTCTGAAAGCTGGATCTCTTTAACTCTGCCTTCCTAATCCATTTATTCTGTCATACATGGTGGGAGTTGAGCCTTTTAATTTATCTGCCAATTAGGTAACTTTTCTGTCTCTGCGGTTTAACATGGTTGAGACCTGTGATTGTTTCAGCGCCGTTATGGGCGTGGATTTCATGACCCTGTGATAATGAGTGCTGCCGATTTTGGATGTTGCTCACTTTGGCGATTTCCGTGTTGGAGCCATTTTTCCAAACTGCAATGCCATACTTCGGGACTAGTCGCACTCTTCCAGAGTAGAGTTTATTGAGGACTTTGCTGTGTTGCTCCACGTCGAACCTGCGAGTTTTCTCATTTTTACCAAGCCTCTGTTTTGCTTTCACAGTAACTTTGTCTATCTGGGAGCATAATGTGACCCTTCGGTCTAGAGTGACTCCTTGGTTTGTTGGGTTTTTGTCTTCTGTGAGATCGTGCCGTAGCTTTACCTGTGGTCTGGTTGTTCAGCGAAACACAGGATACTTGGTTTCGCAGCGCACACTTCGTCCAGGTTTCCAGTTTGTGCGTGTCTTGCATTCGTTTTATTGCTATGGACATTGATTCCCCATTCGCCCTTATTGCCAGATCATCGTCGTACATTGATGAGTGTACTCGCAAGGGTATGATGTAGCTCATGGTGATGACATATTTTAGAAAGAGAGTGGTGAGAACCTTCTCCGTGGGGACAACTTCCTATAGAGTGGTCCTCATGCTGTTTCTCCCTGCACTTGAACCCTGCTGTTCTGTCCTCTAGGTACTGATCTATCTATTTGTACATTAATTCCTTTATTCCAAGGCTCATGAGTTTGAGTTTTAGTACTTCTTTCCAGACAGTGTTTTTATGTCTACCAAAATTGTCAACGTGTGATTGTTCTCTTGGAAACCATCCTCGATTTCCTGAGCGATATAGTTTAATTGATTATGGGTAGATCGGTACTTCCTAAAGCCCCATCCCTGTTGCGACATGAGCAGGCACTTGCTCTATAAGTGTCATGAGTACCTTCTGTTAACCATGCGTTCCATGAGCTTGCCCTTAAGCAAGGAGGCTCTTAGATCTGTAAGTCGCCGGATGGAGTTTGTCTTTGATTTTGCTTTAGATCTCATTTATGATCCCATCTTTCCTCTGATTTCCTAAGTGTTAGGTCTCTTAATGTCTCTTCCAGCGCATTTCTGGTGAATGTGTCCATTAGGTGAATGTCAAATTTTTCGGGCTCGCCATTGCGAGCTCTCGCTTTTTTCATTGCTTCGTCTCTTGTTTTCCTTGCCATGTTGATTCTGCTGACGTTGGCATATATTTCCATTAGGACGTTCGCTGACTCCCTTCCTGAGCCCATCTTGTTTATTGTGCTACAAAACTATTGGGGATCGGCTGGTGTTTCATTATTCAGGGCTTTCGAAAGTTTCCACAGTTTGTGGCCACCCCTATCAAGGTTCAGGGATTTGGTCCATTCATCCCAACAATGTTGTGCCGATCTCTTACTTGTGGTTTATATTTGACCGCTCAAGCCTTGTAAGAAGTGTAGGATATCATCGTTTGGTCTTTATGTCTCTTTCCTTGCCTGCTCAAAGTCGTCTCAAAATTTCTGATCTCAGCTGTCCAGTACGGCTTGTAATCCTTCCGTACGCCTCTAGGGATGATCTCCTATGCCGATTTTAGGATTGTTGCCGAGAGTTCATTTGATAGAGGTCTCAGGTGATTGTTATCGTGGGTGTTAATTTGTCCGACATTTGTGTCTGACCGTACTGCAAACTTTTTCCAGATGACATTCTTGTAATTCCACCGGGGCAACTCCATTTTCGGCTAGTGTAAAAGTGGAGAGTCACTTGCAATAACAGGCCTATGGTCACTATATCCGAGTTGCCTAGTGATCATTCGTTCGATTTTTTGTGAGAGGTCCCTCGTTGCGAACGCCAGGTCAGAGATGCAAGTCGTATGTCACCTCCTTGAGTAGAAGGTTGGTGGGTCGTATAGAGCATTGATAAGGAATAGGTTGTTCTCTATTTCTCAGTTCTCGACTTCGACGCCTCTGATGTTTGTTTCGGAGTAGCCCAACCTTTCTGAGTGGCTGTTGAAATCACCTTCTACGATGCATGTTATCTTTGGGATAGACAGATAGGTTGTACAGAAGAATCTGTACTTCGTCACATGTGATGAGGACGCCAATGATCTTTGCTGCGCCGACGTCTCCTGCTGTCATGCCAATTTGTTTCGCTCTGATGCGGTTTCGTACCAGCGTGAGAACTCCTTTTTGCGCCTCGCGATCTAATCTGAAGGTTTGATAACCTCTGATCCAGTACCTGTGTTGGTCATTTAAGTGTGTCTCTTGTATGCACGCTACGTCGATCTCTTTCTCTGTTAGTCTCAGCGCTAGTGCTTGCTTTTTGTGGTAAGACTTTTGGCATTCCATTGAACAATGTTTAATCGTCTTTGACCAGTTATCGGTGGTATCGAACCAGGTGATCTAACCCTTGACCGCGTTGTTGATTGCCAACCCGGGGACGGGGACCGTCAGTAGCTAAATGTGTGCTCCTTCAAGGCATGGGACCCAGTGCTTGTCCTTCCTGACGGATCTCTTCAGGTGTAGCACCATATCGAAATTCTAAATTATTTGTCATACTCATGTGGATATCTGGTTCATGTAGCTAGCATGAGTGCTCGTCACATCTTTAGCCCATTTAGAACTCTGGTAGTTATCCTTGGATGTGTCCGGTTTGAGCCAGCGTTTACTGGATTCGCTCTCCATTGGCCCTTTGCTGTCCCCAGCCAACCAGCAAGGCAACAGGTTGCTATTTTATTTTAGAATAGCTACCCTTAGACAACCTTCCTCCCTAGTTGCTGAGCGTCGTCCATCCAGGTTACCAGTATTGTTTTAGATTACTGGTTTGCCAGCCGTCCAGTTTGTGTACGGTTTGCTCCGCTAGGTTTTGATTGTCCCAATCGAACTACATGGCAGTAGTAGTTCCTGCATGGAAACGCGGTTATTGTTCTCTGAGTGGGGACCTATCTTCGAGGCTCGTCACCGTTTTGTACATGTCGCTTTTCTTTTGGGTGCCCATTTGCCCATTTCTGCTTGTGCTCTGTTCACTGACTCGCCCGTCGATTTTATCTTCGTCAATTGTGCTCACATTGTTTTACTGGACGACACCTTACCCATTTATATCTCAGTATGCTCAGTGCACAGTTTATCACCATTCGGTAGAACAGTTTGCACTGGACTCATGCATCTGCTTGGCTTTCCTCTTTTCTGCACATTTGGGTGGACCGCTCACCCCTACGTCTGTTCCGCCAGTGGGCTTACCTGACCATCGTCAGAATGTGGTTCGCTCAATACGGCGCCTGCTTAACGTGTTTATCAGGTTTCTCACCGTTCTCACATTTACTATGCTTCTAGACTGTCAGGACACGAAGCTTAGCTCAGCCCCACCTCAGGGCCTTCGAGTTTCTCCCCATGTTGTCCCACTTTTCTTCTCTGGATGCACCCCTCATCCCTTTTTGTCTATTTCTTCAGCTTTTTTCATCGTCGGGAGGAACGTGCATTAATAGTCACTCTGAGATTCCGCCTGTCTTCTTAATTCTTTTTCTCTCGTTAGCCTGCTGTTAATTCATGCGGAAAAGTCATGACGCTTGGTATTGCGCTCTGACTGATATTTGCGTGAGACATATATTACCCTTTACGGGTATCCTCAACCATATGGACAGCCTCGGACTTCAGAGGTACTTGAAGCTAAGATCCTTCAAGAGTAATATTTGCAGGAAACATGTTGTTCATGTAACTCTTTCTCGGACAGAGTTAGTTTAGTGAAGGAAGAACGGATGATTTCTCTATCAGATTTCCTGTCTTTAGTGAGGTCGTTCCATACGCATCATAAAATAAATAACGATCTTTAATGATATTTAGTTGCCGTAGATTTGGGTTTGGATCTAGCCCATAACATTAGCTACTTGTGTGATTGGGTGAGGTCGCTCTAGAAACGACCTGAGCTATCTCTACCCTTCTAGGGCTAGTCACAGGAACTGTCACCTTTCTTGTATTCATTTCTTATTTACGATCATTTTTCGCCATATAGTTAGATTTTTTGATCTTCGCCGAAGAGTATATCTTACAATGGCTTTTCTGACTATATTAGATCCTCCGGATTAGGAACATTCTCAGTAATTGGAGACGCACGTGCTTTGTCAAACAAAACGATCATATGTGGCGGTATGTTAGCCTTGTGTGATCTGAGCATGGTGTTTGGACGTCATCTGTGTAAGATGATCGGCGTCCGAAAAGTATTGCCCTTAGATAGTGTTTGGGCTTGTACCAGTCAAGTCTTTGCATTATCGGCCTTACTTTTCTATCCACGGTGACTTTCTTCCTGATTAGAAGTATGCTCATCCGTTTCGGGGAGCGTCTCGGCACTTGGACAATTTCGGATTTAATCTGCATTTTCCTGCCCGAAAAATATTGAACTGGGGCTGCGCACGATATTTTAAATGTTCATTTCAATTGGCGCTAGCAACGCATCTGACATTTTACTCTTGCCATCATCACCCACCTCAGTTCTTCAGGGAATGTTAGATGTCATACAAATTACTGCCGGTTTTCCAGTTTGTGATACGGTCAGTTCCTTCTGTATCTCATCGGCAATCTCATTCCAGTGTATGTAGACTAGAATGTCATCAGCAAATGACAATGTTATACCTCTACAGTACGTTTGTATAATATTGAAAGAAGGTCGTAAATCATTTCGTTTATCACGGCTTTGCAATCATTGACCATTTCTCACCGACCGATGCGAACCGACATAACCCTCACAGCAACAATGTCAGTGTACTTGGTCCCTATGATTGTTGCAGAAAAAATGTGTTGATGTATTTAACACGCTCGACTCGAGATGTGTGATCAGGATCTCCTGCTGTTGCAGAGAAACAATTAAAGAGGCATTGGAATATGATGGAAGTTTTAGCTTATGTACACTTATCTATCAACACCGATTATGAGGACCTTGTCACCTGACCTATGTGTTAGACTATCGGTTTCACAAAGACAATAAATGTGATGTTATGACACAATAACTAATTATTTAAAATGTAAGTACATTTTGTTTATCAAATTAAACGTTAGAATTGTGAATAAGTATTAAGTTTGCATCTGTTAACATATTTTATTAGTACAACTATTCATATATTTTTAACTATTATTATTGTGTGTATTAATATTACCATCGTCACATGTCACCTTGACATCCCAACAATCAGTCAAATGCATAAAAGTATACACAATGGTTGGATATAACTGATATACAGGGATATTTCTTGTTCTGCTATTAGTCTTGCTACAAAAATGTCATTTCTACATTTCTATTAGTCTATAGGAAATTTCAATAATATATATATATATATATATTAGTATAACAACTAACAAAACATGTTCTACCTTCAATATTAGTATGTTTACTCCAATTATATTGTTTATTCGGAAACCATTTTGATCGTCGACACAATGTATATTTTAAAAACATGAGATTGCAGACAAATAAACTCATAGCTTGTTAAGTTAAACTATTTCTTTATTGCAAAATGTGCTCACACTTACGGTTTTTTTACACGCGATCTTGTCCTTGTCTGTCGAGAGTGTGGTAGTCATCATTTCATAATTTAGCTTCTTTTCTTATGTCTACGACAGCTCTTTCTTCTTGTTAGGGTTTGACTTAAATTTTTATTGCAAAATATTACTTAAATGTACGCTCACTTACTTCTTTTTTTTTTTTTTTTCTTAGTTTTGTTTTACAGGACAATAAAGTGTTTACTTCCGTAAATCTTAAATTACTGAGAATCTGAAAATAGTGAGAACAATACACTGAAACATGACGGGAATTTACGTCTGCAAAGTTCTGCTTTTAGTCGTTTTGCTTTCTGTAATTGAGAAAATCGTGTACTCATGTGTAAGTAATTATTGTGTAATAGTTTTGTAATCATAATTATTAATTGTTCATCTCCTTGAAACATTAACTACAACGTACAATGAGGACTGCATAAATATTTGACTCACTAGTCAAGGAGAAAAGTTATAAAACCCTGAATCCCACCACTCACACACAATCTAGTTTTGTTTTAATCATAACATCAATAAACTTCCAGTTTTATGTAGATAATTTTATGAGAAAATGAGCAACACAAACACATGCAACTGTTACATTTATTTGTTAACCCCAGTTGATTGATTTGAATGGTTTGGGGTCACAGGTGCATGGGGACAACGTCGAGTCAAGCGTAGTATGCTGACACTAATCAAGACCATGCCCCACCTCCTCGTAGTGACCCTGGTAACAGACATTGGTTTCGGTCTGGCTAAGAGGACAGGAATCGAGGTAGAGCAACTCTGGTGTAGGAAGAGATGCAGAGGTGCTCACGCTGGATGGAATCCGCTCGCAACACAGACAAGCAGATTTCCAGAGTGACCAGTATAATGCCTGTCTCTCCCGGCGATGGAAAAGCTGGACGGATAAACATCAGGGATGATGTGATATCTTGATAAGAGTCGTTTTCCCATGGCAAACTGGAGTCCGAAGGTAGGGCCTGAGCTAGGTCCAAAGTTTGACAGCCCAGGGCAAATGTGAGCACAAATAAACTTATGGAGTTGGTGAGGCAGGCACCGGGACAGAATGAGCACGCATACAGACGATGCACGGTGGGCCATAGCTCGAAACCGGGCCCCAAGCGCAGGCGTGGGGCCCGAATTAAGCTTCAGGCCCAGACAGCCCAGGCAAATATGAGCACTGTGAGAACTGACGGAAATGGTGAGGCAAAAAACAGGGCAGATCGAGCATGCATGAGGACGATCACGAGTGGCCCACCTGGTGGGCAGACGTCACGTAGCGGCTTGGTGTGGCTGGCTTGGCAGGCGTGGCAGGCGTGACAGCGCAGTAGACAAGAGGGGGACCGGACCACCAAATGTGCAGAAAACTGGAAAGTCCAACGAGGCTTGAAGCCAGTGCACGTTTCCGATCGCATGTAACAACTGTTGTCTTGTAGTGATTGGGACAATCAAGGGTAGCGGAGACAGCACGTCAAGGGTCGCTGCCCTGAAAGAAATAGCAAACTGCTGCATTGTGGTTTAGCTGGGACAGCAAAAGTCTAACGAGAGCGAGCCAGCAGACGCTGGTTGAAATCGGACACTTCAACGAAGGATAAGCACTAGAGCTCAATTTGGTACCTAACGTTGTGACGTAAAATTGTGTTCTTTGCAAATGCTGTGCATATGTCACAATTAGAATGATAAACATTGTGGAAAAAGAACGATCGCGAGAGAGAGAGAGGGAGAGAATGGTTGAAAACAATACACATATTTTTGCGTCCGTTAATGTTTCCGAAGTTATAAATCTACCAAACCTGTATTTTATTCTATTTTTACTTTCATTTGACCTTGCAATTTTCGATATCAAGAAAATGACGTCAATCATAATTAGTCCAAGTCATTCCTAATGAGACTAAATCATTCGTCTGCATATTTATCGCGGAGATAGCACTCTTCAAATGCAATATCGGTCGTTAGGAAATTATTATAATGTTCGAAACTATTGAAGTCTCTTGACTTAATGAGTTTCATAAACTATTGGAGTTTCTTGACCTATTGAGTTTCATAAACTATTAGAGTGTCTTGACTTATTGAGTTTCATAAACTATTAGAGTTTCTTGACCTGTTGAATTTCATAAACTATTTGTGTTTCTTGACTTATTGAGTTTCATAAACTATTAGAGCTGCTTGATTTATTATCTTATTTTATATTATCTTAACCACATTTGCCGTGAAGCAACGTTGGGAGAGTTAGTTTTATATCTTGTGCCAAGTGTGGGGCGCTTGACGTTGTTAGTCCATGCTTTCGCAGGGACTCTGAGATGTTACTCGTATATATCCATCGTGTTCTTGGCCTGCCTCGTGCTCTCTGCACCGAGCGTCAATTATTGTAGTCTCGTGATGGTAGTAAATATGGTTCCATTCTCATTAGATGGCCGAACCACTTGATTCTTTGCTTCTCGATGTACTGTATGCATGGTATAGTACCAATGATGCTTCTGATATTCTCGTTTCCCACTCTATCATTCCGTGTGACATTGACAGCTTTTCGTAGACATCTCATTTCACATTTTGTAATCTTTCTTTCTTGTGTCTTAGTCAGGGGCTATGTTTGGCACGGATGCAGAGAGTTGGAATAAATGTGCAGTTTGTCAGGTGCCATGTGCTTGGTTGTTTTAATAGTGTTGACAGTTTGTATGTCATTGCGTTTCCTTCTGGAATCTAGTCTCGATTGCTCTTGTCCATCCTTTCCATCTGCTGTGAATATACTCCCGAGATATTTGAATTCTGGAGTCTGTTGAATTTTGACATTATTCACGTGTATATTTAGTTGACCTGTTGACCTACTTATTGTCATGACTTCTGTTTTGGAGGTGTTAATTTTCATGTCATATTTTTCGCATGTCGCTTGCAGTGCATTTATGTGTTGTTGAAGTGTGTGTTCGTTGTTGTAAATTATACTCTGATCCTCTATAAAGAGTAGTTCGTTTATTAAATTCTAGTTGTTATCGAGGTTGATATCTCTCTTGGTTTCTAGCATTATCCTGTCTATGTATATATTCACATGCTCTACTCGAAATGTGTGATCAGGATCTCCTGCTGTTGCAGAGTATTTTACTAGGGTAGCTTATCAAGGCCCATACCTTAGTAGCCTCTTATGACATGCCTTGTAGGTCGCAGTGTTACTATTCTTTGCTCCCTTTGAGAGCCACAAATATTTTGCAATAGTAAATCTGACCGGTAAGAAAATCATAAATAAAATTGGATCATTGGTTATTGGTTACTAAACTGACGTCATTGCATTCCGGGCAGACCCATTGGTGCTCAGTCTTACCTAACATATATCGAAGAGTATGCATACTGATGGTTCCGGTGGCTCGCTAATTAAACACGCATCTAACTCTGCCTCTCAGGCATCCAGCTGTACTTGAACAACAGGTAACTCCAAACTGTCTAAATAGCTTGATAGATTCAACATCGATTTTAGTGTCCTCATCCAATAGACAGTCGCGAAGAGACCGAAGAATATCCCCTTATACATCTTCCACTCCCCACCAATCAGTGTTGTTGATGCAAGTCTGTCCGGCTCTCATTACCGTAAACACCCGCATGTCCAGGCCAGTATATCCACGTAAGCCGCTGGGGGTTAGAAGCGTCTATAGACGACATCCACTCATACCGAAACCTACCAATCTGGATCTTGTGAACTCTGCATCAACTGAGAGTCAGATACAACAACTGCCCCAGTAAATAAAGTCCCAGAGATTCAATGAAAAGCAGCAGTAACGGCCTCAACCACTATTCTCATAGTAGAAGTAGTTGTCCTGTATGCTCCACTTCGCTCTGCAACAACCCTACCATGCGCATTAGCCTAGAAACCCCAGCCTGACTTCTCACCACGATGAACTGACCTATCGGTATATACAACATCATCATCCATTGCATTATCTTCTATCAGTTGCTTAACTGCGAGATCAGCATTCATGTTGCCCTAATCTCTATATTCTCTTCCAAGAGTAATGATAACGTTGAGATAGTTGGTCATTATATCATCTTTTGTGATTCATTCTTCCGCTTTTGATAGGGTCGCAAACGCATCCACGACAAGGCAAATCTTGATTCTCGTGCCCTAACATCATTGATGATCTTGAGCAGCAGTCGATGTCTCTTAGCCGCAGTAAGTCGATATATGTCTTGGTTTGGGCCACTTCATGACGGGAGCGTAGTGACAGAAGGCCAATTATATATCTCCTCTTCACAATAGGGGTGTCTCTTTTGTAGCCCAGGACTATACACGTATCTTCATTCTCTCTCTCGCGATCGCTCTTAAGCCATTTTTATCATTATATTATGATAAATAAACAGACAAACAGAACGTGATGTACGTGCACAGCCTTCAGCACCTATTGGAGCTCAGGTGCTTATCCTTGGGTGGTGTGCTCGATTTCAACCAGCGTTTTTGTATATTTCGCTCTCCGCTAGCCTTTTGCTGTCCCCAGCCAAAACCCACAAAGCAGTAGGTTGCCATTTTCTTTTAGGGCAGAGACCCTTAGACGGCCTGCTTTCCCGGGCTTATGAGCGCCATCTGCCCAGCAAAACCGGTCGTTTTAATGGACACCTTGCTTTGCCGCCCGTCCAGTTGTGTGTACGGTTCGCTCCGCTAGCCTTTGATTGTCCCCAATCATTACTACAAGGCAGCAGTAGTTCCCTGCGAGCGGAAACGCGCACTGGCCTTACCTCTGCTGGGCTTTCCAATTGTTCTGCACATTTGGGTGGGACGCACACACTATTGTCTGCCTTGCTTGCCGCTGTCATGCCTGCCGCGCTTGCCACGCTTGCCTTGCTTGCACTGGTTTTGCCTCTGCTGGGCTTTCCAGTTGTTTTGCTCATTTGGTTGGGACGCACACCCTCTTGCCTGCCATGCTCGCCGTCGAAGTGTCTGCTTCGCTTTCCGCGTTTGCATTGCCGTGCCTGACCTTGCCGTGCCGTGTCTTGTCGTGTCTTGCCATGCCTTGTCGTGCTCGCCTGCCTCTCAGTGGGGCCCACTATGGAATCGCCAGCGTGCGTGCTAGCTCTGCCCTGGTACCTGGTCACCATCAGTTCTCGCCGTGCTAACATGTGTCGTGTCTTCCGTATTGTGCGTCCGTTAGCCTGTAATTTCGTCTGTGACTCAACCCGGACTTCCAACCGGGTGATGGAGTAACGGGCCTCGGCACCTGAGGGCCCACTCGAGCATCGCTCGCATCTTTGCACGCTCTGCCCAGGTGCTTTCCTCACCATTTCCGTCAATTCCCACCGTGGACAAGCATGCGGATCGACTCGACACCCAGCATACCCATCGGCTCAAGAGAGGCGGCTAAAGAGAGAGTATGAATTGGCTCCGAATTTTGTCCCACGTGGGTAGACGTCTTTTCGATCGGCCTATGTGGACCTATGTGAATTTCAACCCGACTCCCAGCAAACTCATCGCGAACCCCGAGAATGCGCGGACCCCGAGTTTCGCCCCACGCGATTCCACGTTCGTTCTTCCAGCTTTTCTTATTCACCGGGAGAAGCGA
Source organism: Arion vulgaris (assembly GCA_020796225.1). Lineage (NCBI taxonomy): Eukaryota > Metazoa > Mollusca > Gastropoda > Stylommatophora > Arionidae > Arion > Arion vulgaris. Next base: position 15,635,829 of record CM036772.1, read on the forward strand.
GCATTAATAGCCACTCTGGGAGTTCGCTCGTTTGTGTTGCGAGTGATTCCCATCTAGCGTGACTACCTTTGGATCTCTAATTGCCCCAGAGTAGCTCTCACACGGCACCTGCCTTCTTAGCCAGATCGGAACTACTGTCTGTTACCACGGTCACGACGTGGAGGTGAGAGCAGGGAATTAGAGACCGCTCCCTAATCCTGGCGATCCGCTTCCTTGCGCCATTCACTCCATCTTCATTTTGACCACGTTCAAGTGGTTCACACTGTGATCTTGATATTGTGATAATTCCGATTCCGTAATCTACCAAGCACATAACCAGTCGATCGAACAAAATGACAAGTAGTCTTTTCTCAAGGTGTGCGGCTACCATAACTGTGGAAGCCGCAATACCACGCTTGCAAGGTTGTATCTTCTGTTCAACATGGTATTTGAAAGATAGACTACGATCAAAGGTTATTCCAAGATAGCGCATCCTGTCACTGCGCTCGATGGCATGTTCATCAAAGATTACACGGGGTATATCAGCCTTGACTATGGAATTATTCAAAGAGCACCACAACATACACGCTTTTTTCAGGATTAACCTGAGAGCGAGACTCTCTACACCAATGCGAGATGGTATGCAATGTTTTCTGAATGTCGTCGACCATCTCTCGTCTGTCTGACCCAGTACTATATATTAAGATATCATCTGCAAATGTCAATGTTCGACCTAACCCTGTTTGCTGAATTTTAGCTACATTTGCTGTGTAATAATTAAACAACATGGGTGATAGAGGAGAACCTTGGACTAATACAGGGCATATCCAAATCCATGTTCATAAACGTAGTGCAACGGTTCTCTCCATTAAAGAAGCAGCTATCCAGTTCACCAGCCAATGATTAACCTCACATGTAAGTAAAGAACGTACCATTATTGATCAATTTACCTTGCTATAAGTATCCTCCAAGCCACAGCCGTAGTCTCTAGTTGAATTGGAAGCTTCCATAAACATCATAAACAAACGTGACAAAATACGTAATAACAAAGTACTGTAGTTTTACAAACTACAAAAACAATAACAATATACAGCAACGTTTTGACCAAAAGGTCTTTATCAAGCACACTAACAACAGGAATTTAAAAAAAAACACTACATGTGCACGATTACATACGGAGACATTCAAACGTACCTAATGAAAATCTGGGAATAAAAACGAATAACGAAATAAATGTAACACAAAAACACATAAAAACTAGAAATAGAAAAGTAGAGAAACAATACAATATCAAGTAAATATATAACTTGTATACATGCAACATATGCACATATAGATTACAAGACACAAGAAGAGAAAGTACTAAGAAGCATAGGCATGTAATGATTTGAGTCCATGTGGTCGCAATGTACTATACATCGAAATAAACCGATTATCCAGAGCAAATCAACTACGATCATCCGAGGAACATGATCGGATGGCTGTGACCTGGGCATCGTGAGCTTCTAAATTGCCAGTTTTATTGACAATAGTGGCTTAAGGTGTCACAGAACATTATCGTATACGGCACCAGTGTTGGGCGAATTGGTCACTGAACCTTTTGCCTGTCTCGCCGATATAACGTTATTACTCTGCTTGGAGATAATCGCATAGAAAAGATTACGGGACTCGCATGTGCAACCATCTTCAATAACAAACGTGGCTAAAGGTAAAGATACAGTACGAGTCTGTATCACATAATCACACATATTGCAACGCCGACGGCCACACTGGACAGTGCCAAAATGACTCTGGATATTGGACTTAAGGCGAATGTGTACCAACATATCCTTAAGACTTCTGTCCGTCTGTAAGCCACCAAAGGATAGTTGGGGAAGACTGAACGGGTCTCAGGATCTGACTTAGGGATAGACAGTTGACGGAATAAAACATTTTTTCCCCAGTGAACTATGTGGGTGGAAAGATAAGATAAGTTTTACTCTGTCAGAGTTAGCAGTCGTATGCTGGCTGGTAAGGGCCTGCTGGCGAGTAATTTTCTGAACTCGATGCATAGCAGATACAATCACCTTCTCCGGGTATAGTTGCCTGCGGAAGAAATCAAGCATCTCGCGAGCTTTATCAAGAAATCGTCGTCCTCGCTACAAAAGCGACGAAGGCGCAAGAGCTGTGAGAATGGCAAAGAATCACGACAAGCCTGGTGATGGGAAGAATTATAAAGGAGACAACTATGTGCATCAGTAGGCTTATAATATACTAATGTAGTGATAGCGGATAGGTATATGGTGATAGTAATGTCAATAAAGTTGACACAAGAAGTGGGTATGAGAGAAGTAAAAAGAATAGCAGGGTTGAAAACTTTAATGACATTTATGAAGCGTGACAAATCAGCTTCACACATATCAGTATTAATATTACAGTCATCAATGGCATCATCATCAAGGTGCGTATCCTTTATAGGACGTTGCTCTCTCTGCAGCACATCTGAAATTCACTCTGTCTCTTGCCAGTTCACCCACTTCGTCGATGGTCATGTTCATGGTTTCTTTAATATCTTGTAGCCAACTTCTTCTTGGTCTGCCTCTGCCTCTGCGTCCTGGGACCCTGCCTTCTAGTTTTGTTCTTTCCAGGCCATAGTGACGCTTGATGTGACCAAAGTATATACTTTTTCTGTATAGTATGTTGTTTATCAGCCAATTCTCTTTAACATTTAGTTCTTTCAGGACATCAGAACTAAGTGTATCAATGTATCTGTGATAAACAGACGGAAAGGGGTCATCATACGTAGTCCATACTAGGTGTTCAAGATAACCCATGAACAAACAAGCATAACTTGGTCCCATTTTAGTGCACATAGCGACCCCACTGATCTGCTCAAAGAATTGGTCATTGAACTGGAAGGAGTTGAGAGTGAGAACTAGTTCTGCAAGACGAAGGGTAGCAGAAGTTGACACAAGTGGAGTAGTTCTCCTACTGAGAAAGAACTGGAGAGCTTTAAGGCCGTCAGGATGAGGTATAGAAGTGTACAATGAGCACACATCAAGGAAGAAAAGACGGTAGGTCATGTCGGGTATCAACTCAATGGAAGACAAAACAGACAAAGCGTGTATGGTATCTTTCAAAAATGAAGGGAGTGTGGTGACTATGGGATTAAATATACTGTCAAGGAATTCGGAGATGTGTTCCGTAGAGCAAGAGCAAACAGAAACGATATGCCTACAAGGATTGTTGAGTTTATGAATTTTGGGAGCATATAAAATGCGGATTTGCCCAAACAGCTATCGATCACACAGAGTGATGATGCACCAGTGGGAATGTCTTTCGTGGTAATTAAGTTCTTAATGACTTCACGAACCTTATTATTTTTCGAAAGAGTGACATCAGTAGAACTAGTTTTAAAAAACTGAATTCAAGCAGTTGGTTTTGACCTTTCTGATGGTATAGGTATTTGCTTCAGACGACTATAGCTTTTCGTTTATATGAAACACATTCACAGCAAATTCAGTATGGGTATAAACAATCGTGCCAGCATTGTCCCATGTTCCATTCATTGGTCGGTACCTACCCAAAGTATCAGGGAGGATGTGGCAAGTCTCAAAGTGATACATTAACTTTCTGGCCACAATCTTCTCTAGGAATTTGCCATATATATGTTGTAAAGCGTGTATGCGGTAGCTTCTGAGCAGTTTAGGATCCTTCCCATGTTTATGGAGCTGTCGTAAATAGCTATGAAGCAAGTACTTGGGTACCACCGCATTCTGTACACTTTCGCTAAAATCCATCACAACTGCATTAATACAAGACTCATCAAGCTTTTTGATGTGATAATATTGGACACCATCAGGCCCTGGAGCAGTGATGTGACGTGCTTTGAGTACATTAACAACGTCCTCCTTTGTTATTAAGTATTCACATTATATTAGAAAAACTTGATTTAATTACGATGGACTGAATCTTTTGCTGCCGGTCTACAAAAGACTAAGATTGGAGAGTCTTTCATTCCCTTCAGTAGATCTGCAGCAAATGTTGACTATTTATTTTTGATGCTGAAAACGACCTTTCAACAGACTCAACGGCTGCTTCGTCAAGTTAAATTCTGCCAGTTTGAACGCATATCTAAAACCGAAACTGAGATCATTTTCAACTAAAAACTAGAGTAAGTCATGAAGTAGATCTCATCCGGACAACAAAGTACAACAAGTTCACTTTTCAATGCTACATAGTTGGACATTCTTCCATAAACGTTTTTTAAGACGGGAGTCTCACTCAGAACAAGGGTACTCTTATTTAAAAATTCACAGAAAAAAAACTAACAAACATATTGTTATACATTTGGTCTACCTGTTGCACTAGGCATCTTTTTCGATGATAAACAACGTTTAGTGTATGCACTGTAATAAGTAATTTTAAAAATAATTAATTTTCTTGAAAATGTGTTGTTAAAAAACCCCATTCATCGTGCAGTGGATGTCACAAATATAAGAAGTACAAAGAACGCCAAACTTGCATATTATGTACCTATCACACATAATTATAGCATGAACCTCCACGTTTTGTCTACACTGTATATAAGCAGAGAGATTACTGTTTTAATTTGAATTGTATTTTAATTTGGAACGGTTACATTGCAAAAACTATATCTACAAAACGAAGTGAGCTATACATTTTTTGGAGGTTCATGATATAACTATAGGTGATATGTACATTATATGCAAGTTTGGTCTTCTTTGCACTTCATATATTTGTGAAATCCACTGCCCGATGAAGGGTGGGGGTGGAGGGGTTGTTTTACAATATATTTTCAAGAAAATTAATTATTGTTAAAATAACAAATTACAATGCATACACTAAACGTTGTTTATCATCGACAACGATGTCTTTTGCAACAGGTGGACCAATTGTACGACACTATCTTTGTTAGTTTTTTGTCTGTGAATTTAAAAAAAAAATAACCCTTGCTCTGGGTGGGTCTCCCGCCTTAAACACCAATCCATTTAATTGTTAGTGATGATATCCACCTCCACCCCCTCTCCCCCACCCCCACCCTTTCCTTCCCGATTGCATTCTCTATGCAAAACCACAACTCTGACCACCAATCTCTCCACTCGACTGCATCACAAAAATGTATAGTTCGCTCTAGATATAGATTCCGAATAGGAGCACTCGTTAAGACGGAAACTAATGAGCGATTTTCGAAGTCAAGAGTCGCAACTTCTAAGTACTCAAATATCGGAAACGAATACCATGAATTGGTATGATTATTACTGTTTGCCAATCTTCTTGTGTTTCTTAGTTCTCCCATGCGACTTGGAAGATTCATCTAACCCATGACGAAGGTGAAAATAAGTTAGACGAATATTCCAAGTCGCATGGGAGAACTAAGAAACATCAGAAGATTGGCAAACAGCAATAATACTACCAATTTGGAAAAACAAAGGCAGCAAGAAGGAATGTAATACCTATAGGGGAATCTCACTACTAAGTCACATAGGAAAAATGTATGCTAAGATAATTGAAAGAAGACTAAGACGAACAATTGAAGAATAACTCTCAGAAGCATAAATGGGTTTCAGAAGAAATAAAAGCTGTACAGATGCAATATTCACATTAACACAACTGACGGAAATCGCAATCAAACATAACAAGACATGTAGTGTGGCATTCATAGACCAGGAAAAGGCCTTCAACAGAAACAAACTATGGGATTGTCTAAAATGATATGGAATCAGCAAACATCTCATCAAGGTCTGAAAGAGCTTATACATTTCAAGTAAAAGTTACATAAGAACAAAAGCCGGAACATCAAAAACATTCACAGTAAACTCAGGAGCTAGATAAAGATGTGTGCTCTCCCCACTGCTGTTTATAACATATATGGACACAATAAGTAGAGAAGCAGGAATAGAGGAAGAAAGAAATATTTCAGAACTTTAATTTGCAGACGCCCAAATACTGCTTGCAGAAAACGAAGAATCTCTCCAGAACCATTCAATCTTAGTTAACATCAAGTGGGAGGAGTAGAACAAAAAATAAATATAATAAAAACATAGACAATGGTAATAATTAAACAACCAGACAACCTTACAATAAAACTTCAGAACGTAGAAATAAAACACACCATTGAGGCCAAATACTTAATAGTAATTTTCACCGCAGACGGAAGTATCGATAGTGAAGGAAGTAATTGCTCCAGAACCATTTGAGCTTAATGGGTGGAAAATCATAACAACGGAGATGAGGTGTCTTAGAACAACTGCAGGTGTGACAAATAAGAGACACAATTAGAAATGAAGAAATCAGAAAAAGACTGAATGTGAAACCAGTCATGCAATTCTTAAAGAACAACAGATTTAATGGTTTGGACACTTAACAAGAATGCCCTGGTATCTCCTACCAAAGAGATCCACACAGAAAAAGTATAACGAAAACAGTGCAAGAGGAAGACCACGTGAAAGATAGAGCGACGGTTGTGCCTTAAAGCCCCCACCCCAATATACAGAAGTAAATGGTGGAAGAGTGGAAAAGACACAATGCATGTGATAACGTATCCCTAGAGATTGCTTAAATTCGACAATGCATTGCTACTTATAAATACTCTAGAAATACTATCTAGTAAGTATTGCTGTGAATACTTAACATAATAATTACTTTATATGTATTGTCTTTCTGGACAGATATAGGTGTGCGCCGCACACTCAGCACGCATGGAGATTACTCCACTCAGGGTCACATTTCATATTTCTTAATCAGATGCTCTCATGTACTTTTATACATATGCTCATTTTCAAATTTAAAACGATGTCACATTTTTGTCTGAATCTAGCCATCTTTACCAAAATGTTCTACGATATATCAGTCTTGCTATGGTAAGCGTTGCTGCAGAAACAGTGGCGAGTGCATTCATAATGGTTATGGATTTTTCTGCTCTCCGCATAATGTAAGTGTATGTGTTTGTGTGTGTGTGATAATATGTGTAAGTTTGTGTGTAAGAGAATTGACAATCGGTGTGTGTGGGAATGAGAATGGGTGTGTGTGGGAATGACAATGAGTGTGTATGAGGAATGACAATAGGTGTGTATGGGAAATGACACTGGGTGTTTATATGTGTGTGATAGTAAGTGTAAGTTTGTTTAAGAAATGACAATTAGTGCGTATGGGGAATGTCAATGGGTGTGTTTGGGGAATGACAATGAGTGCGTATAGGGAATGACAATGAGTGCGTATAGGGAATTACAATGAATGCGTATGGAAATGACAATGGGTGTGTATGAGAAATGACAATTCGTGTGTATTGGAAATGACAGTGGGTATGTATAGGGAATGATAATATGTATGTATATGTGTGTGATATATGTTTTAGTGTCGCAAATATGGGCTTGGATCTAAGCTAGAACAGCATTAGCTTACATTGTGCTGACTGGGTGAGGTCGCCCCGGTTTAGGAGCATTCGCAACGCAACTGAAATGTTGTACTCGCCATCATCGCCCATCTCAGTTCTTCCTGGGATGTTAGTTTTAAATAAAACAGTACCTTGCCCAGTTGTTCCAGGGAGGGTAATCCTTTTAGGCATCATCCATCTCAGTTATTCGGGGGATGTTAGTTATTAATACAACAATACCTTGCCCGGTTGTCCCAGGGAGGGCAGCGTCTTTTGGCATCACCCTCCTCAGTTCATCCGGAAAGCAACAGTACTTGCCCCGTTGTCCCAGGGAGGGCAGTTTCGTTACGCACTAAAATGCAACTTTAGAATTTGCACTTTGTTAACCTTACCTAGCACATTTATTTGCGCAAACCTTTCATACGGAGTTTACCGCGATTTTCCAGTGTGTCGACACGATACGTCACAGCGTTTTCAGAGACACTTGTTGAGCCTTTTGATTCGCTACGCATCGTTATTATTGATTCTTGCCCCACAGCTGGCAATTTGCTTGCGACCCTTTACTCCGGGGAGTTGGGATTCCTTCACAGACGACTCGAACACTACTGTTTCTTACGTTTCTACTGTCGTGATATCCAAGCACGCTTCATTTACACAAGGCAAAACAGAGTGGAAGACACTAATGCCAAATCAATGATACTGTCAGAGTCCCCTGGTCGACTCGCTACTCTGGTTGCTCTACCATCATTGATACAGACCAGATCTGATGTTACCAGCGACTCTTCCAACTTTTCACCCTGCTTGCTGATAGGGTTGTTTCCCCACTGTCTACCATTGACGTTAAAATCACCACAGAAGATGATGGTCTTCTCGTCCTGGTCGAATAAATGTTGTCACTGCAATGTATCGACATTGCCATTGCACGCATATACATTTACTAAGACGAAGGGGACATGTGTCTGCACTCTTTCTGCGTGTACCTGCATTGTGTCGCAGTTTCACTTTGGCATGTCTACTTCAGATGCGAATATGTCATTCCTAACAAGAATTGCCTGTCCGAGATGCCGCCTGCTATAGAAGATATGAAAACCAGCAATGCGTACTATCCCTTCCACTAGGTTAGTTTCTTGTAGGGCAACAATGTCGACACCATATAGAAGTTTGTCGAGTATCGGTCGTCTCTGCTTCACGCTGGCACAATTCCAGTACATGATGCGTACGTTCTTCCGACCCAGTCGCTCACACTTCAAAATATTCTTCCTGGCACCCGATCTTTCCTCTCTTTTACGCCGCCTGGTCGAAAAACGCAGAAAATGGAAGCACAAAGAGCGTGCGCACAGTTTTCGGTATGGCACAGCAGGGTGTGATACTATCAGCAAAATCAGTCACAGTAAAATCAGACCACATTGCATTAAACAGAGGAATCTGACACAGCCACCATGGTGGAATGACAAGGTCGCGGAAGCCTGATGGATCAAGAGGCGAATTCTGCAGTGGGCTGTCCGCTAAGAAGTCCCTGTCGACGTTCTGGAGATTTCACCAGCGCATGAATGGTACTGCAAGACGTAAATGCATCTGGGATTTCCAAAGCACTGACTCAATCTGGCAAGACTCAGATGAAAATAAGGGTACAGCTCTCCTCAAACGCTACATACAGCAGACGGACCACAATGACGAAGCTGAAACACTCATTACACAGAGGGCCATAGAAGAGGTTTGTAGCACTGTTGTGTTGGATGACGAGCTGTGTATAACTGGGGAGGTCATCAGGACAACACTGAAAACGTCTGGAAGCACTGCGCCAGGGCCTGATGGTATTCGATACAAATATATTACTGATTTATCAAAAAACGACATCGAGGAACTGGTAAAAGAATTCAACGTCAGCATCCAGAACGGTGAGATCAGGAGGAGTCAACAAATATCACTCTCAGATAGCCGGCTACAGAATTATTGCACTGCAAAACACGACAGGCAAGCTTCTTGAGAAAATCGTGGCACGTCGACTGGCATGGGACCTCGAAAAATCTTCCCACTCACTCTCGGAGGTTACAGATCTGGGAAAGAAACATGATGCAACGCTGCGGTCTTCGCCTTTAATGTCTTCGAGAGTCTCCATGCCGGTATTGAAACATGTGCAGCATTGGCGGACTTGGAAGACGCATACACCAGAGTGCCATATGACTATCTCATGCAGCAGCTGATCAAACTCCAGGTGCATCCTCTATACATACGATGGATAGCTGCTCAAACGGAAGGTTGTACTGCGATTTAGTGTTTGGTTTTCTGAACCTGTTACTGCACATTCCGGATTGCGACAGGGCTCTCCTCTTTCCCCTGTCTTATTCAATATATACACGGTGTCAATCACAGAACAACAACTCGATGGCAGAGGTAGAACTCTGTCATTTGCTGATGACATTCTAGTATATAGACAAGGGAAAGACAGGGATGCAATTGCCGTGAAGGTACAGAAGGAACTCGACCGCATCACAGACTTGTGTGATGTCTCTGGTGCACTAGTGCTATAGTCTGTTAAAATCGAGCAACGACTGCTTGTGATCCTTTATCAAACACTGGCCGTCTCCACCATTGAATATGCAATAGCCATCCTCACCGTCAGCAAAACGCAAATTGAAAGACTGGAGAGAATACAGAACGAAGCTATGCGTATCATCCTCGGTTGCACAAGGGGTACACCCTGTGTGGTGATGAGGTTTCTCCTGAATTTTCCGACCATGGATTATATTCTCAAGATAGCTAGAGCACGTGCCTATCTCAAAATAACTGCCAAAAAGGATCACCCATTGCATGAACAGCTCAGCACCAGTGGTGGAAATCGGTTAAAGCGTGGCAAGTCATGGGTTGGCCATGCCGCAGATACTGTTCAGCTGGTATGCGGGCTCAATAATATTGAATATGGAGAAGACTGGATACCGATGCCTTCAATATAGTGGAACAAGTGTTTTCAACCATCATTAAATTTGACAAAGGTTGCAGAGAGGAAATCCCGCAGCGTTAAATGCAGACGTCAAAGCCATTATCGATGAAAACTGCAATGCAGACGACGTTGTGATTTACACGGATGGATCGGTAGTTCGTCACGAAAAGTCTGCATGGGCCTTCTCTGCAAGCTCATGCGGCAGAATGGTCAAGGAAGCCAGTGGTGCATTTAGTATGACAACAAACAGCATGACAATAGAGTCTGACAGTAACCAATGCACTACTCTGGCTACACTCATGCGTGCATTTTGAGTGACTCATTGAGTATGATCCGAATGGTGGAGGCCGGTTCGGTGCGCAAGCAATGGACTGAATCACTGCAGGCGTCAACAATTTGAAGTTACACTTGTCTTTGTTCCGGGGCACATGGGTGTCGTTGGCAATGAGAGAGCAGACAGGCTGGCTGGCTCTGCCGCCATATTAGAGGACTAGCCAATGGGCAGAGCTAATATTCTGAACGCCCTCATAGAGCATGGCCGCAGAGAAGACCTTCATCTAAACCAATCCACGTCAACTACTAGATTGCGAGAATTGGGTTTGAAGATTGGTGCGGCAAGAAAAGAACAGTACAACAGGTATCCGAGTAGGCTCATCAATCAAAATATAACTTGTATGGTCAGTCGCTGGACTCTGTTGGAGATATTGCGAAGGAGATCGGATCACCTATGGACATGTCCGGAGTGCAATGAAGATATTCCAAACCGAAACTGAAACTGAAACGTTTCTATTGCTTCTCGCCGTGCTCACCTTCATAATGCCTCTAGCTTGTCCAGACATAGAGATCAACTCGGGCCCGCTCCTCAGGGCTCCGACTTTCGCCCTACGTGGGCCTACGTGCAACTCGTCGCGGGCCCGTTTTGATCCCGCGAGCACACTCTCCTTCGTGTATGCACACCTCCTCCATGTTTATCCGTTCAGCTGTTCGCTTCGGCCGGGAGATACGCACATTAATAATCACTCTGGGATTCCGCTCGTCTGCGTTGCGAGCTGATTTCATCCGAAATGATCTATGGTCGGTGCAACACTCTGCTCCGCACATAGCCTTTGTGACACTGACGTCACGTCTGTCACTTTTCCTTATGATGACGTAGTCAATGAGGTGCCATTGTTTGGAACGGGGATGCATCCATGGCGTTTTGTTTCGGGTTGGTAAACGAAACAAGGAGTTTGTGATTGTTAGGTCGTGGGCAGCACATGGTCTGAGTAATAGAAGCCCATTACTATTACATTTGCCCACGTCGTGTACTCCTAGTACTTCATTCCAGACCCGATGGTCTGTCCCTACTCTGGCATTAAAGTCCTCGAGTATGATGAGTTTCTCAGACCTTGGGACCGCTGAGATGGCTGAGTCAAGGTCCTCGTAGCAACTATCTTTAATTTCGCTTGGATTTGTCATTGTCGGGGCGTAGACGATGAGTAAAGTGGCACTCTTTTTTCTCTAGTGATATCTGAAGAGTCATTACTCTGTCACTGACACCTTTTGGGAGTCTGATGAGGCCGCACACAAGATGAGATTTGACAACAAACCCTACACCAGATTCCCGACGTTCTGTACTGGCTCGCCCACTCCAAAAGAAAGTGTAACCACTACACACCTCTGACAGCTGACCACGGCCAACTATATTTAACTGGCCAATTCGCTCCCTTTTTAATGGCGGATACATGAGGCGGATACATTAGGCAGAGTGTTCGACAATTTTTAAAAGAGTTATTATTCTCCTTTATTACTACTATTGGATTAATAATAATTCCTCTCGTACCGTTATACGTTACATAGGGCCTGCAAGCAATTTCTCCATACCGCTCTATCCTGGGCAATTCGCTTAATTTCCTCTATGGAACTGAGACCGATATTTCCCTCTCTCTCAGCAAAGTTCTTTTCAGGGTCTCCTTAGGTCGACCTCTCTTTCTTGAACCCTTTGCATCCCACTTCAATGCCTGCTTTGATATTCGTTGATCATTTCTCCTCAAGGTATGCCCAACATATCTCAATCTTCTCTTTCTTTTAACAGTTGTCACTAGTGGTTGACCAGACATGTCCCTGATTTCATCACTTCTCCTGAATTCGTTCCATTTTATATTCATTATTTTTCGCAGACATCTATTTTCAAATGTATTCAACTTGCTTTCTATATCTTTAGTCATTTTTCCAACTCTCGCTGGCATATGTTAGGATTGATACAACATTTGAATTGAAAATTCGTAATTTAGTTTTAATACTATATAACTTGCACTTCCATATTTTATTTAGACTTTTAAAAGCTGATGTTGCTTTGCCAATTCGTATCATAATTTATTTTTTTAACATTTCCTGTGCAATCAAAATTGCTACCTAAATAGGTGAACTGCTCTGTTATTTTTATCATTTTAGATTCCAGTGTGATATCTGCATTACTTGCCATAGGTGTTTTCATTATATTTGGTTTTTCATAGCTTATCTGCAGTCCAACTTTTGATGCTATTGGATTAGTTAGTCTGTTAGTTATTGTGTTATTCTCCTGTATTACTACTATTGGATTAGTTAGTCTGTTAATTATTGTATAATTATAATTAAATAGTTATAATTTAATAATTATCTTCCTTAACAACAAAATAACGATAACTAGAAAGTGTTGTGTACCAAATTGTAGATCAGTTGTGGGAACATTGAGTATACCGCCTTTGTATCGGAGTGTATAAATCCAATTGGACGAATAGGGCTCATTTGTATGGGGGTGTAGTGCTTTACAAGCAGTATGCTATGTGGTCATTAAGCTATTATCTGACGTTTCTTACCTACCTCTTCGTCTTCCACGAGCAAGTCTTTGTTCCCACCTGTAAACAATATCTACGTAGCTTGCATGACTTTCCGATGATGCCCATCGTGTACCTAACTCATCTTCTATTTCCGTCCATTCTTTCATTCAGAGATCTGACCACGAGTACGTATGCCAGAATTTTAGATGTAGATCATTTGTTAATGTCATGTTTTAGTTAATTTAGATTTTCTGATTTTTCAGTTCTTGATAAAGGTCTTAAGCACCGAAACGTTGGATGTTGTTTTCCCCTATCTTATAATTAATTCTTTCCCTTTTATACGTAATGACTGATATATACGCAGTCTCGCTTTATCGCCTATTTCCTCAGTATTACCGCACCACCTAACGATTTCTCCAGATCTGACATGTCCAGCCTGACTACCTCAGATTTGTTGATTTTCAAACATCGCTCATAATGCTGGCTCGCTCGTCCGTTTTCTTTTTAAAACGAGGAGGCGCAACTTTCAAACGCACAACCCAGATATGTTTTGATCTCATTAAGAATACAAGCATGTGTGTTGTTCTGTGTCTTTATAAGCAGGTCAATGTCTTGTTCTCACTGAGAATACAAACATGTGTGTCGTTCTGTGTCTTTACAAGCAGGTCATTGTTTTGATCTCACTAAGAATACAAACGTGTGTGTCGTTCTGTTTCTTTATAAGCAGGTCAATGTCTTGATCTCACTAAGAGTACAGACATGTGTGTCGTTCTGTGTCTTTATAAGCAGGTCAATGTCATGTTCTCACTTAGAATACAAACATGTGTGTCGTTCTGTGTCTTTATAAGGAGGTAATATTTTGATCTGACTAAGAATACAAACATGTGTGTCGTTCTGTTTGTTTATAAGCAGGTCAATGTTTTGATCTCACAAACAATACATACATGTGTGTCGTTCTGTGTCTTTATAAGCAGGTCAATGTCGTCTTCTCACTGAGAATACAAACATGTGTGTCGTTCTGTGTCTTTATAAGCAGGTCAATGTCGTCTTCTCACTGAGAATACACACATGTGTGTTGTTCTGTGTCTTTATAAGCAGGTCAATGTTTTGATCTCACTAAGAATACAAACATGTGTGTCGTTCTGTGTCTTTATTGTAACAGTTTCACTGTTACTAGGGGATGGAGTCGGGGGATAATTTTCTTTTGTTGTTTAGTTAAAGATAAGGACTTAAAAATAGAAGTACTTGTTTACCAGTCACGTCAACTGTTAGTGACCGAGTGGGGACTCCACATTGAGAAAGGACTTGACTCGAGGTATGAGAGAATTTCTGGGTAGGCGAGAATCTCGAGACCAGGACAGGGACCAGCTGGGTCTGAGAGTGAACATAGGTTAAGAAAGATAGATTAAACAAAAAGAGACTGACTGGAGAAGTTGAGTAGAACGGATCGTAAGAATGTTTTGGTAGCAGATTGATACAAATGTAGAGAAAAGAATACATTTAACAGTCAGTTAAATTGATCGGATCTACTAGAGAAACACTTGGAGTCGAAGAGAGAGCGGTGAACTAACTTGAGATGTTAACTAGTTCACATCAATAAACAGCCATTACCGGAGAAGAACAGTGAGCTTTTATATTTGTACTATGAACCAAGGCGACGAGATGAAGATCAGAGAACTGACGCCTAGCTGAACCGATGCCAGACTGACCGATGACCAGAGAGTGAAGATCAGAGGACTGATGCCTGAAGACTAGAGCAGCAGATAAACAAGCGACGCGCTGACTATAAAGACTAGCTGTCCGAGGCCGAGACGAGAACAGATAAATGCAGAAGCCTCCTTTTTTCCCCTGAGATTGAAGAGAAGCGGGAACGACCATAGTATTGTGTAACCTCGACGCCAGATAATGAACTGCTATGAATTAAGGAACTATTTTATATTGTGGACTGAATCCCATATAGGGCCATCGGCGTAAAATTAACTTTATTGATATTAATTAGGTGAGCACAGAAGATAAGAGGATATTTCGGAATGATTCATGGATTTAGTGCAAGTGTTGTTATGCTATTCAGGTAGACGCTAGTGAGTGTGGGACAGACTTGTACACTGAATTATATATATTGTTGTGAATTGAGTGTTGCCGTATCTGTTGTTATTCACTCTCCAGAATCGAATAGTTTTACTGCAGTCTCGTATTTTGTGAATAGCATGTATTAAGGAAAACATATCGTCGGTGTCTTGGTATCATTACTGCATTCACAGGGAAGCTTACTGAACTTGTAGTAAGGAAATCATACCGTCTGTAACTCGGTACCACTGCTGCATACACAAGGAAGTTTACTGAGCTTGTAGCACGTATTAAAGGAAATCATACCGTCAGTGACTTGGTACCATTGCTGCATACACAGGGAAGTTTATTGAACGTGTAGCACGTAATTAAGAAATTATACCGTCGGTGATTCGGTACCATTGTTACATACACGAGGAAGCATTAGCTACAGTAATCAATCAAAATTGTCAATTTTAGAAAAAAAAAACAATCACTTAATTTAAGTTTTTTTTAGCAGCTTTACAAAGATATGGACAATAAACACCATCAACTTTTGCTACACTGTGAAGTTTGTTGGTTATCACGAGATAAAGTTTGGTTTCATTGTTTGGGAGCCGAGGGACGAGGTACCATTATATTTCTCATAGAGCAGTAATTTCTCATCAGCGATCGTTTGGCCGATTGTTCATAGTTAGCAAAATTAGTATACCTATCAGATATATTCACTCACTGAAATATGCTCAACTTTAATCTTCAAGGAAAAGTTACAATTTTTTCAAGTTTTAGACAAGATCGAAGCAATGATTAAAAAGTTAGAATGGTGGCATCATCGACTGTCGAACTAAACGTTTATGACATTTCTAAACATATCTAATTTTATTGGTCTCATCAAGGAAGACTTGTCTGACGAGGACACATCACTTCTTGTACGACACTTGAAATATTTGCAACATAGTTTCCGTGAATATGTTCCTGTTCATGATATAAGCAAAAACTGGGTTATATATCATTTTGCAATTAACGTGTATGGACTAGGCAAGGGCATCACAGCTGCAGATGAAGAAATGATCATAGAAATAGCCACGGATGGTGCTCTGAAATTACAATTCAAACAACAGTCCCTTCCAAATTTGTGGACACACTTACAAACATATTTTGAGAGTCTGGAAAACTGAATCAGAATTATGTATATTCGATAAATGTCATTTTAAAAAAGTGAGCATCAGAGAGCACCATCACGCATTCAACCTATGAACAAGATACATTTTGATTAAATTACCACAGGGAGTAAAAGTTGCAGTGCACGCTGATGATCTGGTAATGTGGTGCACGGATGGGTATGCAGAAGTGGTCACCAAGTTGATACAAAGAGCTGTGGATGCCTTGGCCTCATGGGCTGACAAATGGTGTGTCAGCATCGGCACAGAAAAGTGTAACACTACACTCTATAATCTCTATCCCAAACAAAAAGCTGGCACCATTAAAATAAATGGAGAATTGCTAAGAGAAGACAAGCAACCCACCTATCCTGAGAAAATTAAGTGGAACCGCATGGGGAGCCAGTTAAAAATACTTTAAAATATTTATCAGCAGGGCATACGACCACATCAGGAAAATGGGTAAGCTACATGGTGTCCATCTTCAAATACCACATTAGGAGAACTGGATAAGGTGCAAAACCAGACGCTTCGTGTCATCACATGAGCAATGAAATCAACACCAATAGTGGAGATGGAAAGAGTGGGGGAGTACACGCACTTGAGATAACGTAGAGACACAAAAGTGATGACTCAAGCTGAAAAGTTTCTGAGTATGCCAAGCCATCCAATGGAAGACATATTCCAAAATCTGGCATTGGGGCGGCTGAAAACAAGAAGCTTTATTCATCAGGCCAAAAGACTGAATAGGCACATTTCAGACCTACCAAAAGTTGGCTTTCCCCTAAAGTCTGTGCCAAGAGCAAATCCCTTGGAGAGAGGAGACTGAGCCAGAAGTATGTATCCAGACAAAAGTTAAAGGAATACTCGACAAGGATGAGCAGAACAGCATAAAACGCAAGACAGTCACTCTCAGTTTACTTGATGAGAAATATCCACGTGATCTCTGGGTCCCGGTGTGCTCGGATGGGTAAGCGGAAAATGCAGTGATGAATTAAGAAGCAGGAGTGTACATATAATACCCAAACAACGCTAGAGATGCGATTAAAGTAACAACGGGGAAATTCTGTCACAACTATGATGCATAAATCCAGGCAATCAGGTAGGCACCTGAAAAACTGTTGAGTACCAGACCCGATCCTCAACCTGTTGTATTTTTGACTGATACAAAATCAGCACTCCAAACACTCCAGTCCAGAAAATTGCCAGGTCTGCAGACTCTACTGTCTAAATTGTCCGGGCAGCGCAGGGTCGTCTTGCAGTGGATGCCTTCTCACTGTGGAATACCAGGAAATGAGACAGCAGACCGATTGGTCGAGGAAGGTGCTGCGGGAGAGCAACTGGATGTGTCAGTTACCTACCATCAAATGAAAAGGATGATTAAATCAGTGAGAAAGCAACAAATACCAATACAAGACGATTACTATAATATGAGCAGATTGGAACAAGTTGTCATTCTGCGCCTTAGAACAGGACACAATCGGCTCTGCAGCGACCTGTATACAAAATTCAAGATCGGCAATTCAGCCATGTGTACATGTGTACAGGAACACCAGACTGCAGAGCATATACTTCAAGACTGCCCCGAATATGATACACTGAGGCAAACTCACTGGCCTAACGAAACAACACTCGACAGAGAACTACACGTACTTCTTTGTGAGTTATAGAAGACAGTGAAGTTCATACAAGAGACAACATTGAATATATAGACATATTTCTACACGTACTTCTTTGTGAGTTATAGAAGACAGTGAAGTTCATACAAGAGACAACATTGAATATATAGACATATTTCAAGCGAACGAAAGGTAGGAGGAATGATTAAATGTTTTTGTGCTAACAACTGATATTTTCATTTCCTGGACTGTGTAAATGTGGATATATTATGACAGTTAATTAGTTTTGTGAGTTGCAGAGATGAAATATTCATTTAAATTTGCCGGTAAGTAGGCAATTTATTTTGATTCTATAGGCCTAATGTTTTCTATGTTGTTTAGTAAAATGTTAAATTGCAGACATTGTTTACTATTGTAACAGACATATAATTAATTCGTGTCCACTTTCATATACATAGACAATTTTGAGATCCGTGGCAGCAAACTGTATTTAAAACGTGGTCCGTGGTAATGCAAAGTTTAGGAACCACTGCTTAAGCAGATGTTGACTTGTACTTTAATATATATATATATTCTCTCATTAAACTAACATGATGTTTCATTTCTATTCTAACATCTGGAATAATAATCTGCTCAAGACAGTGCGTGAAAAGGGCATGGGTTTGCCGGCCAGATCAAGAATGCTGTTCTTTGAAACATGTCTGCAAGACTGCCCCTAATTCTAACTCTCTCAGGTGCAGACCTACATGTAAGTGTGTATGTGTGTGAGTGTGTGTGCATGTAATAGTTTGTGTACGTTTACCCGTGTGAGTGTGGGAGTGATAATCAGTGTCTTTATATATATATATATATATATACTATCTGTATCCTGCAAGGGTTCTACAGCCTCCAACAAAAATTGAATGTAAAGTAAACTCGCTATAACAATATTTAATAATTATTTTGGGTCATTGTGTTCATTTTCTTGGAAAAAGAATTTACAATTAACGTTTCATTTTAATTATGTTTATTGAAGTGCTTGTGGATATACAATATTTTTTTTTTTTTGCCGTCTGGTGCGTACACGAATAAATCAGAAGGTTTTCCGACGCGTTTACATGCCGCATACAGCTGTCCATGTGATAATCATGGATTATCCAAATGTAGTCCGCACACTTGTGGCGGCTCTTGGTCATTTTTCTTAATGGGGCCCGGAAGAATATGTTCCAACTACAAAGCAGAACTCTTAGCCCTTCTGATGGCAACATAGCACATGAATAAGCCGCAAGCACCTGCAGGCAAGATGGTATTTCTAACAGACTCACTGTTAGTTATACAAGCCCTGGAGGCTAAATCCGCTGACAGCACAGTACAAAACCTAAAAGAGAACTTGCTCAGCTTTCAGAAAAGGCAGAAATTCACTTGCAGTGGATTCCATCTTACTGTGACAATGCAAGCAATGAGAGTGCTTTACGACCAAAATTTAATCAATCTTTGTAATATGTTTGATCTTTGCCAAGAACGTGTATACGTTGCATATTGGTTTGTAGTCCCTAAATGTATAGACTTCTCACGTTTAGGACACGTGCATCCGGTTTCAGCCAAACCTCCTTAGTCACCTCTTATGACATGCGTGGCAGGTAACAGTGGTCCTATTCTTTACACCCAAATTTGAGCACCGGTAACTACTCGGGCGAGTGCGGACGTCTGAGCTAAGGAGGGCAGCGTCAAAGAGCAAATTTACCAACCCCTGTCTTTTCAAGAGGTCAAAACCCTCATACAAAGAAAATGTTCAGTATACTGAATGACAAACACTAGATATGATTATGGAAAAGACTCACCAAGGACCTAGCATAACACACCAGGTATTTATATTTCGACTACGCACCGGACACTGCAGACTCAACAAACACTTATATAGACTAGAAATAAGTCAAACAGCTCTCTTTCAGTGTCAGCAGTCGGAACAGACACCAGAGCATATCCTGCAAGGCTGTCCTCTCCTGGGTGAGCTGTGAATCAACATGTGGCCACACCCAGTCGACCTGAAAAGTAAGCTTTGGGAAACCTGACAAACCTGAAGCTGGCTGCCCAGTTTGTGGTCCACAGTAAATTAAGCGCATGACCAGAGATCGCTGAAGAAGAGGAGTATTTACTATTATTTGTCATTTGCAGGAAGTTGTTTCCTCTTTCAGGAAATGAACAAATGCTTCTGTTCTGCAACAGCTTAATACTAAAGATAGTTGGCTAGTAAATAATATAAAACCAATACCAATTAAATATTTTGGACACATCAAAGGACAAGAGATTTTTTTTAAAAGATATTTTTTTTTTATAGATGATTTAAAAAAAAATAATCTATGGAACGCAAATTGAACATGCCTCACCCGCATGAAAACAAAATTATAACGCGAGCTTGTCAACTAGTCTAGAGAGCCATATATATATATTTATTTGGTGATTTTGTAATATATAATTTCCTAAGTAAATGAGCTGTAAACTCCACGATTTCATTGTATATGTATTGAAAGAACTGAAATTCTTCACTTCTGTTGTATATTTTGCTTGGTAAAGGCAATTTGGTCGCAGTAATTCTTGTGTATTGTCATTGCTTTTGTATTGTGTAAATCTCTAGTATTTTGTTACCTATTGTTAAAAATATTTTTATGTGTTTTGCTGAACACAGTTGACAAGCACTTGTCACAACTAACTCAACTGTAGGAAATAAAATTGCTGTAGACAATGTGTATTAATGCAAGGGACCATTCCCTAAAGCTAATCATATTATTTTATGGTTTGTTATTTATTACAATTATTTTCTATAATTTTATACTATTTTTATATAAAATTAGGAATTCAATCGATAATTAAACGGACTATTTGAGCTAGAGTCCTCGTTTATCTGGGAAGTAGCTTAGCTGCGTAAGAATGAATATATCGTCCGGCGAATGGAAATGCCATTGTTTTGGCAATTAACACTGCAATAGAGATCAAAGGTCAGATGTCGCAATGTTACATCTTATGTAGGAACTTGTAAACTAGCCCCAGAAACAGTGCACGGCACAATGTTTGAAGTATTAGAGGCTAAATGAGGAGCTTCGGTATATATAATGTTTTTTTATAAGGAGATATTATATAAATAACAGGATTGTTATATTATTATGTAGGGGTAGAGAGAGTTATAGGAAAACAAGGAATAAACACAGTGAATATGAATGGAGAAAGACTGGCGGAGTTATGTATGCTGTCAAACTTAGTAATTGGGGTACCATCTTTGCACATAAGGAAATTCATGAACTTACTTGGCACTCACCAGATGGAGTGACCAGGAATCAGATTGACCATATGTGCATACATACTTAATTTAGAGCATCATTGCTGGATGTCCGTGCATACAGAGGGCAGATGTAGGAAGTGATCATAATTTATGCATAGGTAAATTGAAAGTTCACCATACTAAAAAAGAACAACTGCGAATAAACAGTCAGAGGCTACAAAATAAGGAAGTAAAAGAGGAATATCAGCTCGAACTTAAGAATAGGTTCGAGTTACTCGATGGTGAAAATGAACAGAACATTGAAGACAAATGGACTAAGATAAAGGACACACTATTGGGGCAGCAAATAGTAGCGCAGGATTAAAGACGAAAGACAGAAAACCTGGATAAGCGAAGACACCTGGAAATGTATTCAAGAAAGAAGAAAGATGAATCATTGGGATGCGCGGCAATAATATATCTTCTGCTTTAAATTTTCCATTTAAAATGGTACCTTCGATGATATTGTTCATCATATTTTTCACTAAAAGTCTGGTACCGTTGCAAAGTTGTGGTGGATTGATGTTTCGGAGAAGAATGATAGGCACGCCAATTTTCAATGTTAAAACGTAATGTGGTCATGCCTGGCAAACCAAGTGAATTCAAGAATTCAGTTGAATAATTGACAACGTCGTTGTGATTCATTACAGTATCGATGGACTTATACGTTGTAACTTCGCCTGACATTTTGTTTTGAATGCTTAAATTCATGGCATATACATCTTTGTTTTTGACTGCTAATATTACAAAGGCACTGATGATTTTGCAATTCTGTGCACAGTTGGGAAAACTTTGGAACCAATTCGTCTGTGATTGCTGTGATTTTACAGAAGTTTGTTGGCAATGTGATACATCGTGTAGATTCATCGATTGGCATTTTCCCATTTCCAATATTCAACAATTATTTTGCGACACGTCCAGCAGTTGTATCATGTTGTAGTTGTATACACATATTGATCTTCAAAGTCAATTTATGTATGTGTGGCCATAAAACTGATGATTTCAGGCATGCATTAAGTTCATCAACGGGTGTTGATCTTGGTATAACCGGTAGAGTTTGTCGGAATGTATGTGTTGCCATAAAACTGATGATTTCAGGCATGCATTAAGTTCATCATCGGGTGTTGATCTTGGTATAACTGGTAGAGTTTGTCAAAAATCACCAGACAATAAAATGAGTGCGCCACCGAAGAGCTGGTCATTTCCTCTCAAATCATTTAGTGTACGAAAAAGCGCTTCTAATGCTTTCTTGTGCGCCATAGTACATTCGTCCCATATATTGAGTTGACATAATTGGAGTACTTTACCCATTGCAGAAATGTTGTTGATATTGTATGTTGGTGTCTCAGTGATTTGCATATTCAACGGCAATTTTAGTGCTGAATGCGCTGTTCGGCCACCATCTAAAGGAGTTGCCTCAATTCCAGAAGATGCGATTGCCAGTGCAATATTATTTGGTGATCGTATGGTTATCAAAATAATTGAAATGAGAAAAGTTTTGCCTGTGCCTCCGGCTCATCATGAAATACAGTTCACTGTTTTGGCTTGTAATTGCATGCATAATTCTGTCATATCTTCCTCTTCATGGATTGCTAATATGTGACACTCTCCATGATAATTGATGTAGTCTTGGTGGTACTATCCCTCTTCCATGTTGTATATATTACATCGTCATTTTCTTATTTTTGCTGTCCTGATTGATGTTCTTTCTGGTTTGTTTATATATACAATTTAACAGATATTCACATGAAGGAACGTCATAAAAGATAAACGTGATAATGTATAAGTTTCATGCATTTATGGGTATTGTGGTTTTTCTTTTTCTGGACATATTTCAACAGTGTGTCCGCTCATCACCAAACCAAACACGTCTGCTTAGTTGCAGTGTTTATGTTCGTCTCCTATGTTTACTAACGTTGCTACGCCGTCACTACCCAAAGCTACGTCAATTGGATTTACTACGTCAGGTCTCGTTTAGTGTTGCCACTCTGCTTATAGTGAACAGATGCAGATTTAGTGTGCAAACACTACAATCAACTAATAAAATATCATATCTACAAACTACACACTAAAGCTAATTGTCTGGTCTACCAGCTACCACCTGGGGCCGAGGGACTGGCTGCATGCCTTCTACAAGTAGCATACACTTGACCGTTAACTGTTCTCAATTCTTGGAATGATGTCGGTCCACGTTCGTTGTTCGTTAACAGTAATCACAATTAAAAGCATTATTCATTGTTTGGATGAACAGTGTACAAACGGCGTAACGCGTCGGTCGATAATAAATTGCGATGTCCTTCAACTGCTTTACCTTGTTTGCGACGTTGAAACTTTTTCGCTGATGCATTCCATGTGTAGTATGTTGGCAGTTCAGAGTAAAGTAACGTCTTTGCAAACATATAATCTCTACACAATGAGAAAAATGCATTTAACGTTGTTGGCGATGGTGACAATGCTCGTGCACGTATATTTTCTGTTGTGAAATACACGCGATGTCCATTTTCAAGGTGCACTGCCAAATGAACAACTGTTGGATGACGTTCATGGATTGGAAAAGTTAAATGCGCCAAACTGCTTCACTGCTACCAATGTAGCGTCCCAGTTGATATTGCTCGATTTCATCGATAAATGCACTTATATTTCCCTCTCCAAAAACTGCCATATCGATTTCTTTATTGACATATGTGCAAATGTACTTGATCGATTTCCCGGTGCAATACTCGACATTGATGTGTGCTTTGTATGTCTTCGAGGTAACAATTGAATACGGTACGGCAACGATTATCATCTTCAACATCATTTATTTCGCCACTTTTAAAGTGATCAGATTTCCGCCATCTTCGGTTGATCGTCGACGATGGGGATATCATTATTGCCAGTTTTAGTCTCGACATGTAAGTCTTATGTGTATCGTTTCGTGCATTTTCCATCAGATATGCATGGTGACATTTGTTAGGTAAGTGACGTGAACCATGAATCCTTGATTTCAGTGACGACTTTAAATAGAGTCTGGATCAATGTCGACATCACCATTGTTTCTGCTGAGATGCTGATCAATTTGATTTGTTGTGACTTTTTCGATCAACCAATTCAAAATGTGTGCATGTGGCAATACTCTCTTTTGCCGTTTCGATGGGTCACATGCAACATCATTAGCTTCTTAAAAAAACGATGCTTAGCAATGAAATTCATTAAGATTTCAATTTTTGTTTGAATTCACGCGCTGTAATATCATGACGATCCGATGATGGTGTCAGCTAACCCGAGAGTTATTTAATTTCATCATGTAGAAGTTGCATGAAATATGATAAATAAATCTGGACAGCCATGGGCATGAACATATGTCATTACATCGCTATGCATATTCATGCCACCACGTAATAAATGGACTCCTGTAAATGTGGCCATTTTGTTATGACCACTTTCCAGTGAGATTCATTGCAATCATTCACAATTGCATCACGTAAAATCAAGTACTGTTCTGAAAACAACTTGGTTTGATTTAATCAGATATAGAGGAATCGCTCAGTTTCGATTTTCGCCACACCTTATCGACAATGTATTGATGAAACAATTTATCGACATTCACGATATGATTTTGCATACATATCGATAATGTAATGATGGAACAATTGTCGACATTTCAAGATATGATTTTCAGCGTTTTCACGAACCATCAATCGATATGAATAATAATTCATGGCACTAACTTTCTTATTGGTTTCCTCATCTGTTTGTGGATTTCTCGTTTGATGTTGAAATGATATCCATCTTTATCACTTGCCAAATAAAATCGGATATTGCAATCCGTCGTAGGAGCGATGAGTTTCTGAGACTCGCTGAACATCACCATTTCTGCGATGAAGAATTATATCACGTGAGTTAAGTCTTCGCCAGCCATCAACAATCGCCGGTACATCAATTGTTTGGAGTATTGTACTGTCTTTCGTGTTTTGCTGACGGGTGTTTGTCTGCTCTCTCAAATTTACAACTCTTTGTACCATTAGCTGGTATTTGTTGCAGGGCAGTTCTGAACCAATAGAATTAATTCGATGTGTTGATCGAATAAAGTTTATAATGCCAACGACTATTTCTCGTTGTGTACCCGTATTGAATCAACAACGTTGATAAATTTGTTCATCAGTGTTCCCATGAAGAATAAATTTGGAAGGGAAATGTAGCAATCTGCGTCCGGCAGTGGTAGTAGTAATTCCTTTACGATGATAAGTTACCCGCTGAACTTTGAATATGCGTATGCAATTTTCGTGTACGATGTTGTTGCACCGAACGATGTCATTTGAAACATGATTGTACTTTCGTATGTTTGCCAAGAAATGTTTCGATTGGCTTGTGTCACCTGCTACCAACATTGATAATGGTTCGGGTGGGGAATGTATGCTGGCAATTTCCCTTTTCCACCACTCAGCACACATTCCTGGTGTTTCTTCTTAAATTGACGACACTACAATTTATCAATTTTTCAATAACCACATTTGGATGGGGCTATGTAATCATAATTGGTATTGTAATGGATTCACCGTTTAAATCAATAAATGCAGTGTTCACGTGTGGATAAGTAGTGCTTATTCGAACGGTTACAGTCTCTTGCTTGCTCGTCTGTTCTGGAAACTGGCGTGATGTCTTTCTCTTTGTACTCTATGTTTAGATGGGCCAGTAATACATCGTTTGGGAGGCATAACTGGAAATGTGTGAAATGCGTGAAAACCGCGTGGTAAATGCGTGTGGTTATCAAGCGATGATCAGCAATTTAGTTTTGCAATAACTGCAACTTGTTCGTCCTCCGCACAGGATAAAAATACTACTGTTGATGTTTCGCTGAAAAATTAAAATTAGCATTCCAATAAATTCGATACCACTCACGGGGAGATGCATTAGGACTGCTGGAAAATGTTTGAAAATCCGGTAAACCGTGCGATTATATGAATAATTTTCGAAACGTCTCGCGCGCATTCTGTGTAAAATGGATGTACTAATTTAGAAATTCTCGGGTGCGTGATTTATGTCTGACCGGCGTTGGGGCTTTGTGACCCCTCCACTAAAATGAAAGTAATAGTGTGTTTCAGTTTTTATATTTTAATATTTTTTATTTTCAGGGCCACCAATTTAAACTATCACACGAGGTATCGTCCCGTCATCAAAACAAACATATCCTGTACATTTTTAGCCTATATCTGTTCAATAGTGTCCTAGTCTATACAACACACACAGACAAACATCATTTATATATATATATATAGAGAGAGAGTTAATTTGTCATCAGATCATACCGAATTCATTTTCAATGCATCCGTACGTACTCGACGACTGGCAATTTCAGTCGCATGTGTGAGTTATTGAAACATCGTCAACCTCCTCACGTAAAGCAAAGTGCTATAGTTATACAAAATGCGAAACGGTGACGATAAACGCGCTTGTTTCGACCAAAGAGGCCTTCTCCCAAATAAACAATACAGCAAAAAAGAATGACATTTCGAGAACACTACAAATGGACGATAACATGTGAAACATATAAATATATCTAATGAAAATCGACTACGATCATCGAAACGCTGATCGCATGTCTGTAACTGACATCGCCTGCCCCACTATGGCTAGTATCGTTGAAATGAGTGGCCACAGGGTCACAGAGCGATGTGCGAATATCTCCGTAGTGTTGGGCGAATCAGTCACTAAAGCCTCTTACCAGTTTCCACACCAATATAGGCCTTGTTGCATCGTTTGCAGGTGATGGCATGAAATGATGTTGCGGGACTCACACATTGAGCTAAGCTGATACATATGTAGCTTTAGAAAAAAGAGACCTCTTGGACTCAACGCATACATTCGTATGCTTCTTTGTACTATCTTATCTCAGGTGCTTGTAATATATATGTGTATTTGCTCATATATATAATTCATTCACTATATTGTTTATTGTTTCCTCTTCTTTTTCCTTCCGGTTTTACGTTGCATTCATTTCGTTATTCGTTTTTATTCCCAGATTTTCATTAGATAGATTTATATGTTTCTACATGTAATCAAATATTTGTAGTGTTCCTCGAAAATTGTCATTCTAGTTGTATTGTTTGCATGATAAAGAGGCCTTTTGGTCAGAGGCTTGTTGCTGTTATCATCCTATGTTTCTGTATTTTCCTTAAAACTATAGTACTTTGTTTTTACATTGTTTAGCTATTTCCGGTTGCTGCAGTCTCCGCCTTTTTCGATAATCGTCGCCATATTGCTTTTAACTATTCGTCGTCACGTAATAGGTAAGATTTTATAGTTATATTTGTTGTGTAGGTGCATTTCCCGTTCCTCACTTTTTGCTGTTATCATATATATTCTTTTGTTGCATGTTTCTATTACTGTGCCTTCCCTCTGCTTCTTGTTAAGATTTTCTTCGATCCTCATATCTCAGTTTCCTTCAGCCTGCCGGCTGATTTGCGTCTGACTGCCATCAGTTATGTAGATTGCCCCCAAAAAAACTCGTTTCTGTTCTCATCGCTTGATTTTCTCTTTACCTGTCGGCGGCAGGTTATTCCCAAGACTTCTTCCAGCTTTCACCCCTCTTGCGAAAACCTTTATACCCCAGGGCAGAGTAGGTTACATCAGTTAGAAACCAAATGTGCGCTACAACGCATGCGCTGTATCGCTGCTAACACTCACACCTTCTAACTGACTTGGATTCACTCCCAGTAGTCGTCTTCTAAACGTCTGCGACTTCTCACTTCTAACAACATGCTCCTTTTCTCCCTTATTCGTTTCGCTATCCATGTTCTTAACAGACAACTGCATGACTTTATTTGCTCATCACCAACCAAAACTGCCTTCACCACCACACTCCTCCCAACTGTCCACCACTATCTTCTCCCTCCCACCGGGTGATCTGCATCCCTCCAGATCTTCTCTTATCTGACAGTGAAGAGATGTTTAAAGCAAGATTACCACGTTTGTTCCTCTCAAACCCTCCACTGATCTTTCTCTACTCTTCCAAGATGTTAACCGTTTCACTACGTGGCTTGCGACTCAAATTCCATTTTCCTTATGGGATGACTCTTTAGAATGTCCACGACTCCAGTATGTTCTCCTAAGTATTCTACTCGTATACATGATTGGACTCCTAAACCTGGTGCTTCTAACGCTCTTGATCTATACATCAGAGCCGCTATATGACGTTGGGCTTCTCCACCAAACCTTAGGGCGTTCTAACATATCATAAATCGAGTTTCGTGCTCTATCACACCTTCGTCGGCGTGGTGGCATTGTTATCAAATAACTAAATAAACTGTTGCCATATTTGTATGGAGTAAGGACCTATACATAGGAAGAGCTACAACCAACTACTGAACACCCTATTCTACAAAACTGGTTCTATTAAGTGCCACACTATCTAACAATAGTAAAGTCCGTAAAGTAATTTAAGAACTTAATTGCATAAAGACCTTCCTACCGGCACATCATCACTATGTATCATCGACCAGATGTTTGACAAACCTCTATTCTATATATCTAAATTCTAAACTCCACAATCCCTGAGTAGGTCTCATTGTTTCTAGCACTCTTGTCCATGTATATCTCAGATTCCTAGACAGTATCTTCAATCCTATAAAATCACCCACCTACCTTCATTCTTGAAGATGTGAACCACACTTACATTGTCTGTTTTATTCTATTAAGTTGTTTCTGCTTGGGACTTATCATCTCTTCCTCGCTTGATGTGCATGTTCACCGTATGCCTCTATGCCTCATTCTGACCCGGACTTCACAGCCCTCAGTTTTCTCGACGGGAGAACTACTTCCATGTCTCTCGGCTCTCATAGTCTTGCAGAACTAGTTCTCACTCTCCAACTCCTTTCAGTTTAACGACCAATTCTTTAAAGACATAATTACGGGTCGCCATGGGTACTAGTCGGACCCAGTTATGCTTCTCATCTATTCATGGAACGAATTAGTATGGAACACATATGGTTGCCTCTTCGTCTGTGTATCTTAGATACATCGATGATTGTGTTGGAATTACCGATATACGGAAGACGATTTGGTACGCTTCATTAACGTCTTTAGTCTATGACATTCGGTTCACCTCTTACATCTCTTGTGTCAATTTTTCTTGACACATTACTGTCACCATCCTTCTATCCTATCTTTCATCCCAGTATACTATGACCTACTAATTCACATAGTTTTCTTCTGTACCTCTTGCATCCCCAGAACGTCGTGACTCTTTACCTTTCTCTCCGCTCCTGCGCCTTCGTCGCCTGTGGCGGGGACGATGAGGATTTTCTCGATAGAGCTCAGGATGCTTGATTTCTTCCGCAAGCGCCTATACCCCGGAGAATGTGCATACATCTGCCGCGTCAGGTTCAGCTAGTGCTCCTGGGATTCCCTTTCCAACCAACATAGAACCTATAATTCTGACAGGGTTAAACTTATCTTAACTTTCCACCCTCTCCCATGGTTCCTGGTGAAAGGGTCTTATTCCATCATCTCCTATTCTTCAGTCTAGTCCTGAGACAAATCAGTCTTAACATTATCCTTTGGTGGCGTACAGACCAGGACGAAGCCTCGAGATTTGTTGGTGCGGTTACTCAAGCCTATTATCCAGAGTCGCTGGCACCATCCAGTGTAGCCGTCAGCGCTGTAATACGTGTGCATATGTAATACAGATCTGCACTGTCTCTTTTCCTAAAGCTACGTATGTTATTCAAGACAGTTTCACGTGTGAGTCCCGTAATGTCATCTATGCCATCACCTACCAAACAATACAATAAGGCCTATATTAGTGAAACCAGTAAGAAGCTCAGTGACCGATTCGCCCAACACTTTGAGATATTCGCAATGCTCTGTGGCCCTGTGACCACTCATTTTCAATGATACTAGTTAAACGGGATCTGGCGATGTCAGGTCACAGCCGTCCGATCATGTTCCTCTGATGATCGTAGTCCATTGCTGCCCTGGAGAACCGTCTTATTTCATTCTATGGCACCTTGCGACCTCTTGGACTCATGCATTACATTCCAATACTTGTTAGTACTGTCTTATCTCATGCCTTGTAATCTATATGTGTATTATCCAGTTATTATTTATTCCACTATAGTGTTTATTGTTTCTCTTCTTTCCCCTTCCGGTTTGTATTGCACTCCCATTTCAATTATTCATTTTTATTTGAATTTCATTCGAATCACGGTTTATATGTTTCTAAATGTAATCGTCCATTTGTAGTGTTCCTCGAAATTTGTCATTCTTGTTGTATTGTTTGCATGATGATAAAGGCCTTTTAGTCGAAACATTGCTGTTTATCGTCACTGGTTCTGTATTTTTGTAAAACTGTAGTACTTTCATTTTACGTGTTTAACAGCTATTTTTTAGTTTGCTGCAATCTCACCTTCTCAACTCCTCTCACAGTGTTTGAAATCTATCAGCCATCATATGTAATAGCATAGTCTCACTGAGGCGGAACATCGACGTCGAATAAAGTCACTAACACTAAATTCTCTATCTGACCTTGTCTTAGTAAAGACCATCATAATATCATCTCGGTTCTTGATCTTTGCCGTTTGTCAATATAGCGAAATATCTATTCCTTCTTTCTCTGGTTTCACATATCAATCAGCTATGCGTTCATAGTAGTTCATAGTACGGTTCCAACTTCCTGCAACGGGTCACCCATAATTGCTCCTTTCCTGTACCAGCTGAAAATCACACGGGAAATGCCCCAACAACTGTGAAATGTTTCCTGGGTGGAGCAATAATTCCAGAATGAAACAGCCGCGTACCGCCACAAAACAACCCTGCACACCGCATAAAATGCATATGGCTGTCGCTAATGTAGCAACTTCGACTATTCATCACTTGAATTGCAATTCTTGTCGAAGGGAACATCAATGACGACAAAATCCAGCTCTCTGCTCGCAATATAACTGCATGCGGCAGATTAGGCTTGTTCGTCATAACCACTGTCCGCCGTTTTCTGAATACACCACAGCAAACGCGCATTACAGCAAAAAGTATTATATGTAACAGTCACCAGCTCCACAGCGCTGCTCAACCACCGCTCAGTAGCTCAGCAAACGAAACCAGAAAATACCCACGACCAAACATTCTGAAAATGCGCTGGCAAAGTCGTATTCCAGAATCAGCAGTTCTAGACTCTGTATGGCCCTCCCGCATTCACCATTGCTGTATATTTGTAATATCAACGTATATGAAAGGCAAGATGTTTCTATTTCTGGGGTGGGCAACCTATTGCCAGCAGAGGTCAGGACATGAGACACTTGAAGATACGAAGGCTGGATACTTTCACTTATTTTAAACTGTATAGACATGACTAATGTGCCTTCTATCATATACACATACACACACACTCTTACGTCTTGATTCTCATTTTAATCTGTGCATTTGTCTATATGATCGTTTTTGCCAGCATTTAAATATAATTGAATATATTTTCTTCTATTGCAGGTAATCCTTATTCAATCTAAGAATTACATTTGGTCGATAAAACAGTTTGTTGTGGGCTGACACACAGTGCCACCAACAGACCTTCAAATTTTCTGCTTTGCGGGCCGGATACACTCGCCTCCTGCAGCGAAACGTACTCAAAACATGTTACATACAATATCCATACTCACGGTGGTTTTCCTCGTGCAGTGAATAATTCTAATACCTATATGGATGTTCTTTTACCTATGGGTTTTTTATTTTCTAAAATTTTTAATTTCTTTTTTTTTGGGATCAGAGAGTTTTATTTAATTTTTACATTTGCGGGATATTTATTTTTTCCTCTGCCCTGATATATGGCGGACATTCTTAACAAATTCAAACGCAGACGTATATTTTTTCCATTGTTGTTGTTAGCTTCACTCCATAAGTTGAAATTTGGGAAATAAAATGAAAAATTGATTTTTTTTTCAATCAGTTCCATTCCTACTTTTTTCAGCTTTTTAAATTTTTTGTAAGGCCATATTTGAAATTTCCTTTTTCCCGCCCCCATCTCTTTGTTGTGGGAAACGATCAATTAAAATTTCTTTTTCCCATTTTTTTAAGGAATAAAAATACCCTCTATTATTTATGTTTACCCTTCCCTTTCCCTTTTGGGGTTCCCCCGGCCACAGGGAAACTTTATCATAAATTTTTTGTTGTTTTTAAATTTCCCCTACATTTTAAAACTATGTGTTTGGGGCCAGTACTTTTTCGTATATTTTAAAGTTGACAGTCTTGCAAGAGGTTTTCCCCTTCATGTCTCCCATTGCGGGGTTAGTTGTGCCAATTTGAAATTTTATGGAAATGTGGGCTCTGAGCTTTTGTGGGGAGGGAAAATGGCAACTTGTTCCAAGAGCCCATAGTATCCGTCACTTCTGTGTACTGCGGGGGTTTTTTGCCCATTTGCTTCGATAGTGCGCCCCCGTGGTTTTTTTGACTTCTAAGCTGATCTCAAGACGGTGTGGGGTGTCGCCGCCCTCTTGGCTCCTTTTTCCGCTTCTTTTCTAATGTTGCAGGTAGGGGTACCCCGGGATGACAGTGCTTTGATAATCTTAGTTCAGCGAGGGACGTTTTACCATTCATCTCATTTTTCCCATTTAAGGTGCGATACCGATAAGCATCGGTGAAAAAAATTGTTGCGGAGTTTTCCAAGATCATTTGGGGCCCTTTTTTGATTCCTCCCCTCTGCTCGGTAGTTATTCGAGTATTTCCAGTTGAATCGTTTTTGACCTGACTTTCTTTGAGATTTTCAGCCTATTCCTCCTCCGCCATCCTTTTGCGTTATTTGGATCCGTCCGTGTAGACGGGGCCCCCTCATTTTCAGGGACTCTGTTCTTGTGTTCTTCTGCTGCTTTTTTCTGTCAGGTTTTTGACCCCTTTTTGCTCAGTATCCCGGGGATTGATTCCTTTTTTCTGGATTTTTTTTTTTCCCATGGGGACACTTGTCTTTGGGATTGGTTTGGCGGGCTTTTGGGAGGACTGATGGTCGTGGGGGGTTAAGATTCTAACAAATTAACTTTATTCCCCTTGCCATTCAAATTTTTTTCATGCTTTGGGGTGAGATTTGAGTGTTTGGTTTTCCCAAAGTACTCTTTTTTGTCCTTGGTCAGTCTTTGGGTTGGATCCCTGTGATGGTCTCCATCCCCTTGATGGGCGGGACTTTATGGCTCCAGGATAAGGGTGGGGGGTTTGACTGCTGCCCCTTTTTTTGGTTGCTTGTTCGTCATTGCCCCCCTATCCCGTATTGGATGGCCCTTTCCCCGAGAAAAGGTTCTTAGAAGGGGGTTTTTTGCTCCCAGGGGAATCAGTTTACGCATCATTGTTACCGTCTCGTTTTTGGTAAATTTTTGATCTGGGTCCCAAAGTCAGTTTTTGTCAGGTGATTCTAGGTATTGGGGTTTTTTTTTCTGGGGGGTTCTTTATTGACTTTAAGGTTATCTTGTAACCTTTTTTTCTGGGGGGAAAACGGGGTAAGTGGTCTTTGAAGGATTTATTTTTTTTTCCACTTTCACCACTCTTAAGGGTTAAAGTGCTTGCAGGAAATTTTTTGTGTGGGATTGACTTTCTCGCCCCTATTCCAAACCGCATACATGGAGATGAACTCTTCTGGGGGGATGTTCAAAAGTCATTACAAGACAGAAAAAGTGGTAGACACCCTCCCGGGGGCCCCGCCCAGGTGGCCTTCACTTTTGTACCCCGAACCTGAACTCTTTCTTCTGTTTCTGAATTTATGACCAATTTACATTCTTTTTACCAGGGTGAGCAGTTTTACCCTTTAAACCTTCTTTCCCGACTGTGTCAAAAACCTTCCCTATCTACCAAGATATCTGTTTTTTCTTTGGGAAAAAATCCCCGTTCCCCAAATGTGGTTTTTGTCCTCTGGATCTGTACTGAAAAAAGGTTTTTTTAACAGCCCTTTTCCCGTGCCGGATAAGGGGAAAACCCTGGCTCCCAAAATTTGCCCGCACAGGGGGTTATTGGCTGTAACTCGGGTGGTTTATTTTGCCTGGTTTTTTGGGTGGCCATGATTCTTTTTTCCCTTCCGGTAATATGCCTGTTTCCCCGACATGTTGAGAACGGCGTAACACCCTTTTTCCCTTTCCCAGTTTTTTGCATCCATTGGTGATCCATCTTTTTTTGGCGACTTTTTGGGGTTAGGGCCCCAAAGCCCTTCCAGCTCGTTACTGGGGAATGTCCGTTAGGTGACTATCTGTTTTTTTTTCCCCCTTGAGAGCCGGGCTTTTTGGTATCCTTTTTCCCCTTTCTTTTTTTCTCACTTCGGGATATTTTGCTCAGGATGTTTTCTTCCCCCACCCAAAGCCATCTTCTTGTCTTGTTGAGGACTATAGGTGGTCTGTGGCTTTTTTCGCTCAGGGTTTGGCCAGTTTCACAGTTTTTGGCGTCCCACGAGGGGTTTAGGGGTTCGTTGTTTTTTAACTCTGTCTCGCCGCTCTTTACTCCTTCTGTATTTTTTGCTGCCGCCTTGTAGACAGTATTTGTCTCCATGACTTTCCTGCCCTCCCCTTGTCTTCTAACTTGTTCAAGCTTCTAACATCTGCGTCCAGTATGGCTTGTAAACCTTTGTGCGCCTTGGGGGTGGTTTCCCGTGCCGCTTTCAGGATTGCTTTGACGTTCCCTGCACGATTCACGTTTTTTTTTTCATGATGTTGTTCGTTCAAAATTTGCATCATCAGTCCCTCTGTTTCCCCAAATTGGTTTTTTTAGTTCCAGTGGCAACCATTTTTGGGGTCAGGAAAATTGAGGGCTACTTGCAATTTGACTGGTTAGGTCCTATCCCCAGGGTGGGGGAAAGAGGACTACTTTGGTGGATATATCGCTTGTTGCAAAGGCCAAAACAGGGGGATTGTTTTGCCCGTTCCCAGTAGAAAGGGGGATCGTCTGGGCGTTGATGAGGAAGATTTTTCTCGATCTCCCCGTCTTCCACCTTACCCCCTACTGTTTGTTTCGGGGTACCCCATCTTCCACGTGTTGAAAAACCAACAAACATGAGTTCTCACTGATATTCATTGTTTAGGACAGCGGCGTGCAACTTGGAAGTAAAGATTGTACAGAATGATCGGTGTCTTTGCAGTAATTTGAACACCTATGATCTCAACTGCTCCGGGGGTTTCCTTGTTCCTTCCATCTGCTTGGTTGGAATGCCATTTCTGACTAGGGAGGACTCCACCCTTTTGTCCTTCTCTGTCTGTTCGAAGGTCTGGGAACCTTTGATCTCGAACAGTCTGGGGTTTAGGTGCGTTTCTTGTATAGCAATGTCTATATCTCTTCTGCAAGTCTTATTGAGTGCTTTTTTTTGGTGGATACCTTCCGCATTCCATTGGGGGATATTTAATTTCTTATGGTAATACTGACCGTACGAACCAGTAGCTTTAACCCGGGTTTCCCGTTCCTGCTGTGCCGGGTTGAGGGCACGCGGTAAAAAACCGGGCCCCTTGAGGCGGGCCCGGCCTGTCCGCCCGGGGGACTCTCCGGGGTAGCACCAAACGATTTTATTTTTAATAAACATATTCATGATAAAATTTAGTCCATGCAGGTCAGCATGGGGAGCTACGTTACCCAGTGCCGTTTGAGCCAGGTGCATCTTTGGCGGGATCCGTTTTCCCAGCGTTTTGCGGTTTTTCTCCGTTGTTTGACTGTCCCCACCAATTTTTTTTTTTTTTAGAATATTACAGTATATTTTTATTTTTTTTTTAAATTGCGGTATATATTTTATTTTTTTTTTTAGCAATATTGCAGTATATATTTTATTTTTGTTTTAGCAATATTGCAATATATATATTATATTTTGTTTTAGCATATTGCAGTAGATATTTTATTTTTGTTTCAGCAATATTGCAGTATATATTTTATTTTTGTTTTAGCAATATTGCAATATATATTTTATTTTTGTTTTAGCAATATTGCAGTAGATATTTTATTTTTGTTTTAGCAATATTGCAGTATATATTTTATTTTGTTTTAGAATATTACAGTATATATTTTATTTTGTTTTAGCAATATTGCAGTATATATTTTATTTTTTGTTTTAGCAATATTGCAGTATATATTTTATTTTTGTTTTAACAATATTGCAGTATATATTTTATTTTTGTTTTAGAATATTGCGTATATATTTTATGTTTCGTTTTCTCTTGCACTTTAATTATTAAATCCACAATACATTTTTGATTACAGTGTAGGTCAGTTTTTAAATCAGTTTGCCATTATCTTCTGCAGCATTCCTCTTTAAATTTTCAACAGATATTTTAAACAGACAACTTGATAGAATGTAGACTGACGCTGACTTCCTGCTTTATATCAAGCCTATGTGATATATCATGGCATGTTTCACAGCCCACAGCCGCGATTTTATCACAAAGTTCTTCTATGATATTTCTTAAATATAATGAAATCCTTTTCTACCATTATTTTCCACAATTCCAGATGTTCTACACAAGAAAGTTTCTTCTAGTTTTCAATATAACATGAGTATAGAATTACATTATACTCTCTAAATTTTTCTAAGATTGTTCTCATGTTAAATATATGTACACACTAGCAGTTTACTTGTTCTTGGCACGGAGATTTTGATCGAATAATGATCATATGTATTTTAAAAATATTGGTCTTAAAGTGAATTGAACACCAGTTGCCGCATGGGAGTCACGCTCTAATCCATTAGGCCATCTGACAGATGCTTCTGTCACTCAACAACTTATAATGTATCATTGAACATTGGACTGTCTTACTATAGTACCCATTTAGTTTATTCCAGGAATTTTAACACAAATGATAACTACTTGATAAGTTTATAGATTACTTTAATTGTTGAATTTGATTGTGTGATATAATAGCAGACCTCAATATGTTTGCGAATGTTGATATACATTTTGCCGAGATCAAATACAATAAGTAAGTTTTCTGTGCCATGTGGAGCGACTAAACCCTTCCACTTTGCAGACAATATTGTAAGTTTTGCCTAAAGGAGCTAATGTGAATAAATTATCACTGTTACTAACTCTAGAGCAAGCAAGATAAAGCTGGATAGTGGAAAAAACATGAATCTCGTAAATCAATTCCAGCTACATTGAAGGACTATCCTTGAGCTTTGTTAATAGTCATTGCCAAACAGGGTTTAATTGGGAGCTGCAGGCGCTTGAACTCAAAGGGTAGTCACTGGAACAAGTGGTATTCGAGTTATGAATACGCATTTTCTGCAGCAATGCCAGTTAATATGATCGCCTCTACCACATTAGGCTTAAAGCTGCGCACTCGCAGCCTGGTTCCATTACAAAGAGATGGAGCGTTTAGATTTCGCAACAACATTATTGAGGCCCCGATCTTGAATTTTAGCCTGTGGAGGGAGATTATGTGAGATTATTGCAGATGCTGTTTCATTCTTAGGTGTCAGGATGACTCCCTCACATTTCCACTTCTGAGACATCAGATTGATCTGGTCTACACTTGGAAATTCATTGGTTGTTAATTCATCAAGACTATTTACCAATCTACCCATTCTGCTTGTTATGTTAATCTCTCCATTGTCTTCAGGTATTTTGCCATCACCTATATCTAACAACATTTTGGCAAGCTCGCCACATGACTTGTCGCCAATAAGGTGAACCCTCGTGTTTATGGTCAATGTTAGTTTCTGAACGTTGCTCCAAAATGGCGAACACTTTATGGAAGCTTGGACCTCATCAGCCCTCGTGCCTTTCTGAATCACAGGTAGTGTTTGTCGAAAATCACAAGAAAGCCCAACAGTTACACCTCCCATCATCTTATTTCCTGAGATCACGAAGAGTCCTGTCTAAAGCTTCAATAGCACCTCTGTTAGACATTGTTCATTCATCCCAGATAATAACAGAGGAATCACATAATACTTTGGACACAGCTGTACATTTTTGATGTTGCAAGTAGGGCTTTCTGTGTATGTCAGATTGAATGAGGGTTTAAATGCAGCGTGAGCAGTTCGTCCCCCTTGCAAGAGTGTTGCTGCAATTCCAGAAGAGATTACTGCAACTGCTATTTGTTTTGTTGATCTAAATCTGGCTAAGAGCAAATTTAATAAAAATGTACCACCTGGAGCTGACCTATGTCTCTGATTATCATTCACACTGTCTAGGATTTTTAAGTAGGCAATATTTTGGTCACTTACCAGACTTGGTTCATTCTCGTTAACAAAATTGATTAGTTCTGTGACATTGTAGGATGTTTCCCGTAAATATTCACTTTCAAACAAAAATTGTTTATCACGCGTTATCGATGGAAATCCGAAATCTGCAAGAGTTTTGTGTTTTTGGGAATACCGTTTGTCTTCAATCAGTAACATCCCTTTATTGTACACATGATCGTCATAATGAACAAGAATATCAGGAAAATCTCGTGTGAGTTGTTGCAGTATGTCTTCTGTCAAACTATCTCTCTGATTTTGCCACCACTGCTGTAGGTCTGTAACATAGTAGAATGTTAACATCACGACAAACAAATCTATCATCATCGTTGGTGACTCATTGATGGATGCGTCGTTTATAGTATCCTTCCAGTGACTATCATCTTCGATCAAATCAAGAGCTCTACATGCTGCCTGATATGTTTGATGGCTGGTACCATTAATTTTCTTCAGGTCCAGGAATGACATTGGCCCACGTATTTTACGCAGCAGCATTCTGAGAAAGTAACATTCTGCATTGTTCGGGTGCACAGAGTAAACCCGACCAATCGCATTGCTCTTGCTTATGTTCTGATAGCCAGGCACAACAGTGCCTTGTTTTCGTCGAATGAACAGCTTTCCGCTCCAGGCGTATTAAGAAACAATCTCATGGTATAGAAGTGCCGAAGCAAAAATGTATGTTTAACAGAGTTCAAAGTAAGCCGTCAGGGTTGTTTTAGGAAGATTGAGAAGCTTCTCCGATACGTTGTCCTCAGTGAAGTAAACCCTCTGGCCATTGTCTACGTGAACTGATAAGTGCAATACTGTGGGGCTTCTGTCAACAATAAATAAAAACAATATGTTTCTCATTCTTATTAAATGGGAATGCTTCAATACTTACAATTGGCAAATTACCGAGGATACCGTTTTGAGCTTTTTCCCGAGAGTAACACTGAAAGCTACATTCTTGCCAAATTTAAAGTTCGTAGGATGTCCAGATATATCCAAAAATTTGAGACAGACGGCAGATAATGTAATTGTAGCTCTCGTTTATATATATATATATATACTAACAATATAAATGAGACTGCAGTAAAACTATTTGATTGACGAAAAACGTAATCAAAAATTACTGTAGTTTTACAAATTTCAAAAACAATGACAATATACAGCAAAGTTTCGACAAACAAGGTCTTTATCAAGCAAAAGAACAACAGGAGTAACGAATTTAAAACAACAATAATATATATACGAGTACATACGGAGACATTCAACCGTTTCTGTTGAAAATCTGGAAATAAAAATGAAAAACGAAATAAATGGAACACAAAAACACACATAAAAACTAAAAATAGAAAAGAAGAGAAACAATAAAAATCAAGTAAATATATAGTTTGAATACATGCAACATATGCACACATAGATTACAAGGCATACACCGCTTACAGATAATGACATATATAGATTACGGACTCGCATGGAAACCATCTTCAATAACAAACGTGGCTAAAGCAAAAGATACAGTGCGCGTCAGTATCACATAATCACACGTGTTGCAACGCCGACGACCACACTGGACGGTGCCAAAATGACTCTGGATATTGGACTTAAGGCGACTGTGAACCAACATATCCTTAAGACTTCTGTCCGTCTGTAAGCCACCAAATGATAGTTAGGAAGACTGAACGGATCTCAGGATCTGACTTAGGATAGACAGATGATGGAATAAAATATATGTCACCAGTGTACTATGTGGGTGGAAAGTTAAGATAAGTTTTACTCTGTCAGAGTTAGCAGTCCTATGCTGGCTGGCAAGGTTCTGCTGGCGAGTGATTTTCTGAACTCGATGCATAGTAGATACAAGCACCTTCTCCGGGTATAGGGACCTGCGGAAGAAATCAAGCTTCTCGTGAGCTCTATCAAGAAAATCATCGTCCTCGATACAAAGACGACGAAAGCGCAAGAGCTGCGAGAATGGCAAAGAATCACGACAAGCCTGGTGATGGGAAGAAGTAAAAAGGATAAAACTATGTACATCAGTAGGCCTGTAATATACTGATGTAGTGATAGTGGATTGGTATATGGTGATAGTTCTGTCAAGAAAGTTGACACAAGAAGTGGAAATGTGAGAAGTAAAACGAATAGCAGAGTTTGAACATTAATGAAATTTATGAAGCGTGACATATCGGCTTCAGGCATATCAGTAATGCCAATACAATCATCAATGTATCTGTGATAGACAGACGGAAGGGACCATCATATGTAGTCCATACTAGGTGTTTAACCCATGAACAGACAAGCATAACTAGGTCCCATTTTAGTGACCCTGGAGAACCCACTGATCTGCTCAAAGAATTAGTAATTGAACTGAACAATTAAAATATATATATATATATATATATATATATATATATATATATATATATATATATATATATATATATATATAATAGCAGTTTACCCATTCTTCGAAGGAATTTAGTTTAAATCTATTTGTAAATTCTCTCAAAGAAACATGCACGTGCTTCAACATCTGCTTCTTCCCATTAAAAACAATACGTTTTCTTTCCATGTATCGGCCAGTAAAACCTAATAGAACAGAATTTCCGTTCCCGTGAAAGTTGTAAAATAACAATTTACAAATTAAATTTATCCATATTATTAACTTATCGATGTGTTTAAAAAGAAGGGAAAAAATGGCGGCTGTGACAATTGTTTACTATTTCGTCCTTGGATGTATTAGTTTACTTGTGGTTTAAGGAACGTAATATCTATACTTGGTAGCATAGAGATGTCTTAGGTTGTTTTTGACTAATAGGTTGACTGTCATTATAGTTATTCGATGTGTAGGAGGTATATATTTATTCTATACACACCGACACAAGTAACCTACCTATTTTCGACGACGAAAGTGATGGACTATGCGATACCGGTTTACGATAGGTCTAAAATACTTCAATGTTCTCATTATTTGCAGTATCAGAGTTTTCTTTCACTTTGAACTTTTGTTGGATATGTATATTTGTTTTCACACATTTAAATGAAGGCATCTATTTTTCTCCTGCTGTGATAAATGTCTTAACTTCTTACACATACGTTGCAATGTTGAATACGCATGCCCCAAAGTATTCTGATCTTTGTTGTCCAATCCGTTCCATTCCATACTGGTATTAGTCGTTTTATTGTTTGTAAGGCTATATGTGTCATTCTCTTGATTTCCTTTATCCCGTCTTAAGCTCTTGTTAGTAGTGAACCTATATGTTTAAAACTCTTCATATTTTCCATTTTCTCTTCGTTAATAAAAATAACCTCTATCATTCAGGATTTATTCATTGTCCTTCTTTGTTTGTTTCAGCAACTTTACGGTATATATTTTTTTTTTCGTTTTTCTATTGTACTTAAATTAATAAATCTGCAATTAATTTGTGTTTACAGTGTAGGTCAGCAATTAAATCAGTTTGTCACTATCTTCTGTAGCATTCCCGGGGGACTCTGGTCTGACAATTATTTTCGTTCTTTTAATATTAATGTTACCGGGGCCCAAATTTGAGGTGTAAAGAATAGAACCACTGTTACCTGCCACACATATCGTAAGAGGCGAATGAGGAGGTTTGGATGAAATTGGATGCATGTGTCCGCAGGAATGCTAACGCAAAACAAATGCTTGCATAAAACGGATGCACCAGGTCGTAAGGCGCATAACATGGTGCAACAATTCCTCACAATGAGGAATAGGATAACGTATTCTACGGTCGCCAATCTGTCTCGAAGATATAGCCAAGCAACAAGAATGCTAGACCTATCATCACGAGGGTGGCCAAAACCTACTGCGGGAAGAGGTCGGCACAAACGGGAAAGAAGAAATGATAGGAATTATATCCTACAGAACTGCCCCCAGTATGCAGACTTGAGAAGAAAGAGGTGACCCACTTACACTATCGTCCAAGACAAACTGTATGGCGTGGCTGATAATCTGAGGCAGACGGCTGCCTTTATTAGAGAAGCCGAAATCTCAATCTAGTGAGAGCGCAGAAGAATAAGAATATTAAAGTAGAATTTGTATAACAGTTTAGATAGATTAAGACTTAGAAGAGTAGAAAAAGGTTAGTTTACAAAAAAAATGTCAAAGCATTGCCATAGAAAAAATACAAAATGGCCACCAAACACAAAATTTCAAAATCCCTAAGTCTCTGAATCTAATGGATATAAATGAATTATGTTTTCACTCTAAGGTGAGCAATGGTAATATCTAAAATATTACACAAGCATTTCAGGATATATTAAAAATTACATTGTTTTATACATTTTTGGGCAAACACAGCACACCAAAAAACATTTGTTTGCTTAATTTTGGGGGTGTTGTTACACAATTATTTTAATTAAAAATGTAATTTTTAATATATCCTAAAAAGATTGTGTAATATTTGAGTTCTTACAATTGCTCACCTTAGAGTGAAAACATAATTCATTTACATTCATTAGATTCAGAGCCTTGGGGATTTGAAATTTTGTGTTTGGTAGCCATTTTGTATTGTTTCCATGGCAACACTCTGTCATTTTTTGTAAACTAACCTTGTTAGACTCTTCTAAACTTTCAAAATGGTTATAAAAATGTTACATTAATATGAAAACAACGAAAATAGTATGTTGACCCTCATACTACAGAACTTTAACGTTTTCAACAGATATTTTAAACAGACAAGGCGATAGAATGTAGGCTGACCTGACTTGCTTTATATCAAACCTATGTGATGTATCATGGCATGTTTCACAACCTCGATTTTATCACAATCAAGTTCTCTTATGATCTTTCTTAAATAAAATGAATATCCTTTATCAACTATTACTGTCCACAATTCTAGATGTT
Organism: Arion vulgaris; assembly: GCA_020796225.1. Lineage (NCBI taxonomy): Eukaryota > Metazoa > Mollusca > Gastropoda > Stylommatophora > Arionidae > Arion > Arion vulgaris. The sequence goes on from CM036772.1 coordinate 15,679,043, forward strand.
CTACACAATAAGGTTTCTTCTAGTTTTCAATATAACATGAGTATAAAATTACATTATACTCTCTAGATTTGTAGAAGATTGTTCTCATGTTAAATATATGGACACATGTACCTCTGTTACCTCTAAATATGCGTAATAATGATGTGTTCTTCCATTCAGCTTTCACCTACATATTCTTTAAATTATAATTTTTTAATCAATATAATTGTTCTGTAGTTCTGACATAATTTGGTGTCTCCCTTTCCAGATGTTGAATAATTCTTCTTTTGTTCCATTCCATTGGACATTTCTCTTTTTCTCGCAATAAACGTTTTTTAACATGCGTGCTATAGTTGACTGCTGTGTCCTCCTCCAGGTTTGAATAAACTCTGTTGAAATATTATCACATCCTGGTGATTGCTCGGTCTTCAAGTTTTTATTTGCCAATTCTACTTTCTCTAACGGTGGTTCCAGTTCTGTCTCTGTGATTACTACAGTGTCTTCTCTATTGTTCTTTTGTTCTCTGTTCATATACATTTTGCTGCAGTATTCGATTTATATGTTGATAATTTCTTCCTGTTCTGCTAGGATTCTTCCCACAATGTTGTTCATTGAACTAACTTCTGTTTAAATGTTATAGTCATTGTTTTTATTTCTTTGTACATTTCCTTTTCTTTCCCAACCTTCTGGTGTTCTTCTAACCTCGCACAAACAGCTTTGTAGGTATTGCTTTTTATCTATTCTTACTTGCTTTCTTATTTCTTGCAACAGAATGGCTGATGTATTTTATCAAAACACAATTTATAACATTCAAACTGATTAATTAATCCACAAACTTATACGACAATTTCCTCTCCGTTAACAATTACTTTTGTGTCATCAATGCGACATCTGTTTGTATTCATATAACACATCTACTTCCCAGTAACAGAGCAGTTTTTACTATTCTTCTAAATAAATGTTGCTGCTAATACTGATGCTAATTGATATTAAAATTAAAGAAATACTTACCATCAATTAAATAGTCTTTCAATGTTCAAGTTTCTTATGTAGGACAAATGTACGTTTAATTATGTGTGTATCTAATGTTGACAAAACATATCGTTTTATTTTTGTATCGAGTGAACCATATTTACTAAAATGTCTGTGAATGTACGTTTACGACACTTGAGATATACCTAATTAATTCAATGTTTACATTCATAATAGAATATGTAGCCGTTCTTTGCACGAAAATGTATCACGACATACCTGATAGATTGGTAATATACTTATCTAAACCGATTTAGTAGATCGTATTGGTAGAAGTAAAGATTGCATTAAACTCTTTACCAGAAATCGTTTTGTTGGTTTGCTAATTTGCTAAAGTTTGCTGAGCGCAAAATCTAAAGTTGCGTTCTTGTGCATAACAAAACTGCTATCCCAGGGACAACAGGAGTGAGTGATGCTGGGCGAGCTCAAAATATAAAGTTTTCTTTTAATTAAAAACATAAAATGTCTTTCCTGGAAAAACTAAGGAGTGGTGTTGATGCTGACGAGTATAAAATCAAAAGTTACTTTATAACGCCTAATGTTTATAACCCTTACTGTTTATTTGTGTTTAGACTCATCCTAATGTTTTCCCTCCTTCTAAGTGGAAAATACAAACTAAAAACCTCAAATTGCCTGGTTCCGACGGACGTTCCAGAGTGATTGAGAATGTTTCTAGTTCGTAACAACATCACAGAAGTAAGAACAGAAGGGACACCAATTTAAACGATTTACGATTCCTACAAATCCAAACATTCGAAAAGGTTGACGCTTTTAGGATGCGACTATCTTACAAGCGTTAGATGCCGTCCATAGAATTACAACGATTTTTGTCTGAGGCCATTTGAGGTCCAAAATTAACATTCGTATAGTCATTGCTCGTGTGAACACAAACATCTCTCTCTTCGAACAGGGGGTGTGGTCGCCCAGTACACCCTCTGACGATTATCACACAAGGTACACAGAGAGCGGTCAACGAGTGGTTGTTCTAGAGCATAGATTCCCAAACTATTTCGGCCCAATGCCCACTTTCCACGACATCAACTTTGTAACGCCCCCTTCCCCATTATAACAGTTTGCCAACGATTCTTTCCCCACATATATATGTACGTGCTATATTTTCACTTTAAAATAGGAAATTGAATTATATTTCTGTCATACATGGTCAATTTGCAAATGATTATATACATGAAATAGAACATCGCTGAAAAAATGGATCTGTAAGGATCGTGTAATGGATGGGCATAAGATGAATAAAAATGCAGAATTCAAATTTGTAATGATTATTCAATAGCAAAATCACGAAATAAAACATCCCCCCAAATGCTTCTTAAACAACTATCGCTAATTCCCCTCCCCATCGAATACTTCAACGTCTATTGGGAGCGATACGCCCTTTGGGAACCCATGTTCTGGGTCAATCCAAAAGTAACTCTTTGGACTATAATAACATCTAGAGTGCCAAATGTGGCTAACTTGGCAATTTGTGGTGCTTCTAGAGCGCTTCCTATGCTAGAATCGAGTGCATGCTTCAATGGTCACCAATAGACTCTACATGAGTAGAAGTTTCAGCAATTCTAGATATGTTACTACACGACTGATGTTATTTTAGTTATCTCGATCTACAATAAAATGGGTAATTTCTCCGTTTGTTAATTAGAAAAATGTGAAATCTCATAATGCATTGGGTTTCAAAGAATAAGAAAAAGATTGGACAATTACATCTTCAGTGATTTATTAATCAAAAATATAGAACATGTTGTATCAGAACAATAATATCAATCAATGAGATTATGATTATATAAACCAAATCTTCTAGTATCTTGCATTTCAATTGTTGTTTTTACACCTACTACGAGTGATATAAATAGTCATCATCTCTAGTGACCGTGAGTATATGTTTATATGTATATATTTATATATGCATATAGAAGAAGATGGAGATATGTTGGACACAGCTTGAGAAGAAATGATTAACGAGTATCAAAGCAGGTACTGAATTATAAGGAAACGAAGGTGGAAATATTTAGGTCATGTTCGTAGATCAGACGAACATATACTAAATCAACATGTCCTTATGTGGTCACCAGTTGGGAAAAGAAAACGTGGAAGACCAGTCTTCGAAGAACAATCATACAAGAAAGTAAACTATTGGGATGTAAATTCCTAGAAGATCTCCAACTGCTAGCAACGAATCGCATTACATGGTGATCTAAAACCTCTGCCCTACGTGCCGCCTTTGGCACGAAAGGAACAAACTAACTAACTGAATTGTGCAACGTATACACTTTCTTGGCAAAGATCAAGCATATCACAAAGAGTGATTAAAATTGGTCGTAAAGAACGAACGCAAAGAAGATGAAGACTAACTGAAGTGGAATGCAAAGAATTCAAGAAACAGATGATAATCAACTCATTTTCATGACTCTTTTGTTGCTTAGACTTGCTGATGGATTCAAACTCTAAAATTAGCAAACTCACTAATTACAAATGAAACTTGATCTTTGCGTAGGTAGGATCGAGCTGATAATCCAGTCGGAAGCGGTAAATAAAATGTGTCCTTTGTTCAATATGGGCACATTCATATAGTTCGTTCCAAAATTCATGATCATCTTTACCGACCGATATAAAATCATCCACTTGACAGAAATTCTTAATTTTTATATTTTTAGATAGGTAGCAGTGACGACGTTGCAAAAGTATTTTTGCCCAAACCCAAAACTTTGATTATGTATGATTTGAATTATATGTTATTTCTAATTTAACAGCGATGTTGATCTGGTGTGATTTTAGAATGTTAACGGTACGAAAGTGAAATATTGACGTCAAGATGCTAATGTGCGCTCCACGTGAAATTTAGCAGTAGTTAAAAACGGGAATCCCGTGAAATTAATCATTTCACACTGTATGTGAAAGATTGTCATTGGCGTGTCACAAACCATTTATTTGCATTACTTGAAGCAGAAGTTACTATTTTATTATCAGTATTAGAAATGAGTTTGAAGTGTAAATTCACTACCATACAGAAGGTAACTGCACAACTGTATAACTACTTCTGCAGAGAAGCCAGACGTGGTGGTTTATATCACAACTTATAAGACCCGAAGAGGAGAACACAACATGTTCTTGGTATAAGTAGAATGTCATTTTGCCGTTGAATAGAACAGAACTGTAGTGATGAACGTAAGGAACACAGTAAAGTCCGGACACAGAAAACTGACGATTTCGATAAAGATGTTATTGTGAGAGAGATTCATAAAATATTTAAAGCCGATGATGTGGTTACACTACGTAAATCGAAATCACGTCTGTGAATTCAATGTGATATTGGTATATCTAAACCTGCCTTATGGAGAGTTGTTAGTTTATTGACATGAAGGCGTCAAAGGTGCATAGGGACAACGTCGCGTCAGGATTAGTTAGTTAGTTAGTCTTTCCTCTTGGCCTGTGGGCGGCGCATAGGGCAGAGGTCATAGCCTCAGTCTCGCGGTTCGTTGCTATTTGCTTTAAGTCGTTGATGTTTACTAGGCCCATCGTTGAGCCTCTCTGGTGATGGTTCTACGCAGAGTCTCTCTTGGTCTTCCTCGTTTTCTTTCCCTCTGGTGTCCATATGAGGGATTGGTAAGGGAGTCTCTCTCATCCATTCTAAGTGTGTGGCCGATGTAGTTCCAGCGGCGTTTCTTATAAAATTTGATACATTTTCTTGCTTGGTCTCTTGTCTTATTTGTGTATTGGGTCTGAAATCTGACCATTTGAGGTTCAGTATTCTTCTAAGACATTTATTCTCAAAGTTATCTAATTTTCTTTCTAGAGCTTTTGTTGCTTTCCAACTCTCGCATCCATAAGTTAATACTGAAATCACACAAGAGTTAAAGATCTTTAATTTTAAGTGCTTGCTGAGTGAATTGGACTTCCATATATTTGACAATTTGTTAAAAGCACTTGATGCCAATGCGATTCTGTGTGGAATTTCTGCGCTGTATCCCTGTAGATGACATCATACTCCCTAGGTTAGTGAGATGTCACTATTCAAGATCCTATTCTACCTTCACGTGATGATTCTATAAACAGACAGAACATCATGTCTGGCTAAGCGGGTAGGGATCGAGGGAGAGCTACATGTATTGGTAGTAGTGCAAGCACATAAACGTAATGCAGGTACAAAACCCCAAATAAATTACACACATCTCCTGGCCGATGGACAACGAAAAATTGCACAAAGGCAAGACAAACGTAAGAAATAGTAGCATACGAGAGGTATGTGAACGTATACCAACTCCTCCGGAATCAATGACCGCACTACAATTTCCAGCTGTGTGGCAAGAATTCACGAAGACGATGTCAACGGTAGTCAACGGTCGCACCACTATTGTCAGCTTTCGGCAAGTGTCTTTGAAAACACTTTAACGTACCGTGACGAGACAGTGAAGATTGCAGTAAACTGCAGTAAACGGAGGCCAGGCACAGATACATCTATTGGGTAAGGTTGGCCAAGTACAAAATCTAAAGTTGCGTTCTGGTTCCTAACGAAAATGCAGAGTAGACATTGCAAATTGCAAATGCCGATACGCGCCTCGAAAAGGCTAAGAATACTCCTTTTCAGGGATAAACTCACCGTGGATTAAAAAGTAATGGCTATAATGCAAATGGTTGACAGCTACCAACCTAAACATTGGCGAAGGCGATACTTTTCCTACGCTGATCATCCTACTATAGTAAGATGACGTCCAAGTCCACGTTTGAACGGGTCCGGCAAGCCGGCAGTGCGTAATATTGCTAAATTGATTTTTTTATTCAAGGAGCGATAATGACAACAAACAGAACAGCAACAATAAATATATGTGGCCTGGGGACTAAACATTTGATCTAATAAATTTCATGGATAACAAAAACATGCATACTCTAAGTATTGCAGACACTAGAAAAAAAGGAAACAACATGAAAGAAGTATTTAATAAATACCTTCTAATATGGAGCGGGGTAGACACAAATTCAAAAGCAAAACATGGCGTTGACTTTCTAATAAAACAATACAAAGCAAAACTAATAACTAATGTTGACTACATATCAAAAAGAATAATACACATTCAGATAATGGGGAACGAGAAAACAACAACATACATTCAAGTATATGCCCCATGTAAGGACAATAACATACATTGAAGTATATGCGCCATGTAACGACAACAACAACATACATTATAGTGTATGCCCCATGTAACGACAATAGCAACATACATTCAAATATATGTCCCCTGTAACGACAATAACAACAAACATTAAAGTATATGCCTAAAGTAACGACAATAACAACATACATTCAAGTATATGCCCCATGTAACGACAATAACAACATACATTCAAGTATATGCCCCATGTAACGACAATAACAACATACATTCAAGTATATGCCCATGTAACGACAATAACATACATTCAAGTATATGCCCATGTAACGACAATAACAACATACATTCAAGTATATGCCCCATGTAACGACAATAACAACATACATTCAAGTATATGCCCATGTAACGACAATAACATACATTGAATTATCTGCCCCATGTAACGAAAATAACATACATTGAATTATCTGCCCCATGTAACGAAAATAACATACATTCAAGTATATTTCCCATGTAACGACAACAACATACATTCAAGTATATGTCCCATGTAACGACAACAACATACATTCAAGTACATGCCCCATATAACGACAATAACAACATACATTCAATTATATGTCCCATGTAACGACAATAACAACATACATTCAAGTATATGTCCATGTAACGACAATAAAACATACATTCAAGTATATGTCCCATGTAACGACAATAACATACATTTAAGTATATGCCCCATGTAACGACAATAACATACATTTAAGTATATGCCCCATGTAACGATAACAACATACATTCAAGTATATGCCCCATGTAACGACAATAACAACATACATTCAAGTATATGCCCCATGTAACGATAATAACAACATACATTCAAGTATGTGTCCCATGTAACGACAATAACAACGACGAAGAACGAAAAGATTTCTTTGAAAGTCTCTCTATCACTTGAAATAACGTCAAAAGCAAAGAAAAGATCTATGTAATGCGAGATTTGAACCGAAGAGTAGCGAAGAAAACAAATGATCATGAACACTGTTTAGGACATTTTGGAGACACATCAACAGAACGAAACAACAATGGGAAGGAGCTAATAAATTTTTGTTTAAAACACGGTCTAATAATAACAAACACATTTAATCAACATAGAGCCACATACAAATTTGGTACAGATGGGACAATTTGCTTCAAGCGTCACAGATTGATTACATAGTTGTAAGATACAGACAGAAGGGATACATCACAGACGCCAGAGTTATACCAAATATTAACATAGATACCGACCATCGACGTGTCGTAGTAACTGAAAGAAGACAATTGTTGAGACCAAAAGACAAAACTGAAATACAACATTGGAAAGAACCTGTTATAAACTTTAAAAAGTTGGAGGAAGAAACAACCAGAGACGAATTATATCAAGAAATGAACCAGATCTACTCCTTACCCAAGAGAATTGATAACATCGAGAAGGAATGGGAAGTATTTAAAACCTCCACATCAAACAATTTACTAAAAGTATGTGGCACAAAAGGACCAGCCAAAGCTCATCAAAAACAGCATGGTGGAGTGAAGAGATACAACCAGCCATACAAATAAAGAAACATTGCTTCCAAACATGGTTGAAATCTAAAAACCATACAGACTATGTACAATTCCGTCTAGCCAGGAGAGAGGTGAAAAGAATAGTCAGGAAAGAGAAAGATAACTCTTGGTGCAAAAAATCTAGAACATCTAACAGACTTATGTAGGACAAAACCGAGAGAAATGTTTAAGAGTGTCAAGGCAATGAGAGTGAGAGACGATAGCTACAACCCTACCACTATCATAAACAGTAAGGAAGGAACACCATTACTAAACAGACACGATATAATGACCAGATGAAAGGAATATTTTCAAGAACTTTGCAACCCTACTAAATTAACTGAACATATATACACAACAAAGGTAAGTGAAGAAACAGAACCATATATATTGATCCAAGAAATTGAAACAGCTATAAAGAACAGCCTGAACAACAAATCACCAGGTTTCAGATAGCATACCCAACAAAGCCATTGAAGCATGCAAAGAAATAGGTGTAAGACGGTTAAATATAATATTCACTGCAGCTTGGACAGAAAGAAAAGTTCCAGATGACTGGAAAAATTAGTAATAGTCCCATTATGGAAAAATAAAGGCAATAAAAGAGACTGCGAAACATACAGAGGCATTTCGCTATTAAGCCACACTGGTAAAATATACGCAAAAATATTAGAACAGCGCATAAGACACATCGCTGACGCACAAATAATCCCCTCACAGTTTGGATTTAGAAGAGGAGTGGAGTGCACAGCCACTCTATTCACTTTGAGACAACTGAGTAAAAAGAACAATAGAATATAATAAAAAGCTACACTTACTATTCATCGATCAAGAAAAGGCATTCGTCAGAATAGATATAAGTATTCTATGGGAAACACTAGAAAACTATGGGATCAAGGAATAACTGCTAGACAATATCAGAGCAATATACACAAATAGCCACAGTGTGGTAAGAACAAGAGGGCGGAATGACATACTCATTCGAAACAAAATCAGGAGTAAGACAGGGTTGCTGCTCTCACCTCTTCTCTTCAAAATATATATAGACATAATAGTGAAAGAGGCACAGTGCGAAAAAGACCTTATTGACATAGACAATGATCACGACGACCAATTAAACAACCAAATCAACGAAGTGCTTTTGCGGACTACCAAGTTTAATGTATGAAGATGAAGATCAGCTACAACATCACATGAATTCATTGCTAATACCATGTAGATAGTACAACATGAAAATCAACAAACAAAAGACCGAGACCATGAAAATGAGCAGAACACCAAGTCAAGCAAACATACAAATATATAACACCAGAGTAAAGCAAGTTTCCGAATTAACATATATTTAGGCAGCATTTTACAGAGGAAAACTCAATGAGAAATAGAGACAATGTGTCAAAAGCAAATGATGTGCCCTACCAGCTGGCACCATTAATACAACACCCAAAGATCAAGATGGAAGTGAAAAGACATGATAAAAAGTATTTTCCTACCAACACTTTGTTACCAGTGCCAAACTTGATCTCTTACAGCAACACACCACAGAAAGCTCACTACATGCGAAATGCTTGAGGAAGGCAGTGGAGTCACCAGGAAAGACAGACTACGAAATGAGGACATCAGAAGCAGAGTGGCATAACTTCATGCACCGAATATATCGAAAGACAACAAATGCAGTGGTTTGGACATTTAATGAGAATAAAATACAGCCAACCACCAATAACAGCATACAATAAAAGAGATCGGGTACTAGAGCTAAGGGAAGATCAAGAAAAAGATGGATATACAATATCAAGACCACACTACATGAACACGGATACAACACAACAAGAGCAACTCATCTAGCCCTAGAACGCAAATTAAAGCTTCCATCCCTACTCTTAACGGCAAGAGTGGACAGCCAACTACATCTTCCACCTGGGAATAGACAATAGCTAGACAATAGACGTTCAAGGGGTAAACCTCAGTAGATTGCAGTATATGGACCATATATATGCAAAATATACCTCACCGTTATCAGTTATATGAGGACTATGATCATAGCACTCCGGACATGTCCATAGGTGCTCCGATCTCCGCCTCAGCAAATCCAGCAACGTCCAGCGACCCAACACGCCAGTTCGATGTTAATTAATCAATCTCTTTGCATATTTAGTATGTCGTTCTTTTCGGGCTGACCAATATTGACACCCATCTCTTTCAATCTGGTCAGCGAGTGGAATTCACAACCCTGAAACGTCTCTATTCGGAAAGACTCTCTCAATGCGTGAAGAATGTCACTTCGATCCATGGCAGCTCCTTCTGATATTGTAGCCAAGCCAGCCAATCTATCAGCTCGTTCATTACCCCTAACTCCAGCGTGCCCAGGGACAAAAATGAAGGTAATTTCTCTGATCATTGTCTGTACCAGTACCTCCACCCAGTTACATCTCACCATACCTGATTCGACTTTACGAATCATGCTCATGGAGTCACTGAGTATGAAAACACGAGAGTAATTGTGAGATGCTAACCAATTCACCGCCTCCGTAACCGCCCGAACCTCCATTGTCAAGCTACTTCGTGGTTGCTGCGTAGGCCCCACTGACCTCTCTTATTATTTTTCATCCTGAGCGTGCTGAAAAAGCCCACGCACAGCGCTGCTGTGAATGATGAACCATCGGTGTAATAACCACATCTGTATCATTGATGATGTCATTCAAGAGATCTTCCACCTTCACGTTTAGCAGTGATATATTATTTTGTGCACAGTTTTTCTTAATAGATGTGATAACGGTGAAAGCAGTCTGAAATTGAGGGGCAAGAATCCATTCCTCTCCTGTTTCAATTTCTGAAAGATTCACATATTTTCTTAAGAGTATCTTCTGCCTGACTCAGCCATGATCTGCCTCTCTTGAGTCTACACCTTTCTCCTTAATGAGTTCTTCATGGAGAGGATGTTCCTTGTTTGCATTGATTCTTAGATATGATCGAACCCTCCAAGTTTTAATTCTGTTATCAATAGTTGGGAGGTCAAGAAGGAATCGCATTGACACTCCTGGTGTATCTTTAGTGCATCCCAGAATGATGCGCATAGCATCATTCTGAATTCTTTCCAGTTTGCGTAGGACTAATTGTTAGGAGAGCGCATGCATATTCTGTACATGTCAGAACAATACCTTGGTACAAGAGCACACGACCAATTCTTTGGTTTTTCTAGCTGTGTTTGTGGCTTCCAATGTTTTTACCATTTGTTTGTTCATTGTCCATAACTCACTGCCGTATAAAAGTATTGGCTCTATATAACATTGGATTAATCGTTTCCTCAACGCCACTGACAAGGATTTATTGTATAATATGTGTGTCATCTTCTGAACAGCTGATAATGTCTGAGCTATTATGAATTTGATTTCTGAAGTACATCTTCAATCTGTTGTAGTAATGGCACCCATATATTTCAATCGATGAACTTGTTTAATTCCTTCCTCTATAATGTTGATATTACAAAGGGATGTGTAGTATGATTTCATGTTGATTATGCAAAAATCACATTAAGGTATGCACTAATAGTTCACATTAGCGATGACGAATATCGATATAAGAATATCCGGTCGGGAACGCAAGAGATATAAGAATATCCAATGATAGTGTGACTCCGTAATGTGCAATATTTCAAAAAAAAATTATAAGACGGTAAAAGTAAAGAAACTCTTTTTAAACTTCGAGGTATATTGAGTAATACAGTGTTAGGTCTAGTGGTGGCTAGTGGTCACTTTTGTGGTGGGAAACTATTTTGGGAAAATCATGCATTTTATGCTAGGTCATATTTTAGTATTTACTATTATTTATCTATTCCGGGAAGCTATTCACCTTTATCAGAATGATCTAGAACAGTGTTTCCAAAGTGGGGATACCGCCCCCACTACTCAGTGGGCGCTGAAGGTTCTAGTGTGAGATAATGGTTCAGAAGAATTTAAGGGGGTGTTCAGGCATTAAGCTCGGTGTCTCCTTAAAGAAGAAATTAATAATAAATATTTTAAAATAAATTATTTTTGAAATGTTGCTATTAAATAATCATTTAAAATTTGAATTCTGCATTTTAATTCATTCTATGCCCGTCTTGAGAGCCGCTGTAGCGTAGTTGTTAGTGAACTCGCTTCTATGGCTGGTGTTCTGGTTTCAACTCCCGCAGTGTGCGTGGAATTGTTCTCGACCGCGACGGCTCTCAGGTCGACCCAGCCTCAACTTGGTACCAGACATGTTATGGGAAAGTAAAGGCGGCCGGCGTGATGCTGACCACATCACCCATCGGGTGCCGACGGTCAATGAAAAATACAGACCTAACACTGTATTGCCCTATATACCACGAGGTATGAAATGGTTCCTTTACTTTACCTTTACTTACTATGTCCGTCTTACACGATCCATTTTTTCATCAATTTTCTATTTCATGCATATAATAGTTCGAAAACTAACCATGGATTACAGAAATATATATTAATTTTCTATGTCAAAGAGACAAGAGAGCATGTATATAAATGGGAGGGGACGTTGGCAAACTGTTATAATGTGGAGGGGGGCGTTACAAAGTTTACTTTGTGCAAAGTGGGAAGTGGGCGAAAACGTTTGGGAATCTATGCTCTAGAATGACGACTCAAGTCAGAAGTAAGATTGTGTTGGGCGCACTACGTAGTGTAATAGCTTATTTCGCTACTACACTTATACTATCTTTTGGTCACTGTCAACACCTTTTGTAGCCCTTGATTTTGCTACATTGCTACTTCGTTTTCTATATTCTATATTATTCTTTTATCCTTGGTTATAGTTTTTGCAATGTAGCCCTTCGAAATAAAAAAACAATTCATCATAAAACATGTAGTCGTGGATTTGTACACTACTAATATTTGTATATCCTTGGTCACGGTATCACGCTTGTAGCAGTGTTTTCTGTGCTACCTCTTCTCCTCAGTCTACAACAACAACTACTATCAGCACTATCCACACTAACTCGACAACTATCACACTATGACATATAATATAATTCAATTAAACGACAGTCAAAGATATTGTACCTCTATGTGAGAATCAATCTGATTCTCAACTTTTATTTATTCATTTACTTATTTCAATACAAATATACACATGCATCCAAAATAATAAAATCCTGAAAAATGTAAGCTAACAATTTAAAACACATAACACTGCACCTAACAATGAAAAATAAAGCTACTAATTAATATTGTCAAATCTTCGCTAATATCTAATACACCGATATCCTATCTCTAAAATGTTCACAGTTCAACTCTACCTTGCTTGTGAGGTCATAAGAAAAAAACGTGTTCAGTCACAATACGTTACACCGCTCTCTAGCTAGGGTTGCTGTCAAAATAGTACACACGAAACTTGATCTCTGCTAACTGGTTATAATATTGTATTCTTTAAACTGGCTGACATCTCTCTCTCTCTCTCTCATATGTTGTTATAGCCTCTCTGTCTAGTCTGGCCCTACCATTAAGGTGGGAGACCCACCCAGAAATAGGGTTGTATTTTTTTTAAAATTCACAGAAAAACACGAAACATATTGTCATACAATTTGGCCACCTGTTGCAAAAGGCATCGTTTTCGATGATAAACAACGTTTAGTGTATGTACTATAATTAGTTATTTAAAAAATAATTAATTTTCTTGAAAATATATTGTAAACCCCCACCCCTGCATCGGGAGAGGATTTCATAAACATAAGAAGTGCAAAGAATGCCAAACTGGCATATAATGTACATATCACCTATAGTTATAGCGTGAACCTCCAAAAAATGTCTAACTCAATTGGTTTTGTAGATATAGTTTTTGCAATGTAACACTTCGAAATAAAAAAAAAATTCAAATTAGAAAAGCAATATCTCTGCTTAAATACAGTTTAGACAAAAAGTGGAGGTTCATTGATCTGATCAGATCATTACGAATGTATGTTTAACTAATTGGTAGGTAGCTTGGTTGATGCAAAAAGTTTTTTGTTGTATAATTTTGCATAAGCACAACAAAATGATCATCAAAGTTTAGAACTTACAGTAATACACAAAATGGTGGCGAATGATTGCAAAAGCGTACTCCTATTACATATTATAAAAATAAAGGTGACATAGTGAGCAAATGATACTTTCCACTTCATAAATGAAAGTAAATGTTGCGTACATACGCCAATGATAGTTGGTAGGAAACATTGTGAACTGATTAATTCCACGGGATTCCTGATTTTGACTTGCACTGAATTGCATGTGGAACACGGAAATGCTTAGTTATAAACAAACTTGACAATCGTACTGTAAACTTTCAACAAGTATACCATATCAACATCGCTGCAATTTTAATAATAACATATAAAAAAAAAATTATACTGTTACTTTCTAACTGTGAGGTCGTTTCGGATTATGAACATTTCACGGGTCGTATAAGCTTGTCCTGGGACGGCGTCTTACTCGTATACAACACCGTGTAAAGTGTCGGTCTTTGACAATGTTCGGATCCGGACAGTCTGTCCGATCTTTGTATTTTTGGAATTACTTTACTGCCCACTTTGAGTTTGTTCTTTAGTAGGAACATTCTCAGCCTTTTCAAGGCGCATGTAGGCACGTTGAAATTTGCAGTTTCTACTTCGCATTTTCCCTGGTCACGGAAAACATTGAACTATGGCTAAGCACAAATGATATAGAGGGTCGTTTCAATCGGTGCTAGAAATCTAACTGAGATTTTGCGCTCGCCAACATCACCCACACCATTTCTTCCGGGGATGTTAGTTGTAACTGCAACAGTACCTTGCCCAGTTGTCCCAAGAATGGTATTTCCGTTAATCATCACCCGCCTTAGTTCTTCCAAGAAAGTTAGTTGTTATAGCAACAGTATATTACACGGTATTTCCCAGGTAGTACAGTTTCGTTTAGCACTAAAACGCAACTTTATGTTTTGCCCTCGGCCAATCTTACCAAGTAAATATATCTGCCACAGATACGGAGTCAGCTGCAATCTTCCCTCTTACCGACACGAGAGTAGACTTTTATTCGTTACGCTTCTGTCTTATTTATTCTTGGCCCACAGCTGGCGATGTTTACCCCCTCCTCAGGGCTTCGAATTTCGCCCTATGTGGGAACATGTTACGTCACTGGATGCACTTCTCTTCCTTTTATGTTCACTTGCACACTAGCTTTACCTAGTGTCTTAATCCGTGGTTGGCCTCATGTACGGAGTTTTATCGCAATCTTCACATGTGTCGCATTCACCTGACGTTCCATGAGCACGCAGCTTTGGACTCGTGCACAGGGCTCCGAGTTTCTCTACGTGTTCGAGATACACTTCTCATCCCTTCGCATGCAACCTTTCCCATCGGCCGGGAAGCTGCCACGACCGTTGCGTTCACACATCTGCCATCATAGGTACCATGCCTCAGGACTGCCCTGACACGCAGCTAAACTCGCGCACAAGGCTTCGGGGGAGTTTGCATTCTTTCCGTACCGAACCGTACACTGCTGTTTCTTACTTTGTACCAACTTGGACATGTATTATCGGTCTTCGGCCAGGAGATGCGTGCTTTTCCGTACTTGCACTGCTACCACTACCTGCGGCTCTTCTTCCATCCCTGTTATTCCCTGAGCCAGACCGGAAGCAAAGTCTGTTTCCAGGGTCACAACGTGGAGGTGAGGAACAGGGTTTTGATTAGTGCCGGCTCACTAATCCTAGAACACTCTCATGCCCTTGACATGAACTCCATGATTTGATTGCAGTCAATAAATCACTCTTGTTTGTTTTGTTCTAATATCTCATATAAATAAGCGTGGACAAAGAAGATGTTATAAAAATGTCATTCTAACTGAATCGTATAAAGTTAAATATCTCAATTTGTTGTAATACACCGAATGTGCACCTAGAATGATAATGCACACACGAAAGAAGTAATTTCCACGTTAGTCCACGTGTACATAGTTTTATTTCATTTCTTCATTATTTTCAAACTTTTCTACAACATCTTCATTCTTTTCTACATTTTCATTCCTTTCTAAAACATTTACATTTCTTTCTACATTTTCATTCCTTCCTACAACATTTACATTTCTTTCTACATTTTCACTCCTTTCTACAACATTTACATTTCTTTCTACATTTGCATTCCTTTCTACAACATTTACATTTCTTTCTACATTTGCATTCCTTTCTACAACATTATCATTCTTTCCTACAACATTTACATTTCTTTCTACATTTGCATTCCTTTCTACAACATTATCATTCCTTCCTACAACATTTACTTTTCTTTCTACATTTTCATTCCTTTCTACAACATTTTCATTCCTTCCTACAACATTTACATTTCTTTCTACATTTGCATTCCTTTCTACAACATTTTCATTCCTTTCAATAACATTTTAATTCATTTCTACATGTGCAATCCTGTCAATAACATTGTCACATCTTTTATACCATTTTCATCCATTTCTACAACATTTTAATTCCTTTCTGCAATGTTGCAGCAACAGTAGAGACAGTGAAAGATATAAAGACTTAGTAGAAACCAGACAAATAGTAGACAACTGATGACCACAGTACAGACTGAAGCAAAAAACAATTATGGTCGTAGTATTATGCCTGACAGAAAAATATCACATGCCGGAGAACATAGAAAAGATGCAAATTGTACACACGGAAGTTCCTCCAAATTGTAGTCTTGCCTGTTCAAAAATAAATACCACATTTACCAAAGACATCGCCAAGAGGAGCTCAGACCATGTAGATGTCTGGATGGTGGCCCAAGATACCATCCTATCTTTCCCAGATGAATGGATAAATGTATATACATATGGTTCAGTCTTCAAGGGGTGCTGGATACGGTGCACGAATATAATGCTCAAAAAAAATGTTAGTAGTTGCAAAATGCATGTGGCAAGTACTGTTCTAATTTTGAGACTGAGACCATTGCAATTGAAGCCTCTTACAAACATATTCAAACTCCATCCTGAAAAAAAAACCTAGCACACAGTTATCTTTACTGATGGCAAGTCAGTGCTACATGCATTAGAAAATGCAAACCCTGACAGCTCTGCATGCCAGTCCCTGGCTCTATCCATCAGTTCATTCATCAACTCCTTTGCCGTCAAGCTTACCCTACAGTGGATACCATGACACATCATCATATAGGGAAGTGTATAGAAGACAACTTGCAAAGGTAGGAGCAAATAGTCAACAACATGACAGACCAATAACACTACAGACTGTTAAACAAATAATAAGAAGTAACAAAAGTGATGAGTGGCTGAATGAATGGGCAAAACAGACAAAACCCTCTATAAACACATGACCACTCCAAATCCAAAACTTGCTATAAATCACATCACACAACAAGAGCAAGTCATTATTTTCCGCTTTAGGACACAACGTGTGCCCCTGAATGCTCACCAACATCGCATCCACCCAAATATTGCTTACAATATCAATAGTGTGATTATTCAGAAGAAAGGGTTGCACACCATCTCTTCCAGTTCCCAGCACTCAGTGACCAACGCCATAAGTTCCTACCTACATAGACAGATATTGTAAACACTCTCTATTCTAACATACCACAACTCACACAGACCTGTAAATTCACTGCCATCGCATCAAGCCGAAGGGTAAATGCCTAGACGACTGTTTGATCGGAAAAGTAAAGTAAAGTAAAGATAGTGATCAAGCCATCAGTCGATCTCAAGCCATCAGTCGAGCTATCAGAGTGATATACTACAGATAGTGAGCAATATATCAGTGGAACTATCAGAGTAATATATATCTGGAGATAGAGACCCCACTATTAGACAAACAATCAAACAGACATATAACATACATATTTATTAGTCATCAATACTGAACATGTTGTCTCAGAACATCAATATCCATAAATTGTATTGTAGATATAAACCAAAGTAGTATATAAAACAACTTTGTCTCTTTCACTACCAAAATTTGTACGTCTCCAGCTTGACATCAACTACAACAACTACTTTATCGTGTCTAGAGACTGTGAGTTTTTAAACAACAATTATTTTTATGTTGACTTTATGTATGCTTTAAATGTCATCATCATCAACTATCTTGTCTTGAGCAGAACAGTCGTTCGGAATTTCTCTCTCTCATAAGACATATGTCCGCTCTGCAGCTGTTATGCTCAAACCATCATTCATCCTGAATCCATCTTTCCGTGTTCTTTCTTTTTCTTTTGTCGTGATGCTTTCTTACATGATGATCTTTTCCAACCCTTCTTGCCTTTTTATATGTCCAAAATACTTTAATTTTCTCATTTTTATTTTTAGTAGTTGGCTCAGTTAAACTATGTACTTGCTGTCTCCGCACAATATATGCATATATGTCTGTTGTTGGAATCAAGCCGGTGGCGTATGTGGCTTAGGGGTTAATGACTCGGTCTATTAACCACGACGTTCTAACTTCGAATCACGCTGCGGACAGTTTGATTCCAAATTGTTTGCGTGGATTTTAACAAAAGGACGATGGCACCACCGTTCAGAAAGCAATGGCAAACTATCGATGTAATAATGCCTAGACAAATCACAAACAGCGTTTAAAGCTGGGGTTGATTAGCAAAGTTATGTAATGGATATACAATTAACTTTAACTTTGGAATCAAGTCTTGGCAGTAGTAGTTGGCTATGTTAAACCATGTACGTCACGATAGTTGCTTGACGCACTGATGTTGCTTCTTACAATGTCAGTATTCCATATTTACATCTGTCTTTCGTTTCGATCAGATCTGGGGCATTGAACTCATCTAACCGTGAAGAAACAGTTTCCGTTCCGGAAGCTCTATTGCAAACATCATGTGTTTCTTTGTTCTTCATTCAATCGTGAAACTGGATTACTGGTTTCCGCGCCGTTCTTTTCACGAGTGGTTTTGTATAAAGATCTAGCGACTGTTGCGGAGCTACGCAGTTCGTGCTTAGTGCATTACTTAGGCAAGCGGCGTGATATTTCTGTAGATGAGATTAGACATATTTCATACAACCTGAGCAATGAAGTTTACCCTTCTTAGTCGTCCCATTTGCTGTTTACACCATCAATATTTCAGTGCATTAGTCATCCCATGCATACAGTACATCGAGAAGCAAAGACTCAAGTGGTTCGGCCATCTAATGAGAATGGAACCACATTTACTACCATCACGTGCCTATAATAACGACATTCAGGGCGCAGAGACGAGGCAGGCCAAGAACACGATGGATAGATAACATCTCAGAGTCCCTGCGAAGGCATGGACTAACAACGTCAAGCGCAACACACCTGGCACAAGATAGGAAATAACTTCTCACGCGTTTCACGGCAAATGTGGTTAAGATAATATAAGATAAGATAAGTCTTCCCATTTGCTGTTTACACCATCAATATTTCAGTGCATTGTTTTAAGATATTGACCAATTGCTCTAATCACATGCCTCCCCCATGCAATACAATTAAAAAGTGCATCTAGTAGAACGATTTGAGTACTTTCCAGGTAGAGTTTCTGATCACACACATCCTGACTATCCATTGAAAAGCGATTGCCTTAACATTCAAAATGCATACACATTACAGTTTTACAGTATGACGTGTCACGCTTATTGATATAGTATGTCGTTTGACATGTTACCTCCAGCTTTACAACTCATATTTTCTGAAGTAGACAGTAGTCTAACTAAGAAATCATAAGAACTGAGATTTTAAGTAGAAGATGAAACTAAAACAAGATGCCCTCTTCAAGAGAGTGGGTGACATTCACTTAAAACATAGTTTCAGTATAGAGGTGGTTGCAATCGGGGCATGTACCACTCGCCGTCACGTTCTGTGTTGTCAACTTAAGGGTTTCATATCTTTCTCTCTCTTCTCTCTCTCTCTGATTTCGCACATTTATTTACTCTCACCTTCAGCCTACCAGCTTCGACAGATCTATCATGAGTTAATCCCAGCCGGCATAACCTGAATGTTCTTTAAGACTCACAGTCTTGCTAACCACAGTTTTCAGTTTCAGTTTGTAATATCTTCATTGCTCCTGACATGTCCATAGGTGTCCCGGTCTCCTCCCCAATAACTCCGACAGCGTCTAGCGACTACCCTACCAGCTCGATTTTGATTGGTGAGTTTACTCATATACCTGTTGTGCTTTTCTTTTCTTGCTACTCCAATCTTCAATCCCAGCTCATGTAATCTAGTAGTTGATGTGGATTGGTTTGAAAATCTTCTTTTCGGCCACACTCTATGACGGCGTGCAGAATGTAAGCTCTATCCACTGACTGGCCCGCTGTATGGTGGAAGAGCCAGCCAGCTTGTCTGCTCTCTCATTGCTAACCATACATACGTGCACCAAACGAAGATAAGTGTAATTCTGCAAATCGCTGACGCTTGTATTGAATCAGTCCATTGTCTGCGCACCAAACCAGCATCACCTTTCGGATCATACACAATGAATCACTCAGAATGCACGCATGAGTGTAGTTTTATGACTCAGCCAGAGTAGGGCCTTAGTCACCGCCAGTACCTCCATTGTCATGTTGATTGTTGTCTTACTAAATGCACCAATCACTTCCTTGACAATTCTGCCACATTTTTCGTGGCGAACTGCCGATCTTTCCGTGTAAATCACAACGGCATCTTCATTTCAGTTTACATTAATAATGGCGATGACGTTTGCATCCAAAGCCACGTGATTCCTCTCGCTGCAACCTTTGTCAAATTTAATGATGGTTGAAAAAGTGTTTCCGTATATTGAAGGCGTCGGTAACCATTCTTCCATATTGTCGTTATTTCTGAACCCGCATACAAGCTAAACAGTGTCTGCAGCACGGCCTACCCACGACTTACTCCACTTTAGCCGATTTCCACCACTGGTGTTGAGCAGCTAGTGCAATGGACAATCCTTTTTAGTACTTATATTGGGATATGCATGTGCTCCATGTATCTGCATCTATAATCCACGGTTGGGAAATTCAGGTGAAACTCATCATGCCTCTGGGAGTATCCTTGTGCAACCGAAGATGATACGCATAGCTGCATTCTGTATGCTCTCCAAACTTTCAATTTGTGTTTTACTAACAGTGAGGATGGCCATTGCTTATTCAATGGTGGAAAGAACCGGCTCCTGATACAGGATGACAAGCAACCGTTGCTGAATATTAGCATCCGCCATGACTCTCATTCCCGCTAGACCTTTTCGTGCCTTGACAATGACATACTCAACATGTTCCCTGAAACACAAGCTGCAGTCGAATTTCACACCTTAAAAGCTCATTGATTTAGTTTCGAACAAACCAACACCCCAAAGTTATACAATAGGCGTACATAAGTTATCATCATTATTGCTTTTGTCTCAGGAGACAATAGGTCTTGCTCACTTAGTATGTTCTTGAGCTGAATCACAACGTTTCTTGTTGCTGTAATGACCTATTCTGGAGTGGCAATTCTTGCCACAGTTGCTGCAGGTAAAACTGGAGACTGGAGCTGATACATATGATGTTCTCTCTGCCCTCTGTGCTCTCCTTTGCCTCCACATGTGATGTTGTTTTTATTTTTTCCTTTTAGCCGGCCTCACTGCCGCTCACCATGCTTGCGTGTCTTTGGCCAGCCGCTCCCAGTGTTCTTTGTCTATGCCGCATGAAGTTAGATCACGCTTGCAGGTGTCAATGAAGCGTAATAATGGGCGCCCATGCTGTCTAGCACCAGATGCGAGTTGAACATATAGAATGCTATTTGGGATTCTATCATCGCTCATACGGCACACCTGTCCCAGCCATCTCAGACGTCGCTGACTCAACAAGGCGAACATGCTTGGAATGCCAGCATTGTCCAGGACTTCTATATTGGAGATGTGATCTTGCCATCGGATGTTGTATATTCGCCTGAAACAGCGCACGTGGAAGGTGT
Organism: Arion vulgaris; assembly: GCA_020796225.1. NCBI lineage: Eukaryota > Metazoa > Mollusca > Gastropoda > Stylommatophora > Arionidae > Arion > Arion vulgaris. The sequence goes on from CM036772.1 coordinate 15,700,666, forward strand.
TGAGGCGATGTTCTTGTCTAGCATATGTGGTCCATCTCTACATTTCTATTAGTCTGTATGAAATTTCAGCAATAAATATATACTATAGTTCGTTTCAAAATACGTGTTCACACTAAGGTTTAATTTGTACGAAATCTATATGATGGATACAAGTAATTTTTGATGCATTCTTATATACCTCTACGACATTACGAATCCACGTTTAACTAATTGGTAGGTAGCTTAGTTGATGCAAAAACGTTTTTTGTTATATAATTTTGCATAAGCACAACAAAACGATAATCAAAGTTTAGAACTTACAGTAATACACAAAATGGTGGCGAATGATTGCAAAGGCGTATTCCTATTACATATTATAAAAAGAAAGGTTACATAGTGAATAAATGATACCTTCCTCTTCTATAAATGAAAGTAAATGTTGCGTACATACGCCAATGACAGTCGGTATGAAACATTGTGAACTGATTAATTCCACGGGATTCCTGATTTTGACGTGCACTGAATTGCATTTGGAACAGGGAAATGCTTAGTTATAGACAAACTTGACAATCGTACTGTAAAATTTCGACAAGTATACCAGATCAACATTGCGTAAATTTAGTAATAACTTATAATACAATTCTTACAGAACTAAAGGTTTGGGTGGGCAAAAATACTTTTGAACGTTGTCACTGTTACCTATATAAAAATGCAAAACTCAAGAATTTCTGTAAAGTGGACGATTTTATATCGGTCGGTAACGATGATCACGAATTTTGGAACGAACTATAGTATAACAACCAACAAAACATGCTTACCTTCAATATTAGTATGTTTACTCCAATTATATTGTTTATTCGGAAACCATTTTGATCGTCGACACAATGTATGTTTTATTAAACATGAGATTTGCAGAAAAATAAACTGCATGCTTGTTACAGTTTGAACTATTTTGTATTACAAAATTCGCACACACTTATGTTTTTTTTTTTACAGGCGATCTTGTCCTTGTCTGTCAGGTGTGGTAGTCATCATTTAATAATTTAGGCTCTTTTTAATGTCTACGACAGCTCTTTCTTCATGTTTGAGTTTGACTTAATTTTTATTGCAAAATTACTTTAATGTTCACTCACTTAGGTTTTTTTTTTTTTTTAACAGGACAATAAACTGTTGACTTCCGTAACTCTTTAATTACTGAGAATCTGAAAATATTGAGAACTATAAACTGAAACATGACGGGAATTTACGTCTGCAAAGTTATGCTTCTAATCGTTATTCTTTCTGTGATGGAGACAAATGTGTACTCATGCAGTAGTAGTGTAAGTAATTATTGTTTTATTGTTTTGTAATCATAATTATTACTTGTTCATCTCCTTGAAACATTAACTACAACGTACAATGAGGACTTCTTAAATATTTGACTCACTAGTCAAGGAGAAAATTATAAACCCTGAATCCCACCACTACACACAATCTAGTTTTGTTTTAATCATAAAAACAATAAACTTCCAGTTTTATGAAGATAATTTTTATGAGAAAACTGAGCAACACAAACACATGCAACTGTTACATTTATTTGTTAACTCCAATTGATTGATTTGAATGGTTCAAAAATCAATAAACATATGCTTGCGTGAGTTAATGTTTCAGAACTTATAAATCTACCCAACGCGTATTTTGTTTCTATTTTTTCGCTTTCATTTGATCATACACTCTCTTTTCGCTATCGTTCTTTACGGATGTTTTATCATTCTAATGTGTTATATAAACAACCAAACACCTAGAACGGGTGTACGTTCACAGCCTTCGGTACCAATTGGAGCTCAGGTACTTCTCATGTGCTTATCTTTGGATGGTGTGTTCGGTTTGAACTAGCGTTTACTGATTTCGCTCTCTGTTATCTCTTTGCTGTCCCCAGTCAAACCTGCAAGGCAGCAATGTGGTATTTTCTTATAAGGCATCGACACTTAGATTGCCTGCCCTCCCGGGTTTATGAGCGCCATCTATCCACCGAACAGGTCTTTTTATGGACTACTTAGTTTGCCACCCGGCCAGTTTTTGTGTATGGTTTGCTCTGCTATGCTTTGATTGTCCCCACAGACGCGCATTGGCTTTACCTCTGCTAGGGTTTCCAGTTTTCTGCACATTCGGTGGTCCGCGCATCTCGTGCCTGCCGTGTCTGCCGCTCTTGCCGTACCTGCCGCGCCTGATGTGTCTGGTGCGCCTACCGTGCCTGTCACGTCTGCCACGCTTGCCGTGCCCGCCGCTCACGCCATGTCCACCGTGCTGCCTTGCTTTTCGTGCATGTCGTGCCATGCTCGTCTGTCCACCGGTGGGCCCACTTCTGCATGGCCCGCAGCGGCTTGCTCTTTCCTGGTGTCTGCCTTATCGTCACCTCAGTTTTCCGTGCACACATTTGCCCGGGCTGTCCCGACTGAGGCTTAACTCGCACCCACCCCATGATAGGGCCTGGGTTTCGCCCATGGGCCAACCCAATCGACCTCAGGCGTGCACGCCCTGCCCCGGTGCCTGCCTTATCGTCAACCTCAGTTCTCGCCGTGCTCACATTTATCTGGGTTGTCCGACTATGGGGCTCAAACCAGCCCCAGCCCTGTGATTGGGACCAAGTTGCGCCCTATGGGCCCACGTTCAGCTAAACTCGTCTCTCAGCAGATTCGAGCTCAAGAGAGAGGGACCAATAGGGAGCATGCGCGAGCTGAGAGTTTCGCCTCACGTAGGCACACGTCGCTGCTTATATCTACGCCAAAAAGGATTACTTTACATTTCGCTGACTGGGTGAGGTTGCGGATGTTTAGGAGCATTCTCGAACCTTCTATGGCTAGTCACAAGAACTGTCGCCTTTCTTGTATGCATTGCTTTTTTACGAACATTTTTCGCCGTGGATTTGGGTTTTCAGATCTTCGCTAAATAGTATGTCTAATATGCACTCTTTCTGACTATATGAGGTCGTTCCGGAAAAGGGACATTCTCAGTAATTGGAGACGCCTGTGCTTTGTCAAACAAAACACCATATGCTGGTGATATGCTTAGCCTGCATACGATCTGAGCCATGGTGTTTGGACGTCATCTTACTCTGTGTAAGATGTTTGGTCAGAATAAAATATTGCCCTTAGCTAATGTTAGATTTTTAGCATTCATGCCTTTGCATTATCAGCCTTACTTTTTGATACGGCGTTTACCGCAATCTTGCGGTGTGTCGACATGATACTTTACAGTGCTTTCAGAGACACTTTCCTCGGACTGTCCTAACACGCAACTCGATTCGGTCTCAGGGCTCCAAGTTTCGCCCCATGTGGGCCCACTTCTCTGCTGTGGATGCACCTCTCATCCCTTCTTGATTATTTTCGTGCTTATGGACTCTTGTCTCGTAGATGGCAATTTTGGTGCGGTCATTTACTCTGGGGGAGTTTGCATTTGTTGTCTGACGTATTGTACACTGCTAATTTCTTACGTTTCTGCTATTATTTGCGCACATTTTTCATCGGACATAGGCCAGGAGATGCATGAATTTCGTTCATGTATTTTTGGACATGCATTGCTTTTCCGTGCTTGCACTACTACCACTACTTGTAGCTCTCCTCGATCCCAGCCTCTTAGCTAGACCGGAACCAAATCTGTTACCCGAGTCACAACGAGGAGGTGGGACAGGATCCTGATTAGTGCCAGCTAACTAATCCTGTCACAGCGTTGTCTTCTTGCCTCCATTAGTCTTGACCCCCATCGATATTTGATAGGACAGACATTTGATAGATGTCTCACCGGCACATAAGCCCATACTATCATCACAAAGTCACCAGTTGGACGCCGCATCCCGCGAAGGGTAACGGTGAATGGTTTTAAACTAATAAAAGCTTTCTTTCCAGGAGGGTCAGAGCTATGTGGCTATGTATTAGCTCTATAATTGCCACAGTTATCGAAGTAGCATCCTAGCATCTCTCTCGCGATCCTGGCCTAGACTGATGAACCAACTTTTATCATAAATTTTACCGTGTTATTAAGTGACCTGCACCTCCATACACTTCTCGGAAGCTCTGTGTTTTGGGCCCAGGTTTCTTTTCTTATACATGCTAGCCGTTGACAATCTTGCAAAATATGCTCCGCCGTCGTGTCCGCTCTTTTGCAGCGGCACAGGCTAGTTGTGCCAATTTTAAATTTGTGAAGCATGTGGGTGCGGAGCTTGTTGTGGCCGGTACGGCGCCGGAGTATGGCAACTTGTTCCCACGGACAGACTATAGTACCCGTCGCTGTTGATGTACTGAGGATGGTCTTTTGACCATTTGTCTTGATATTGCCAGCTGATGGTTGTTCTGGCTTCCTCATAACTGATCTCGAGATCAGTCTGAGGGAGTCGCCCGCCTTCTTTAGCTAGCTTGTCGGCGTGTTCGTTTCCGCTTATGTTACAGTGGGATGGAATTCACTGAATGACGGTGCGTTTGAGTGAGTACACTAGTGTATCTACGGTCGCTTTGAGCTCATTGAGCTCTGTTTTGCCTCCGCTTTAATGGCGTGATTACCGATAGAGCATCGGTGAATATCAGGACTTTGTTGTGAGAGGTTCTCTTTTCTCTAGAATCATTTCGGCCACTGTTTTTGCCTCTGCCTCTGCCCTGTAGTTATTTGAGTATTTAACTGTTGCAATCGATTTTTTTGACCATCACTTTCTTTGAGAGTTTAATCACTATTCCTCCTCCACTATTTAATCGCTTATTGCGTTATTTGCTGATCCATCAGTATACATGTGTATAAACTTATTTTCATGGTATTCGGTCGCTATGTATTTTTCTGTGGCTGCTCTCCTTTCGACGTTTTCTTGCTGCCCTTTTTTCAGTATGCCTGGGATTGATTCTCTTAGTTCCGGCATTTTGGTTTTCCACGGCGGCAATTATCGTTGCCGGGATTGATTTGACTTATATTCTGCTAGGACTGATGGTCTGCGGTCAGTGCTTTAGCGTTTTTTGCGAAGTTGGTTCTCATATCCTGCCCCTTTGAATCCGTTCATTTTTCCGTACATAGGGTGGGAATCGAGTCGTTTATTTTTTTTTGGGTCAATACCAAGACTTTTCTGTCCCTTCGATCTGTCATTGGTTGGATGCCTGTGATTGTTTCCTTTGCCATGATGGGGGTAGACGTCATGGCTCCTGTGATAATGCGTATTGCACGATTTTTGCTATTGCTCACTTTGGCGAATTGCTTGTTGGATACATTACTCCAAGCTGATATGCCGTACTCAATACTGCTCTGCACTCTACCATAGTAGAGTGTTTTGAGAACTCTGACGTTTGCTCCACGTGAACCTGCGAGTTTACGCATCATCGTGAGCCTATGTCTCGCTTTTGCCGTAGCATTTTCAATTTTTTCACCAAGTCAGTTTTCGGTCGAGTGTGACTCCAAGGTACGTTGGGTCTTGCTTTCTGGAAATTCTTGCTCATTGACTTAAAGCTTACTATTGTGATTCTGGTTGTCCTGCGAAAACTTAGTGTATGTTGTTTTTGAAAGGTTTATGTTCATATTCCACTTCTTTGACCATACTTCCAAGTTTTTTAGCGTAACCTGCAGTCGATTTGTTGATATAGGCATTGATTCTTCCCTCGCCCATATGACCAGGTCGTCGGCGTAAGTGGCAGAGTGTACTCGCTCTGGTAGACATGCTGCCGTGTCGTTGACAAAGGTTAGAAAGAGAGTTGGGGAGAGCACTCCTCCTTGGGGGACTTCTTGTTCTAGTGTAGACTTCATGCTTGTGTATCCTTCAACCTGAACCTTTGCTGTTCTGTTCTCTAGGTATCTATCAAGCCATTTGTACATTCTTCCCTTTATACCGAGGGTGAGGAGTTTTAGCCCCTCTTTCCAGACTGTGTCAAAAGCCTTTTCTATATCTACCAAAACTGCTAGTGTCTGTTGCTTATCTTGGAAACCATCTTCGATTTCTTTCCCGATATAGGTTACCTGATCTTCTGTAGATCGGTATCTCCGAAAGTCTCCCTGTTGTGCCATCACAAGCCCTTTGCTTTCCAAGTGCCAAGATAACCGTTTGTTCAACATGGGTTCCATGAGTTTGCCTGTGCAGCTTAGGAGACTTATTGGTCTGTAGCTCGCCGGATCGACTTTGTTTTTCCTGGTTTTAGGATGGGTACCATTATCGCTTCCATCCATTCTCGTGGTACTATGCCTGTCCTCCACGACATATTTAGGACGACCATGAGCTGATTTGCTGGCTCTAGTACCAAGTTTTTGCATCCATTTGTGATCCCATCCTTTCCGGGCGTCTTTCTGAGCTTCAACTTCCTTAAAGCCTCTTCCAACTCATTTCTGGTGAATGTATCCGTTAAGTGACTATCGGCTTTTCTTGGCTCGCCTTTTACGGGCTCTAGCTTTTCTCTTCGTGTCATCGACTTGTCCTTTTTGCTATGCTTAATCTGCTGACTTCGGCATATTTTTGCATTAGGATATTTGCGGCTTCCCTTCCAGAGGACATCTTTTTATCTTGTTCAATGACTACTGGCGGTCGGCTGGCGTTTTCTTCACTCAGCGCTTTTGCAATCGTGTAATCTTCTTCTTCTTCGATCGTTCTAGGCTTGTTTTTTCATTTTCTTTGTGATATATAAACAGCCAAACATCAGAATGTAATGTACGTGTACCAATCTTCAGCACCTATTTGAGCACAGTTGCATATCCTTGGTGGGGGTTCGATTTCAGCCAGTATTGTGCGGATTTGCTTTTCCGCTAGACTTTGACTGTCCCCAGCCAAAACTGACAAGGCAGTGGGTTGCTATTTTCTTTCAGGGCAGCGACCCTTAGACGGCCTGCCCTCCCGGGCTTATAAGCACCATCTATCCAACAAATCCTGTCGTTTTAATGAACACATTGGTTTGTCGCCCGTTCAGGTTTGTTTGCGGTTAGCTTCGCTAGTCTTTGATTGTACGCAATCAATCTACAAGGTAGAAAGTAGTTCTCGCGGGCGGAAACGCGCACTGGCCTTACCTCGGCTGGGCATTCCAGCTGTTTTGCACATTTGGGTGGGACACACACCATCTGCATCGATGCCGCTGACGCGCTGCCGCTGCAACGCTTGCACTGGTTAGCATCTGCTGGGCTTCCCAGTTCTGCTCACTTGGGTGGGACGCACACCCTGTTGCCTGCCATGCTCTCTGCTGAATCGCTTGCCTTGCCGTCTGCCTCTCGATGTGGCAAACTATCGTGCTCTTTCTGCCCTGATGCCTACCTCACCATTTTGTCAATTCCAACTGGGCTTTCCGACTTCGACGGGGCAAAACCGAGTTCGCCCCTTGATGACTGAGTACAAATCGACTCGACTCCCAGCATACTCATCGGTTCTAGAGCATAGCCACCATGGGAACGCAAGAGAGAGAGAGAGAGTGATTCAAAGAGAGCATGCTTGGTCAACTTCCATTCGATGGTTTTGATTCGGCCCGGAGAGTTGAGCATTGATAGTCATTCTGGGAGTTCGCTCGTCTATGTTGCGAGTGGATCCCACCAGGCATGACTACCTTTGCATTTCTATTTGCACCATAGTAGCTTTCCCCGATCCCTACTTCCCTTAGCCAGACCGGAACATAAGTCTGTTTCCAGAGTCACCGCGTGGAGGTAGGGGCAGGGTCTGGTTAGCCACCTTCGTTAACTCTGGCTCATGTTACCACCATGACCTCATGTGCCTTTGACCCCAATCGTGTAATCTAAGGAACCTCGACGGATTTAATGAGCCATTCGAGGGGTCATCGTGAGACAGTGTGAACTTAGACATGCATAGCTTAATCTTTGAGAAAAGCATATGACTACTGACAAGATCAACCAGATAGCTGGCATGGACGTGACAGGCCCGACAATGCTCGGGGTAGGGAGACAGCGCTCTGTGCAGAGCGGATCCCAAAGTCCACTGCGAAATCGTGAATTTGAAGCGAAACGTCCGAGCACTCGCTTCCTACCGTTTGCCGGCAAAAATGCGCCTCGCCAGGCAGAGAACCAACCATATTTCTATCTGCCGACCCATAAGCTCATTGCGAGAGCCGGAACTTTCAACGAGACCCCTGTTGAGCTTTTAAACTTTCAGACTAACTGCTTCACATCACGACCGGGCGACTACGAGATAAGGACACACAAACAAGACCCCGTCGCTCGAGCGAGCGAGTCTTTAATAGCAGTCGCTAATTTGTCCCGTAATCGCTGAAACCAGACCGCTTCGTTGCGTGAAGAAGCGGAGAGGCACGCACAAGCGTTAGAGACTATGCTCGCATTTTGTTTTTGACACTGGGAAACTGCGCGCTCTCTAGCTGGCTCGCTCGTTCGTTTTTTTTTTTCAAAGCGAGGAGGTAGCAACTCCGTCGTATTGATTTTCTTCTTATTAGCTTTTGTTATTGGTCATATTTGACACTTTTAACATAGTGTTGGCATGAAAATCGATCTTAGAAGATTTACCTCTGGGTCTAAGGCGCAGTTCTAGAGACATCGTTGCGCCAAGTTTAGTGAATTGCCACTATTCAAGATCCTACCCCTTCTCCACGTGAAGACCCTGGAAACAGACAGCGGTTCCTGTGTGGCTAATCGAGTAGGGATCAAAGGAGGGATACTCGGGTATAAGTAGCGATGCAGACGCAATTAGGTTAGATGAGACCCGCTTGCAACACAGACGAGCAGAATCCCAGAGTTATTATTGATGCACGTCTCTCCCAGGCGAGGGGAAAAGCTGAACAAATAAACGTAAAGGGATGAGGGGTGCATCCAGAGAAGAGACGTGAGCTCACACGGGGCGAATTGAGTGGTATGTCCTGTGAGTCTTTCGACACACAGCAAATGTGAACACGGTGAGAAACCAGAGAAACACTGTGAGCAGGCACCAAAGTTAAGCAAACACGCCTACGGTCGACACACAGACGAGCTCACAGGTGAGGTAGACATGCACGGTGCGGATGATTTTGCAACGAAAAGAGGTGGGACAAGTAGGGTTGAGCGGACCACCAAATGTGCAGAAAAGCTGGAAAGAACAGCAGGGGCTTTAATCCAATGCAAACTTTCCTACCGAATGGTGATAAATTATGCACTGTGCACAGTGAGATGAAAATGGGTAAAATGCCTCCCAGTGGAGCAATGAGATCACAAGTGACGAGAGAAAAGGTCAGGCCCTGTCGGTGCACGAGGATACAAGTTGAAATGGGCGAAGGGGCAAAAACTAAGAAAATATGATGGAAAAATGGCTGTGAGCCTCGAAGACGGATAACTACTATAGTCCTGTGGTTATATTGGAGACAATCAAAGGCTAGTGGAGCAAACCGTACACAAAACTGGGCGGCAGGCAAATCAAGTAGTCCAAAAAAAGACAGGTAACCTGGGCAGACGACGTCAACAACTAGGAAGGAAGGTTGTCTAATGTAAGCTACCCTAAAAGAAAATAACAACTTGCTGCCTTGCAGGTCAGTTGGGGATAGCCAAAGGCTGACGGAGAGCGAACCCAATAAACGCTGGCTGAAGTCGGACACATCGTCGACGGATAAGCACCTGAGCACCAAATGGCGCTGAATATGTAACGTATCACACCCATTCTTGGTGTAGGCTGTTTATATATCACAATACGAATGATCAAAATGACCGAATAGAAAGATCGAGAAGAAGAAAGAAGAAGATTCAATTTAGTTTTTAGCGGTATCCCTTGATGTGACAACAGTGATGTTAACTGTCCCAGTTAAGGTTTATTTGAATTATGCATTTTAATTCATTCTATGCCCGTCTTACACCATCCATTTTTTTCATAAATTTTCTATTTTATGCATATAATCATTCGAAAATTGACCATTACAGAAATATATATCAATTTTCTATGTCAAAGAGAATATAGAGCATGTATATATGTGAGAGGGGGGTGTTAACAAACTGTTAGAATCTGGGGAGGGTGGCGTTACAAAGTTGATGCTGTGCAAAGTGAGCGGTGGGAGGGTGGCGTTACAAAGTTGATGCTGTGCAAAGTGAGCGGTGGGAGGGTGGCGTTACAAAGTTGATGCTGTGCAAAGTGAGCGGTGTTACAAGTTGATGCTGTGCAAAGTGAGCGGTGGGGGTGGCGTTACAAAGTTGATGCTGTGCAAAGTGAGCGGTGGGAGGGGCGTTACAAAGTTGATGCTGTGCAAAGTGAGCGGTGGGAGGGGGCGTTACAAAGTTGATGCTGTGCAAAGTGAGCGGTGGGAGGTGGCGTTACAAAGTTGATGCTGTGCAAGTGAGCGGTGGGAGGGGCGTTACAAAGTTGATGCTGTGCAAAGTGAGCGGTGGGAGGGTGGCGTTACAAAGTTGATGCTGTGCAAAGTGAGCGGTGGGAGGGGTTACAAAGTTGATGCTGTGCAAAGTGAGCGGTGGGAGGGGCGTTACAAAGTTGATGCTGTCAAAGTGAGCGGTGTTACAAAGTTGATGCTGTGCAAAGTGAGCGGTGGGAGGTGTGGCGTTACAAAGTTGATGCTGTGCAAAGTGAGCGGTGGGAGGGTGGCGTTACAAAGTTGATGCTGTGCAAAGTGAGCGGTGTTACAAAGTTGATGCTGTGCAAAGTGAGCGGTAAGCCGAAAATGTTTGGGAATCTATGGTCTAACCCATGACGCAGGTGCAAAATGAATTAGACGAATCTTCCAAATCGCATGGGAGAACCAAAAAAACCAGAAGGTTGGCAAACAGCAATAATCACACCAATTTGGAAAAACAAAGGGAACAAGCAGGAATGTAATACCTTTAGAGGAATCTCACTACTAAGTCACATAGGAAAAATGTATGCTAAGATAATTGAAATAAGACTATGACCAACAATTGAAGAACAACTCTCAGAAGCATATATGTGTTTCAGACGAAATAGAAGCTGTACAGATGCAATATTCACATTAAGACAACTGACGGAAAGCGCAATAGAACATAACAAGGCCTTAAGTGTGGCAGTCATAGACCAGGAAAAGGCCTTCGACAGAGTCGATAGAAACAAACTATGGAACTGTCTAAGAAAATATAGAATCAGCAAACATTGCATCAAGGTCTGCAAGTGCTTGTACATTTCAAGTAAAAGTTACATAAGAACAAAAGCCGGAACATCAAAACCATTCATAGTATATCCAAGGGTAAGAGATGTGTGCTCTCCCCACTGCTGTTTATAACATACATGGACAACATGAGTAGAGCAGCAGGAATAGAGGAAGAAAATAATATTTCAAAACTTTAATAATCAAGACGACCAAGTACTGCTTGCAGAAAACGAAAAATCTCTCCAGAACCATTTTAGCTTAGTTAACATCAAGGAGGACGAGTACAACAGGAAAACAAATATATCAAAGGCAGAGACAATAGCAATAAGTAAGCAACCAGAAAACCTTACAATAAAACTCCAGAACGTAGAAATAAAACACGCTGTGGAGGTCACATACTTAATAGTAATTTTCACCGCAGACGGAAGTATCGATAGCGAAATCAGCAATCGATGCACTAAAGCTAATGGAGTACTGGGGTGGTGTTGTCACATAACGTGATACCGCTAAAAACTAATACAAATCTTATATGAACGATTTTCTGACCAACACTATGTTAACAGTGTCATATATGGCCAATAACAACAGCTAATGGGCGGAAATCATAATGACGGAGATAAGGTGTCTTAGAACAGCTGCAGGTGTGACAATAAGAGACACAATTAGAATGAAGAAATCAGAAAAAAGACTGAATGTGAAACCAGTCATGCAATTCTTAAAGAACAACAGATTAAATGGTTTGTACACCTGACAAGAATACCCTGGTATCTCCTACCAAAGAGAACCACGCAGAACACATATCTTCTTCTTCTTCTTTGTCGTCACACTGCTACCGGGTTGTTGCCCAGTGTCGTGGTTTTCTGTTTTTGTCTTGCGCTGTTCTGGTGACTTGGGTGATTGTTATTTTTGCTCTTTCACAAGATTCTGCTATGCCATCTAACCATCTTTTCCGTGGTCATCCTCTTACCTTCTTTCCCGATGTTCTGTTGTAGAAGACTCTTTATACTGTGGAGTTTGGATGCATTCTTATTAAGTGGCCAAACGACTTCATTCTTTGTTTCTCAATGTAATTCAAGCACGGTTTTGTGCCAACTTTCTTCTTATGCTGATGTTGGTGACTCTGTCTTTTCTAGTGTTGTTGGTAACTTTACTCAGGCAACGCATTTCACATGTGGTTATTTTTTGTGACTGCGCTTTCCGTATTGTCCATGTTTGGCTCTGGTAACACAAAGTAGGTAGAAAAAGTATAACGAGTACAAAGCAAGAGGGAGACCACGTGGAAGATGGAGTGACGGTTGTGACTTAAAACAAGCACACTCAAGAACACAACGCTCCCCCTCCCCAACACTTATATCAAGAAGTAAATGATGAAAGAGAAGAAAAGACATAATGCATATGATAACACGTTCCCAGAGATGTCTTAAATTCGACAATAGTCTGCTACTTATAGCTACTCTATAAATATTGCCTTGTAAATATTGCTTTGTATACTTAACATAATAATTGGCAAGTAAATGACAAAAAGGATCACCCATTGCATGAACAGCTCAGCACCAGTGGTGGGAATCGGTTAAAGCGGGACAAGTCATGTGTTGGTCGTGCCGCAGATAGTGTACAGCTGGTATGCGGGCTCAATAATATTGACTATGGGGAAGAATGGATGCTTCCAATATACTAGAACACTTTTTCAACCATCATTAAATTTAACAAAGGTTGCAGAGAGTGAAATCCCGCGGCGTTGGTTGCAGACGTCAAATGAAGCATCGATGAAAACTGCAATGCAGATGTCGTTGGGATTTACATGGATGGATAGGTAATTCATCACGAAAAGTCTGCATGGGCCTTCTCTGCAAGCTCATGTGGCAGAATAATCAAGGAAACCAGTGGTGCATTTAGTATGACAACAATCAGTTTGACAATGGAGGTGCTGAGGTGACAATCACTACTCTAGCTAGAGTCACACAACTACTCGCATGCGTGCATTCTGAGTGACTAATTGAGTATGATCCGAAAGATGGGTGCCGGTTCGGTGCGCAGGCAATGGACTGAATAAATGCAGGCGTCAGCAATTTGCTGAATTACACTTATCTTCGTTCCGGGCATATGGTTGTCGTTGACAATGAGTGAGCAGACAAAATGGCTGGCTCTGCCGCTATTTCAGATGGCCAGCCAATGGACAGAGCTGACATCTTGAACGCCCTCATAGAGTGTGACCGCAGAGAAGGTCTTCATCTAAACCAATCCACGTCAGTTACTAGATTGCGGGAGCTGTGTTTGAAGATTGGAGTAGCAAGAAAAGAACATTATGACAGGTATACGAGTAGGCTCATCAATCAAAATCCAACTGGTACGGTCAGTCGCTGAACGCTGTTGGAGACATTGCGAAGAAGGTCTGAGCACCTATGGACATGTCCGGAGTCCAATGAAGATATTCCAAACTGAAATTGAAACATAATAATTACTTTATATATATATATATATATATATATATATATTCTTCTGGTCAGGTATAGGTGTGCGCTGCACAATAAGCACGCATGGAGATTACACCACTGAGGGTCACAACACATGTCATATTTCTTAATCAGATGCTTTCATGTACTATTATACATATGCTCATTTTCAAATTTAAAACGGTGCCACATTTTTGTCTGAATCTAGTCAAAACAAAAAGCATGTGCTTCGAGCGAAGAAAGGTGCGGTTCTGATATGGGGTGCTGCAGTAGTGCACCACGTTGCATAAATTTAGGTGATGGATTTCACTGCTATGAGAACGATGTAAGTGTATGTGTTTGTGATAATATGTGTAAGTTTGTGAGTAAGAGAAATGACAATGGGTGTGTATGGGGAATGATACTGGGTGTGTATAGGGAATGGCAATGGGTGTTTATGGTGAATGACATTGAGAGCGTATGGGGAATGATAATGAGTGAGTATGGGGAATGTCAATGGGTGTGTTGGGAAATGCCACTGGGGTTTATATGGTGTGATAGTATGTGGTTGTCTATTTGAGAAATGGCAATGAGTGGGTATGGGAAATGACAATGGGTATGTATGGGGAATGACAATGGGTATGTATTTGTGTGTGATAGCATGCGTAAATGTGTGTGTATGAGAAATATCAATGGCTGTGTACTGGGAATAACAATGGTTGTGTATGGGAAATAACAATGGATGTGTATGGGAAATGACAATAATTGTGTATGGGGAATGGCAATGTGTGTGTATGTGTGAGAGAGTATGTAAGTTTGTGTGTATGAGAAATAACTACGGAAGTGTGAATGTGTGTGTTAAAAAATGTACTATTTCGTGTGTATTGAAATTGTGTGTGCACAAAGTGTGTGTTATATAAGAATTCACGCGCATGCATATGCATATTTGGCACATTACGTGGCTGCTAGCAAGTGTATATGTATGTGATTGTCAGTGTATCAGTTAGTTAAATCTTCATCAGATCATACCAATCACATCTTTAGTGCATCTATAAGAACTCGATGACTGGTAGGTTTCAGCCATATGTTAGTAAATGACAGATCATCAACTCCTATAAATTGTTTCAAATCTATCAACACAAGTCTGACTACACGTTTCTGTAGTTGGGATGTCAACGTCTAATACAAATCACCACATGCATTCCCTAAATGGCAAGTCTTCATTAACAATTTCATGATATCAGTTTAGTGCATTGTTCTAATTATTGTCACAATAGCATGAATTGCATCAACAGCATCGATTGTTGGGGAATTGAAGATGGATAAAGGGGATATTCTTCGGTCTCTTCGCGACTCTCTGTTTGATGAGGACACTAAAAGCGATGTTGAATCGATCAAGCGATTTAAGCAGTTTGGAGTTACCCGTTGTTCAAGTCGAACTGGATGCCTGAGAGGCAGATTGAGGGATGTGTTTAATCAGCGTTCCACAGGAACCATCAGTATGCATACTCTTCGATATCTGTTGGGGAGACTGAGCACCTATGGGTCTGCCCGGAGTGCAATGACGTCAGTTTAGTAATTAATAACCAATAACCAATAAATACAATAGCATGAACAAATGTTTGTTGGTTTCCTGTGTAACTTACACATATCCGTAGACGAAATTCTAGATGACGCTATGCGGTACAGAACACAATACAGACTTCACTATCTCCTTGTACACAGCAGCCAACTCTGAACTTTTGAACATCTTATTATGACATTGAGAATACAGACTTGTGTTTAGTTCTGGATCTTTAACAAGCAGGTCAATGTATTGATCTTCTTCTACTCTCGTTCGACCGCTGTTAATTCAGACGGAAAGTCATGACGCTTGTTATTGCGCTTCTGACATATTTTTGAGTGAGACCTATATTACCTTTTTACAGACATCATATAACCATTTGGACATCCTCGCCGACTTTAGAAGTACTTGAAGTTGAGATCCTTCAAGTGTGATCGTTGCAGGAGACCTGTTGTCCTTGTTACTTTTTCTCGGACAGAGTTAGTGAAGGCATAACGGATGACTTCTCTATTGGATTTCTTGCCTTTTGTGAGATCGTTCGGTACGCATCGTAAGATAAACGCTCTTTAATGATGTTTTAGTGCCGTTAATTTGGGGTTGGATCTACGCCAAAGAACATTAGCTTACTTTCCGTTGACTGGGTAAGGTCGACTCAGTTTAGGGGCATTATCGACCCTTCTAGGGCTAGTCACATGAACTGTCACCTTTCTTGTAGTAATTGCTCTTTTACGATCACTTTTCGCCGTATATTTGGGTTTAATGATCTTCGCCAAAGAGTACGTCTACAATATGCGCTCTATTTGACTATATGAGGTCGTTCCAGATTATAAACATTATCGGTCATTGGAGACGCATGTGCTGTCTCAAACAAACGATCATATGTTGGCGGTATGTGTAGCCTTTTTGTCATTTGAGCCATGGTGTTTTGATGTCATCTTACTCTGTGTACGATGGTTGGCGTCCGAAAAGTATTGCCTTAGCCATGGCTTGGGTTTGTAACAAGCCTTTGCATCATCGACCTTACTTTCCTATCCATGGTGAGTTTCTTCCTGAGTAGGAGTATGCTCATCCGTTTCGGGGCTCGTGTCGACACTTGACAATTTGCTAGGGTTTACTCAGTATTTTCCTGCCCCGAAAACATTGGACTGGAGCTGGCACATACATTTTAGAGTATCGTTTCAATCGGCGCTAGCAACGCACCTGAATTTTGTGCTCGCCATGATGACCCATCTCAGTTCTTCGGGGTATGTTAGTTGTAAATACAACAGTATCTTGTTCCAGGGAGGGCATTCCTTTTAGGCATCACCCACCTCAGTTCTTCTGGGATGTTAGTTGTTAATTCAACAATATCTTGCCCGGTTGTCCCAGGGAGGGCAGCGTCGTTATGTATCACCCACCTCAGTTCTCCCGGAAAGCAACAGTACCTTTCCTGGTTATCCCAGGGAGAGCAGTTTCATTAGGCACTAAAACGTAACTTTGGAATTTGCGCTTTGCCAGTCTTTCCCAGCACATCTACTTGCGCTAAGCCTTTGATACATAGTTTACCGCAATCTACCAGTGTGTCGTCACGATACGTTACAGCGTTTACAGAGACATTTGTTGAGCCTGTTGATTCGTACGCATCGTTCTTATTGATTTTTATCCAACAGCTGGCAATTTTCTTGCAACGCTTTACTCTGTTGGAGGTTGGATTCCTTCACAGACGACTCGAACACTACTGTTTCTTACGTTTCTACTGGTTCTCGCCGTTGGCTCGCTCGTTCGTTTTTTTTTTCAAAACGAGAAGGCGCAACTTTCAAACGCACAACCCAGATATGTCTTGATCTCATTAAGAATACAGACATGTGTGACGTTCTGTGTCTTTAGCAAGCATGCCAATGGCTTGATCTCATTAAGAATACAGACATATGTCGTTCTGTGTGATTTGCAAGTAGGTCAATGCCTTGTTCTCACTGAGAATACAGCTTATTGACCAAGACTCAACACTTATTCTGTAGTTTGTTAGACTTGCGAAAGAACGGTAGACAGTTCACTAATTGACCAAGCATCAACATTGTAGCTAGTCATGACACGTGAAGAAGCAGTAGACTGTGACAATTTGACCAAGCATCAACATTGTAGCTAGTTGTGAGACGTGAAGAAGCAGTAAACTGTGACAGTTTAACCAAGCATCAACATTGTAGCTAGTTGTGACACGTGAAGAAGCAGTAGACTGTGATTATTTAACCAAGCATCAGCATTGTAGTCAGTCATGACACGTGAAGAAGCAGTAGACTGTGACAATTTAACAAAGCATCAACATTGTAGCTAGTCATGACACGTGAAGAAGCAGTAGACTGTGACAATTTAACCAAGCATCAACATTGTAGCTAGTCATGACACGTGAAGATGCCGTAGACTGTGACAATTTAACCAAGTATTAACACTGTAGCTAGTCATGACACGGGAAGAAGCAGTAGACTGTGACAATTTAACCAAGTATTAACATTGTAGCTAGTCATGACACGTGAAGAAGCAGTAGACTGTGACAATTTAACCAAGCATCAACATTGTAGCTAGTCATGACACGTGAAGAAGCAGTAGACTGTGACTATTTGACCAAGCATCACCATAGGTTCCTAACCTGTTTTGAATGAGCGCCCACTTTTTCAGTGAATAATTCGCTAGCGCCCTCCTTGGGTATACTATATTGTACATACTATAAATTGAAAAACAAGGACACATTTTTCATTTATTATATTAGAAGGTAATACCAATGTTAATGTATTGCTCACAGTATCGTTGACACAATTTATGTTATAATGTATTTATTGGAGCTGAACTAGATGTGATGAAACTAATTTTTCGATGTTTGATGACATTTTTGTCATCAATAATTTTAAATCGTCGCATTCCTCTATTGACAATCTGTTTCGTTTCTTTGTAATAAATAGTCTGGTGACCATGATAAATCCTCTTTCAGCTAAATATGGTGATGGGAATACAATAAACTTCTTACTGCAGCCCATTAGTGTTGATATAATATTGGAATTGAACTTTGTAGACACAATTCTTGATATCCATTATTCAATGTTCCATTTCATCTCTTCATTTTTTGACAATTCTATCAACTCTTCCTCTACAAATAATTCTGTTATTTATACATTTTCTGTTTCTTCTTCCTCTGCGTGCTCACTAGACTGAGATTTCGGATTCTCTAATAAAGGCATCTATCAGCCACGACATACAGTTTTCTTGAACGCTGGTGTAAGTGGGTCACCTCTTTCTTCTCATGTCTGCATGCTGGGGAAAGTTCTGTAGGACGTGCTCTGTCGTCATGTTCGTCAAACAACAGTGGAATCGGTCGTTTGTGCCTATCTTGAATCTAGTTCTGTTCTCATTCTGTTGTGATCCGTCCGGAGGCGATGTATGACAATGTGGTCTCTTCTGGGCAGTTCGAAATATCAATCATGTTTGTTGTCTTTGTGTGTTTTTTCCCCACTTTGTTGTGTAGTGAGCTCTGGCGATGGTATTTGCTTCTTCCTAGCTGACCAGGTTGTCATCTTGAAGCATCCCTGCTCCTTCTTTAGATAGTCTGTCAGCATCTTCATTCTCCTTGAGCTTGCAGCGTGAGGGTATCCAATGGATTACTACACTCTCGGAATTATGGGCCAACTGGGCTACGGTTGACCTGAGATCACTTAGTTCTGTGTTCCTTTCAGATTTCACTGCTGAGATAGCAGACCACAAGCACCATTTTTAATGTCTTAGTTTCATATGTTGTAGTGCCATTTTTTCAGCTGCATTGCGGGCATCCAGCTCTGGGAGCCATGAAGCTACTCCTTTACAATCTGCTCCTAACATAGCTGTTTATGTGTGGGCGCATTGGATGATTGATCAGTCTCTTGCATTTTTCTCCTCTTAGAAGTACCTTCATGTTCCGTCTCTCCTCCATTGGTGAAGTCCATGCCGTTTGCATATTTCTATATGGGCAGACTTATGGTTTCAGTGATGATCCGTGCCTGACTTAAGACTCGGCTTAGCTTTATGAAGTGTGTCTTGGTGATTATGACCAAGACTGTTATGCCATACTTAAGTACTGGTCTAACGCTCCCAGAATAAATCTGTTTTTCGGAATGCTACAACCCACACTCCTGTTGGTGCCTGTTAATTTGTTCACGATTCCCAGTCTCTTCTTTTCTTTTACCCTCGATTTGTCTATCTGTGTTTTCCACGTCCGCCTGCTGTCCATCATGATTCCCATTTATGTTGGACATTCGTCCATTGAGAGTAGGTTGTCATTGAACTTGAGTTTGAGCATTTGATTCTTCTTGGATAGGCTGAAGACTGAAGAATTTTCATTTATAAAGGGCAGTCAAGACCTGGTCTATTTTCTAGCTTTTAAATAACATCTTGCATCCTTGAGGTGGCTACTGCTATTGATTCTTCTCGTGTTCACAGTGCCATTTCATCAGCGTAGATTGCACCATGCACTTTGTTGGGGATGTCTTCTCTTATCATTTATGGAAAATAGAATTAACGTTAGTAGCAGGAATCCCTCTTTGTCTGACATGAGGTACAGGAATCCATTCTTGGGGAACAACGTTTTCAATGAATGCCTTTCTGCTATGTTTCTCCTGGTTCTATACTTCGGCTGTTCTATGTACCAGATAGGGACATATCCAGATATACATGTGCCTTTTGATTCCGAGTTTAAGCAGTTTAATATCCAGTTTCTCTCTTCATTGTCTATTGTCTATTCCCAGGTGGAAGATGTAGTTGGCTGTCCACTTGCCGTTAAGCGTAGGGATGGAAGCTTTAATTTGCGTACTATTGGTTATTGGTTATTGGTTACTAAACTGACGTCATTCCACTCCGGGCAGACCCATAGGTGCTCAGTCTCCCCAACAGATTTCGAAGAGTATACATACTGATGGTGCCTGTGGCTCATTAGTCGGTCATTCCGTCTGTTGTTCTTAACACACTGTATCTATTTGTGTATATTGCTCTGATATTGTCTAGCAGTTTTCCATTGATTTCATAGTTTTCTAGTGTTTCCCATAGAATACTTATATCTATTCTGTCGAATGCCTTTTCTTGATCGATGAATAATAATTTGCGTACTAGGACTAGATGAGTCACCCTTGTTATGTTGTATCCGTGTTTATGTAGTATGGTCTTGATATTGTCTATCCATCGTTTTCTTGGTCTTCCCTTAGCTCTAGTGCCCGATCTCTTTTTATTGTATGCTGTTATTGGTGGTTGGTTGTACTTCCTTCTCATTAAATGTCCAAACCACTGCATTTGTTGATTTTCGATGAATTCGATGCATGAAGTTATGCCCACTCTGCTTCTGATGTCCTCAATTTCGTCTTTCCTGGTGACTTCCACTGTCTTCCTCAAGCATTTCATTTCACATGTGGTGAGCTTTCTGTGATGTGTTGCTGTAAGAGACCATGTTTGGTGGCACTGGTAACAAAGTGTTGGTAGGAAAACACTTTTTATCATCTGTCTTTTCACTTCAATCGTGATCTTTTGGTGTTGGCTTGGCGTTCCGCTGATTTTCATGGTCTCGGTCTTTTGTTTGTTGATTTTCATATTGTACTTTCTACATGCTATTAGCAGTGAATTCATGTGATGTTATAGCTGATCTTCATCTTCATAGATTAAACTTTGGTAGTCCGCAAAAAGCAATTCGTTGATTTGGTTGTTTAATTGGTCGTCGTGATCGTTGTCTATGTCAGTAAGGTCTTTTTCTCACTGTGCCTCTTTAACTATTCTATCTATATATATATGTTGAAGAGAAGAGGTGAGAGCACACAACCCTGTCTTACTCCTGATTTTGTTTCGAATTAGTCCGTCATTCCGTCTGTTGTTATTACCAGACTGTGACTATTTGTGTATATTGCTCTGATATTGTCTAGCAGTTGTCCCTTGATTCCATAGTTTTCTAGTGTTTCCCATAGAATACTTATATCTATTCTGTCGAATGCCTTTTCTTGATCGATGAATAACAAGTGTAGCTCTTGATTATATTCTATTGCTTTTTCACTCAGTTGTCTCAAAGTGAATAGAGCGTCTGTGCACCCCACTCCTCACTCCTCTTCTAAATTCAAAATTTGAGGGGCTTATTTGTGGGTCAGCAATTTGTCTTATGCGCTGTTCTAATATTTGTGCGTATATTTTACCAGTGTGGCTTAATAGTGAAATGTCTCTGTATGTTTCGCATTCTCTTTATTGCCTTTATTTTTCCATAATGGGACTATTACTGATTTTTGCCAGTCATCTGGAATTTTTCTTTCTGTCCAAGCTGCAGTTAATATTCTATTTAACCATCTTACACCTATTTCTTTGCATGCTTTAATGGCTTCGGTGGGTATGCCATCTGCACCTGGTGATTTGTTGTTCGGGATGTTCTTTATTGCTGTTTCAATTTCTTGGATCAATATATATGGTTCTGTTTCTTCACTTTCCTTTGTTGTGTATGTATGTTCAGTTAATTTGTAAACTATCAAATACGAGGTACAAAAATACCAGTGGTTACTTGTTGGTCAATATGTGAACTATCGACTGCTCTTTACCGACCCAAAACAGAAACAATACAAGTGTTGATACTTGGTTATTTAGTGGACAGTCTGCACATCCGTCGTTTTCTAGATCATCAAGTGTTCACGTTTGGCCAATTAGTGGATAGTCTACCGATCCGTCGTGTGTCTAGGTCATCAAGTGTTGATGCTTTGTCAATTAGTGGACAGTCTACAGATCCGTCGTGTGTCTAGATCATAGGTTCACAACGGGGCGTTACGCTCACCTGGGGCGCTGAGAAGTTGGAAGGAGGCGCTGGGTTGAAAAGTAAGTTTTGGGGGGCGTTGAGGACCATCCACCGCCATCTTTAGCTGAAATTCAAAGTCACGAGAGTCCTGCCCACGCGCAACGATAAATAGTGCAATAGACAGAATATATGGATATTGTACCAGGTTATGTCGGAATCAAATAAGAAATCCGGAGACTATGATGTCTAGTATTTGAAATATGTTTTAGTCAATCACTCACAAACAAGACATTACCAATGTGTATGAATTGCCACAAGATGATTTCACATAAAGCTATGAAACATTCGCGATTAGAAGAACATGTGAACATCCTGGCAGAAAATTTGAAAATGCTCTTATGTTCAAGCTTAGAGGTCAACATTCGAGATGTCGAACTTTGGCTGGTATGGTTTCAGGCAGAAAAACAAGAAAATGATAGGTTTCTCTTCATGCAACATTTCCTTCTTATTGCTAAATCTGAAAAACCGCACACTATTGGCGAAGAATTGATACTGCAAGCGGTGAGTGAGGTTCTGCGTTCTGTACTGCATACGCCGTGGTCTGAAATTATTTTTAAGTCTCATTTAGAAAAAAACAGTGTAGAGATGAATTGTCGAAATGATGTTTTGATGACTAGTTTTAAAGTTTTCTTTATAACTCGATGCGTCTTCTTTACCAGCAAATGTGTCTTTACTTCTGGCGCACGTTCATTTCATAAAAGATGAAAACATCTGTAAAGAACTATTATTTGCAAGAACATTAAAAGCGGACAATAAATCAAAATCTATAATTGATGTTTTGGGAATACGATTTTAAGAAAAAATAATTCCGCTGAAACTTGTCTGCTGCCGTTGGTGCTATGGAAATGGGTAGACGCTACAGCTAGTTGATTTCATATTTGAAAAATATATCACAAATGTAGTCGCCGGGCGCCGTGCAATGGAGCGGCAGGAAAATCTTGCAGATCAAAATCTACCAGACTCAGAGATTCAACATAATCCGCTAAAACGCAGAGGACATTTACACCAATAAAGCAGGCACTAGTAATGAAAAAAAGAACTTGCATGTATTCAGGAAACACACATCAAACCCCATCACACAGACTCTGTGTCCGGGGTTATCAGTTATACAGATAAGGCAACACGAAGGAGGGAGCCTCATACGCAAACAAATGATAAGGAACATCACATACCTACTTAACATATCCATTTTGAGGGCAGCAAGAGAATCAATTCCCAGAGGTGCAAGTAGAGACTACAAACCTTATTGGTAAGAAGAGGTCCAAAATGTTTAAGAAAAAGTGAGTCAGGCCAGAGAACGAGTAGAAACTGAGCAGAGCATAGACAGCAACACAGCACTCAAAGGCAGCCTCTACTAAATATAGAAGAGCAGGTAAGAAAGCCGCAAGGCAGAGCTGAGAGACAAGGCGTCTTAACATGGACAGAGGTGAGTTAAAGAAGCTCTCCAGAGTCTTAACCTGAAGAAGTCACCAGGAAAGAATGGCATCACAAATGAGATGCTCAACAACCTAGGCAAGAAAGTCAAGAAAAAGCTGCTACAAGTTGTGAATGCGAGCTGGAAAGTCGCAGAAATACCCAGTGAATGGAAAGAAGCTATCACAGTGTCTAATCTAAAACATGGAAAAGGCAGATTTGATCAAAGCAATCGTTGACCAATTGGTCTCTTTAGGTGTGTTGGAAAAGTGATGCAGAGGCTTCTCAATAGAAGACTCATGGGGCAACTGGAGCAAAAACAATTGATACTACTACAGCAGAATGGATTCAGTCAGCATGGATCAACAGAAGACCAAGTAACTTACATTGCACAAGAAATCAAAAGTGAACTTCAAGAAAAGAGATATACACTAACGTTATGGGTTGACATGGAGAAGGCTTTCGACAGGGTGTGGAGAGAGATACAAACAGCCATACACAGAAAGAAACTGTGTTTCCAAACATGGTTGAAATCTAAAACCATAACGACTATGTACAATACCGTCTAGTCAGGAGAGAGTTGAAAAGAATAGTCAAGAAAGAGAAAGATAAATATTGGTGCAGATATATAGAACATATAACAGACCTAAGTAGGACAAAACCGAGATAATTTTTTAGGAGTGTCAAGGCAACGAGAGTGAGAGACGATAGCTACAAACCTACCATTATCATTAACAGTAAGGAAAGAACACCATTACTCAACAGACAAGATAGAACGACCAGATGGAAGGAATATTTTCAAGAACTTTACAACCCTACTAAATTAACTGAACATATATACACAACAAAGGTAAGTGAAGAAACAGAACCATATATATTGATCCAAGAAATTGAAACAGCAATAAAGAACATCCCGAACAACAAATCACCAGGTGCAGATGGCCTACCCAACGAAGCCATTAAAGCATGCAAAGAAATAGGTGTAAAATAGTTAAATAGAATATTCACAGCAGTTTGGACAGAAAGACAAGTTCCAGATGACTGGCAAAACTCAGTAATAGTCCTATTATGGAAAAATAAAGGCAATAAAGAGAATGCGAAACATACAGAGACATTTCACTATTAAGCCACACTGGTAAAATATACGCACAAATATTAGAACAGCGCATAAAACACATCGCTGACCCACAAATAAACCCCTCACAGTTTCGATGTAGAAGAGGAGTGGAGTGCACAGCCACTCTATTCACTTTGAGACAACTGAGTAAAAAGAACAATATAATATAATCAAGAGCTACACTTACTATTCATCGATCAAGAAAAGACATTCGACAGAATAGATATAAGTATTCTATGGGAAACACTAGAAAACTATGGAATCAAGGGACAACTGCTAGACAATATCAGAGCAATATACACAAATAGTCACAGTCTGGTAATAACAACAGACGGAATGACGGACTAATTCGAAATAAAATCAGGAGTAAGACAGGGTTGTGTGCTCTCACCTCTTCTCTTCAACATATATATATAGATAGAATAGTTAAAGAAGCACAGTGAGAAAAAGACCTTATTGACATAGACAACGATAACGACGACCAATTAAACAACCCAATCAACGAATTGCTTTTTGCGGACCACTAAAGTTTAATCTAAGAAGATGAAGATCAACTACAACATCACACGAATTCACTGCTAATGGCATGTAGAAAGTACAATATGAAAATCAATAAACAAAAGACTGAGACCATGAAAATCAGCGGAACGCCAAGCCAACACCAAAAGATCACGATTGAAGTGAAAAGACAGATGATAAAAAGTGTTTTCCTACCAACACTTTGTTACCAGTGCCACCAAACATGGTCTCTTACAGCAACACATCACAGAAAGCTCACCACGTGTGAAATGAAATGCTTGAGGAAGACAGTGGAAGTCACCAGGAAAGACAGACTACGAAATTGTGTACATCAAAAGCAGAGTGGGCATAACTTCATGCACCGAATACATCGAAAAACAACAAATGCAGTGGTTTGGACATTTAATGAGAATGCAGTACAACCAAGCACCAATAACAGCATACAATAAAAAGAGATCGGGTACTAGAGCTAAGGGAAGACCAAGAAAATAATGGATAGACAATATCAAGACCACACTACATAAACACGGATACAACATAACAAGGGCGACTCATCTAGCCCTAGTACGCAAATTAAAGCTCCCATCCCTACGCTTAACGGCAAGAGTGGACAGTCAACTACATCTTCCACCTGGGAATAGACAATAGACAATGAAGAGAGAAACTGGATATTAAACTGCTTAAACTCGGAATCAAAAGGCACATGTATATCTTGATATGTCCCTATCTGGTACATAGAACAGCCGAAGTATAGAACCAGGAGAAACATAGCAGAAAGGCATTCATTGAAAACGTTGTTCCCCAAGGATGGATTCCTGTACCTCATGTCAGACAAAGAGGGATTCTTGTATCCAACGTTAATTCTAGTTTCCATAAATGATAAGGGAAGACATCCCCAACAGAGTGCATGGTGCAATCTACGCTGATGATCTGGCACTGTGGACACGAGAATAATCAAGATCAGTAGCCACCTCAGGGATGCAAGATGTAATCTAAAAGCTAGAAAAATAGACCAGGTCTTAACTGCCCTTTAAAAATAAAAATTATTCAGTCTTCAGTATCCAAGAATAATCAAATGCTCAAATTCAAGTTCAACGACCACCTAATCTTAATGGACGAATGTCCAACATATATGGGAATCATGATGGACAGCAGGCGGGCGTGGAAACACAGATAGACAAATCTAGGGTAAAAGAGAAGAAGAGACTGGGAATCGTGAACAAATTAACAGACACCAACAGGAGTGTGGGTTGTAATATTCCGAAAAAAGATATACTCTGGGAGAGTTTGACCAGTACTTAAGTATGGCATAGCAGTCTTGGTCATAATCACCAAGACACACTTCATAAAGCTAAGCTGAGTCTTAAGTCAGGCACGGATCATCACTGAAACCATAAGTCTACCCCTATAGAAATACTGGAAACGGCATGGGACTTCACCAATGGAGGACAGACGGAACATGAATGTACTTCAAAGAGGAGAAAAATGCAAGAGACTGATGAACCATCAATGCGCCCAAATAAACAGCTACGGTAGTAGCAGATTGAAAAGGAGTAACTTCATGGCAAACTCCAAAAGAGTTTGCTCACATAGGTCCAATATTGGCACTGCTCAACCAAAACACATTCAACCAGCCAGTACCTCTCCTCCCTGATAATACAGGCTCGCAGAGCTGAATGCCCGCAATGCAGCTGAAAAAATGGCACTACAACATATGAAACAAAGACATTAAAAATGGTGCCTGTGGTCTGATATCTCAGCAGTGAAATCTGAAAGGAATACAGAACTAAATGATCTCAGGTCAACTATAGCCCAGTTGGCTCATAATTCCGAGAGTGTAGTAATCCAGTGGATACTCTCACACTGCAAGCTCAAGAAGAATTAAGATGCTGACAGATTGGCTAAAGAGGGAGCAGGGATGCCTCAAGATGACAACCTGGTCAGCTAGGAAGAAGCAAAACTATCGCCAGAGCGCACTACACAACACAGTGGGAAAAATAACACACAATACACAACAAACATGATTGATATTTCGAACTGCCCAGAAGAGACCACATTGTCATACATCGCCTCCGGACGGATCACAACAGAATGAGAATAGAACTAGATTCAAGATAGGCACACACGACCGATTCCACTGTGGTTTGAAGAATATGACGACAGAGCACGTCCTACAGAACTTTCCCCAGCATGCAGGCATGAGAAGAAAGAAGTGACCCACTTACACCAGCGTCCAAGAAATCTGTAAGGCGTGGCTGATAGATGCCTTTATTAGAGAATCCGAAATCTCAGTCTAGTGAGCACGCAGAGGAAGAAGACACAGAAAATGTATAAATAACAGAATTATTTCTGGAGGAAGAGTTGATAGAATTGTCAAAAATGAAGAGATGAAATGTAAAATTGAATAATGGATATCAAGAATTGTGTCTACAAAGTTCAATTCCAATATTATATCAACCCTAATGGGCTGCAGTAAGAAGTTTATTGTATTCCATCACCATATTTAGCTGAAAAAGGATTTATCATGGTCACCAGACTATTTACAAAGAAACGAAACAGATTGTCAATAGAGGAATGCGACGATTAAAAATTATTGATGACAAAAATGTCATCAAACATCGAAAAATTAGTTTCATCACATCTAGTTCAGCTCTAATAAATACATTATAACATAAATTGTGTCAACGATACTGTGAGCAATACATTAACATTGGTATTACCTTCTAATATAATAAATGAAAAAATGTGTCCTTATTTTTCAATTTATAGTATGTACAATATAGTATACCAAGGGGGCGCTAGGAATTATTCACTGAAAAAGGGGCGCTCATTCAAAACAGGATGGGAACTATGGTTTACTTTGTAGGTATCATCTGTGAAGTGTTTTTGGTTTTCCTATAACGTAGCAACTTCATTTACTAAAGCCATTAAGTAACCTGGTAAATTTGCTTACAAATTTTCTGACTAGCTTAAAAAACCATATATCGTTCAATTTAATATCAACTACCATTTCTGTAACACGTTCATACAATAGTCTGTCACTTAGTCATATGTTCCATATATTCTGTCACTCAGTCAGATGTTCCATATATTCTGTCACTCAGTCACATGTTCCACATATTCTGTCACTCAGTCCATGTTCTACATATTCTGTCACTCAGTCACATGTTCACATATTCTGTCACTCAGTCATATGTTCCATATATTGTCACTCAGTCCATGTTCACATATTCTGTCACTTAGTCACATGTTCCACATATTCTGTCACTCAGTCATATGTTCCATATATTATGTCACTCAGTCATATGTTCCATATATTATGTCATTTAGTCATATGTTCCACATATTCTGTCACTCAGTCACATGTTCCACATATTCTGTCACTCAGTCATATGTTCCATATATTCTGTCACTTAGTCATATGTTCCACATATTCTGTCACTCAGTCATATGTTCCACATATTATGTCACTCAGTCTTTGTTTCATAATTCTGTCACATCAGCATATGTTCCACATATCTGTCACTCAGTCCTATGTTCCAATATTCTGTCACACAGCCATGTTCCACATATTCTGTCACATAGCCATATGTTCCATATATTCTGTCACTCAGTCCATGTTTCATATATTCTGTCACTCAGTCATATGTTCCACATATTCTGTCACTCAGTCATATGTTCCATATATTATGTCACTTAGCCATATGTTTCACATATTCTGTCACGGAACAATATGTTCCACATGATCTGTCAAACCATCCTCTACTGTTTCTCCATTGCCGTCTAGATATATATATTATATTTACTTTACATTCACAAATGTCAGATCAATTTTTGTCTGTTATTGATTATTGATCTCACGTTACACAACTCCGGGCAGACCCATAGGTGCTCAGTCTCCCACAATAAATCTCAAAGGGTATGCATACTGACGGTTCCTGTGGTTCGCTGGTTAAAAACACTTCTCTCTCTAGTTCTCACGCAATCAGCTCTATTTGAACGATGTGTAATTCAAAACTCTCTAAATCGCTCTATTGATTGAAGTTATAGGTATTGTCCTCATCCAACAATAGGTCGTCAAGAGACCAAAGAACTTCACCGCAGCAATCGATGTTTTTGAGGCAAGCATGTCCGCTCTCTCGCTTCTGTGAACAACGGCATGACCAGAACAATAGGTCCTGTTACTTCAAAGTGTTTCTTTTCAATTCTGCCCAAATATGAACAGCTTGAGGGAAATGTTTTTCAAATCTGCACAAATATCAACAGCTTGAGGGATACGTTTTTCAATTCTGCCCAAATATCAATAACCTAAAGATATGTTTTCAAATCTGCCCAAATATGAAGAGCTTGAGGCTATTTTTTTCAAATCTCCCAAATATGAACAGCTTGAGGGCTATGTTTTTCAAATCTCCCAAATATGAACAGCTTGAGGGATATGTTTTTCAAATCTGACCAAATATGAAAGGCTTGAAGGATATGTTTTTTTCAAATCTGACCAAATATGAACAGCTTGAGGGATATGTTTTTCAAATCTGACCAATTATGAATAGCTTGAGAGATAGGTTTTTCAAATCTGACCAAATATCAACAGCTTGAGGGATATGTTTTTCAATTCTGCCCAAATATAAACAGCTTGAGGGATATGTTTTGTATATATACATTCACTCATTGTCTGAATATGTTAGCAAATATATGTCTGACCATATTTCAGTCAAAATAGATATTGCATCAGATATATCATGAACTGAAACACTGACATTAACAATATCATCATCAACATTATCGTTTTCTGCAAGTTGTGAAGATATGATGTAGAATGTGTATGATTAGTCTTCCATTACGGAACATTCAAATATCACTTGAGTCATAGTTGCAATGTTTTAGTTTAGATGCTTCTTGTAGAACCAGAATGAAACAGTAATATGACGGTGAGTTCCAAAAACTATGATATACGATACGCAGATGGAAATGTGGTTGAATAGACAATATTATTATCACACGTATCACATAATGAACACAAGTATCCTATTTTTTTACCAATTTCATATCTCATATTTGTCTATCACAGCGTTTTCCAAACGGATCCGCGGATCCTGGGTTTGCAAGGTACTCACAGGGTTTCTTCAAGCGTTTGAACAAACATTATGATCTTTGAAATTTCAAACAGAAAAAATATATTTTAAAAATATTGGTGAGTTAGTTCCTCTGCGAAATAAAAGGGCTCAGTCAGACCGGAGTCTCAATGTCTGACAAGACAAAATGAAAGATCATTAAGTTTCTCGCAGTCTGAGAAATTGGAGCCAGCTTGACTGTTGGTGTTGTGTAATAATAACTCCATAGCTAGAAGAATGAAACAATCTTGGGAAAGTTAGGATAAATAATGTTGGCGTGCGTTGGATTTTGCTACAATGCATACTGGATGAGCTTCAGGATGGATCGCTGGCTGAAATTGAAACGCAAATGTACTGATGATGCTAATGATGGCGCGTCTTTTTCAAGACAAAAGGAAACCTCTTCCTGTCATTTTAAAAAGTGCTGACATTATTGCAAGGAATATCTGTCTATTGGATTCAAGTGTACAATACCAGAAGACAACCAACTATCTCAGTGTATGTTATGTTACGAAATATATTGTCCAACGAGACCATGAAACGGTAACAATTGGTAAGACATTTCAACACAAATCATAGAGAATCGGGCACAACGAGCGTTGATGTTTTCAAGAGAAATGAGCTGGAGTTTTGGAAAAGTAAAGAAAGTGGTTAAAAGGACTGCAACTGGATGCATACATAAGAGTTCACCGAGGGCCTCATTTGAAGTTGTTAAACTAATTGCAAAAAACCGGTAAACCACACACAATAGCTGAAGAACTTACATTACCTGCTTACAAAATGTTGTTGTCTGCAATGATTAACGAGAAAGCTGTTATGGACCTTTCTTAATACCTTTGCAAATAACACAGTTAAGAAGCAAATCGACAGTTTGTCAACCAATATCAAGGAACAGTTATTATTAAAAAGAATTCGCATGTCTCCATATTTTACCCTGCAGCTGGACGAAAGAACATATATAACAAACAAGACTACCTTATTGTCCGGTGTTAGTTAGGATTATGAGAAGCACATTTTCGAAGACTATCCATCTCTTGGTTGATGGACACTACAGGTGAAGATATATTTAACAGCTTAAACGAGTGTATCACATCTCATGACATGGATTGGCTGAAATTCGTTGAAATTACAGACAGCGTGCGAACAATGTCTCTGAAAAGCTTGCTGAATTTGTAGAGGAAATCATACCGTCAGTGGCGTTAAAGGCGCAAGGAAGCGGCGCACCAGGATTAGTGAGATGGCTCTAATCCGCTGTCCTCACCTCTACGTGGTGACCCTGGTAAAAGACGGTGGTTCCAGTCTGGCCAAGAGGGCAGGTGCTGTGGAGAGCTACGCTGGGTCAAGTAGAGATGCAAGGGTAGTAATGCTTTATGGGATTCGCCCGCAACACAGACGAGCGAACTCCCAGAGTGACTATTAATGCTCGCCTCTCCAGGTCGAAGAGAAAAGATTGAACGACACTTGTGGAACCTCGCGGGGCGGAACTCGGAGCCCACGCATTCACTCTGTTGTTGCGTATTTCTTGAGCCGATGAGAATACCGGGTGATGAGTTGGACTGCGCGCTGGTCCACATGGGTCCAAAGTTCGAATAAAACCATCGAAAAGAGGTTGACCTGCGTGTGGCGAAATTCGGAGCTCACGTATTCTCTCTCTTGTTGCGTACTCTATTGAGCCGATGAGTGTGCTGGGTGATGATTTGAGTTGCACGTGGGCAACATTGGGCAAACTCGGTTTTCTAACAGCCCAGTAGAAATTAACGGAAACGGTGAGGTAGGCACCAGGGCAGAGCGAGCGCGCACACGGAAGTGCAAGGGCGGCGCCACATGTGGCGAAAAATGTGAGCACGAAAAAGATGATGGTGACAGGGCATCAGGGCAGGCCTAGCACGCACGCTGGCAAAAGTCATAGTGGGCCTCATCGAGGGCAGGCACGGCAATAGAGTGCGCGTCCCACCAGTAGAACAACTGGTAAGCCCAGCAGAGGCAAAACCAGTGCAAGCGTGGCATCGGCGTAGCCGCAGCATCGTGGCAGCAGCAAGCGTGGCAGCAGCATCGCAACAGCATCGCAGCAGCGGTAGGCAGGGTGTGCGTCCCACCCAAATGTACAGAGCAACGGGAAAGCCCAGCAGAGGCATAACCAGTACGCGTTTCCGATCGCAGGAAACTACTGCTGACTTGTAGATTGATTTGGGACAATCAAAGCCTAGCGGAGGAAACCGTAAACAAACCTGAACGGGCGATAAACAAAGGTGTTCACTAAAACTACCGGTTTTGTTTGGTAGATGGTGCTCAAAATCCCGGGAGGACAGGCCGCCTAAGGGTCGCAGCTCTGAAATAAAATGGCAACCCACTGTCTTGTGGGATTGGCTGGGGACAGTCTAAGGCTAGCGGAAGAAGCGAATCCGCACAAAATAGCTGGCTGAAATTGAACACCCCACCGAAGGATAAGCAACTGAGCTCAAATAGGTGCTGAAGTTTGGTGCACGTACATTACGTTCTGATGTTTGGTTGTTTATATATAACAAAGAGAATGATAAAAACAAGCCTAGAACGATCGAAGAAGAAAAGAATACTGTCAGTGACTCGGACAATGATCGTAAGATCAATGATACAAGAAAGGTGACAGTTTCTGTGACAAACTATAAGGTCGAGAATGCCTAAACGGTCTATCTCACCCAGTCAGCGCAAAGTAACTATGCTCTTTGGCGTGATCAAGCCCACATTTACACACTAAAAGATCATTAAAAAGTGTTTATCTTGATGCATAAAGACTCAAAGGCGGATATCCCATCAGAAGACGTCCGTGTGTTTACTAACTACTCTGTTCGAGAAGTTACAAGGAAACAGTTTCTGCAACAATCAAACTTGAAGGTCTAAATCAGACCTATAAGACGACGACTGTCCATATGATCAGGATCATGCGGGTAAATAGGTTCCGCATCAGTCGAAGCGCAATATCGAGTCCTGCTTTCCGAATGATTAACAGCGGACGTACGAAAGAAGAACGACAACCGTCAGTGACTGGTACCCTTGTTGCATAACAGAAGCTTACTGAGCTTGCGCGTATGAAATCATACCGTTAGTGGCCTGGTACCATTGTTGCATACACAGGGAAGCATTAGCTTCTAGAGATTCAAGAAAAGTAAATCAGATACAGTAATCAATTAAAATTGTCAAATTTGGAAAAAAACAATCCTAATAGTTTTTGCAGTTTACAAGATAGGCAGTGAACCATCAATCTTGTTACATGTCAAGTTTGTTGTTATCTGAGTAAAGTTTGGTCCATTCTTGAAACTTCAGCGATCTCGGTCATAGCTTAATTTACTGTGGACACAAACTAGGATACTGGTCTGTCAGGTTTCCAAAGCTTGTTTGAGTCGACTGGGTGGCCACATGTTTTTGGTTGTTTATTAAAAGTAATTGCAGACATTGTTTACTATTGTAACAGACAGATAAATTTATTCGTGTCACTTTCAGATATATAATTTTGGGATCGTGGCATCACTGTATTTAAAGGTGGTCCGTGATAATGCAAGTTTGGAACCATGCTTTAGCAGATGTACATTACTTATATATAATATTCATTAAACTAACAAATGTTCATTTCCTATTCTAACATCTGGAATAATAATCTGCTCAAACAGTGCGTATTAGATCGTGGTTTTTGCTGGTTTGGTAAAAACATGTAGCTAAGTCATCGTCTGCAGACAGGATATTATGTGCTTGCTCTTTGCCATCCTAAATGTAAGTGTGCATGTAGGGGTGGTGTATCTGTGTGTGTGTGTATATGTGTGGTTGCATGTGATATTTGTGTACGTTTATCTGTGTGAGTGTCGGAGTGATAATCAGTGTCTATATATACATAATAGTAGCCTGTTATTTATCTTAGTTCCCCAGGCAAATTTCCGAAAAATTGGGATTTTTGAGTAGTTACTATTTCTTGTCTATTCCGAGATTACCTTTCTCTCTCTTCTGCTCTCTCTTTATTTATGTCTTTCGAGCGCGATCACGTTTGACTGATGTACAGACTTCCTTA
This sequence comes from Arion vulgaris, assembly GCA_020796225.1. Taxonomy (NCBI): domain Eukaryota; kingdom Metazoa; phylum Mollusca; class Gastropoda; order Stylommatophora; family Arionidae; genus Arion; species Arion vulgaris. Next base: position 15,734,666 of record CM036772.1, read on the forward strand.
AATTTTGCTTTCATGTGAAATCTGATTCATGCAGCATGGTTGTTTCGTCACATTTAGCGCCATTTGGAGCTCTGGTGATTATTCGTCGCGATGTGTCAGGTTTAGCAGCTACTGGGTTCCTCTTCGTCGCTGAAACTCCAGCCGTTTCAGGCACAGTTCTTTGGGTAGACCAGCAACCTTCCCTCCTGGGTTGTTGAGCGTCATCTGCCAAGTTTACCAGTCTTTGTGACTGCCGGTATCCTGCCGTAAGTTTTGTGTACTTTTCACAGGCTTTGATTGCCCGATCAACTAAAGGCATAGTATATTATGCAAGCGGTTATTGACTCTGGTTGAGACCCCATCTTCAGGCTCGCACTTCCGTTTCTTGGTGCCCATTGCCCTTTCTGCTTGTGCCTAGTCCACCAACTGGGCGTCCTTTCCCGTCCGGGCCACTTGTCTATTGTGCATATGTGCCCATTTCTATCTCACTTTCACAGTTTTCCCTTCGGTAGGAACTTGCACTGGTTTACCTCTGCTGGGCTTCCCGTTTCTCTGCATTGGGTCGGCTCACCCTACGTTTGCAACGCCTTTTATACACTGCATGTTGCCCCTACTGGTGGCTCCCTGTGAATCGTCCGTATCGTGTTTGCTCTATTGTGTGACGCTCATCGCGTTTATCATTGTTCTCACCTTGCCACATTCACTATGCCTCGGACTGTCATGACACAACAATTTGAGCCCACTCGTGGCTCCGAGTTCGCCCCATATGGGCTAGTCTCCTCTTGATACCTTTATCCGTGATTGTTTATTGTTCAGCTTTTCCAATCAGCTGGGAGAGATGTGCATTAATAGTCACTCTGGGATTCTGCTCGTCTGTGTTGCGAGCGGATCTCATTCAATGTAACTGCGTCTGCATCACTAATTATACCAGAGTAGTTCTCCCTCGATCCAACCCCTTAGCAGACAGGAACCGTTGTCTGTTTCCAGGATCACTAGGTGGATGTGGTTAGAATCTTAGCAGCAGCTCACTAATTCTGGCGCACGTTTTCAATGCGTTAGACCCCATTACCGTTTAGAACAGAACAAGCTATGTTCTGACCGCTTGATACTAAAGTTGGCTATTATAATAATAAAATCAAGGACAATTAAATATTCACTCTCAAACGATAGGTGCCCTAGATAATATTTTAAACATGTTTGTAACGCAAATTGAAAATGTGTCACCACAGACAACAAACCACGAACTTGTGAAGATAGCATCAAACATTTTAAGGATGTTGTAATATAAAATATCGCGTAAAGTAAAACAACTCGTATGCTGTGGTTGATGCACGTCCTGGATATGATTGTAACGACTCCATATGTATGTATTGTAAAAGAGTAAAACTTAAATTATGTGTATTCTGCTTGATAAGTTAATTTGCTCGTAACGTATCTGTGTATTGTCATTGTTTTTGTAAATATCTAGTACGTTGTAATTTGTTTAAAAGTTTACGTGTTGCTCAACTCACTCAGTTGACAACTGTACGAAGAAAGTTAGGTACATGTGTACAATATCACCATTAAAAGGTAAAATAGCAATAGAAGATATAAACTATAGTCCAGAAGCAAAAGCAAACCTACCAACTAGCACACTACTTAGACATCCCATCTCACTAACAGCTAACAACAATTGATCAATATCATCTCCACACTATGTTACTAATGCCAAACATGGACAATGAATAGAAAAATACACATAAAACTGCAAGTTGATATAGGCGAAGCAGAAATCAGTGGTTTGCCACTTTGATTGAAACAGACCAAACTGCCTATGTATGTCCACAACAGAATCAGGAAGGAAGACGAGGAAGATCGAGGATAAAGTGGATAGATAACGTATTGAATTCTGCAGGACTGAAGCATCACACAGTCCCAGACCAGCACAAGACAAATACATAAACAACGACACTGGATTAGAAACCTAGCGTGTGCTGACAAAAGAAGAAGAACTAACTAACCTAAATCAAGTGACGTCAGTCGATCGGTCGGTTCACAACTCAGCGGACGTAAGAGACCAAGTACAACGATTACGAGTGCCGTGGTATTATTGCTTAGACAAGATGTATTAATGCAAGCACAATTGCCTAAGACTAACTATTATTGTGATGTTTTGTTATTTATTACCATTACTTTCTATACTATTTTCATATCAATTGGTTCAATCGATTCAAACGGACTATTTGAGCTAGGTCCCCTTTCGGAATGTTTGGACGGAGAATGATATATCTTCGTTGAATGATATGAAATGTTTTTGCAATTATCATTGCAATAGCGATCAAGGTCAGAAGTCGAAATGTTACATCTTAGATAGAACTTCAAATTAACCCAGAAATAGTACCACAAATAATTGAAATATTAGACTCAAATGATACTTAGTATATATAATATTTTAATAACCATATTTTATAAATAAACAGGATTGTTATATTATTCTGATATAATATTTATATGTTAGTGTTATATATTCAACTTTCAAAGCTAATCAGTGTCAAGTTAAATGTTATGTTATGTTATGTTATGTTATGCGATCGACGTCATAGCACTTGGGCATTCCATTCGTGCTCTGGTCCTCCGTTGCAGCAGCATCCAAAGTCCATTGCTCATCAGTACCTATGAGAAGTTGATTAGTGCAAGTTAAAAGTAATAATCTTAAATCATTTCTAAAATAATAACAGGTTAATTATTTGGTTTGGTAGGACGAGTTTTACTGGCCCTATGACGAGGGACAGTATACAATTGGGTAAATATTTAATTTCAAATTTCGACTGTTATGATATTTGGGCTATATATCATTTCAAAGCTAACAGTATCCGTTAAATTAATTATCAGCAAATAATGTCTAAAATAAGAAGCACGTAGTTACTTCGTGTGCCATGGTCAATGAACGATACCAGGAACTACTGTATTGCCTTATGCACAGTATGAAAGGTTCATTTCTTAATTTACTCAATATTTTTGTGGCCTGGTACCACTGGCCATATGACAGACATGTATATATAATATATATATAATATATATAATATATATATATATATTATATATGTATATATGTTTGAACTAGAAGCAATCACAGAGTGTGGTGTTGTTGTAGTATGTGTTTAAGATGTAGTGAGCATAGTTGTCATAGATCATACCACTTCATTTTCAGTGCATATGGACACTGACGATAGCAATTTCAGTAATGTGTTAGTTAATGAAATATCGTCAACTCCTCTCACAGTGTTTGAAATCTAGCAGCGTCATATATGACAGCATGATCTCGCAGTCGGGACATCGACGTCGAATAGAAGTCACTACCTGAATTCTCTATCTGACCTCGTCTTAGTAAAGACCATCAGAAGATCATCTCGGTTTATTGATCTACCGTTTGCCAATATAGTAGGAATATATGTTCTTTCTTTTCTCCTGAGTATCACATATCAATGTATAAAGAGCAAGGTGTTTCTATTCCTGAGGTGGGCAACCTATTGTATGCCAGTGCAGGACATGAGAGACTTGAAGATGCAAAGAGCTGGATACTTTCAATTGCCTGCGTGCCTAGCGTGTTTGTAGCGCGTTGGACTGCGGGTGACAGCCCTCTTTTAGTGTGTGTTCAATTCCGCGTGCTTGCAGAAAAGCCATATGTTTCCCAGATTTACGGTTATCGTGGCACCGAACGGAAGGGTTACGATGTCCATGGCACCGAACGAAGAGCTGAACGCTCAAGTGCTTCTGGATAAAAAAAGCAAAAACACTTTCACTTATTTTAAACCGTATGAACATGACTAAACGTACACATACTATCATGTATACACACACATACACAAACTCTTACGTCTTGAGATTTGCATTTAATCTATACAATGTCTATATGATCGTTTTGTACGCATTTATTAACAGTGAATATATTTTCTTCTATTGCAGAGTAATCCTTATTCAATCCAAGGTACATTTGGTGATAAAAAAAGTTTGTCGTGAGCTGACTGTTGGATTATAACAGACCTTCGGAATTTTCTGTTTCATGAGCCAGATGCCCGCCTCCTGCAGCCGACTACTCAAATCATCAGTTACGTCCTGTATTCATACCCTCGGTGGCCTTCCTTCTTTTCCCTATGCAGAGAATAATTCTTCCATAAGGTCGTTTTCAACCTATCGTGTTTTTGTTATGTGTCTACAATACTTCAATGTTCTCATTCGTATGTGCAGTATCAGAGAGTTTTCTTTCACTTTGAACTTTTATTGGATATTATTTGTTTTCCTCTTTCCATGATACATGGAGAACTATTTTGTAACACATATTCAAATGAAGGCATCTGATGTGACAAATGTCTATGCTTCACACCCATACGTTGCAACGTTGAATAAGCATGTCGAATAGTACTCTGATCTTTGTTTTCAAATCCTTTCCATTCCATACTGGTATTAGTTGTTTTATTGTTTGTAAGGTTATATTTGTTATTCTTTTACTTGCCTTTATCCCGTCTCCATCTCTTGTTAGTAATGAACCGATATCACTGGCAATAACCTAGTAAATCAAAAGCTGGCTAAAATCGGACGGGCGGGCCTAGTCACCATGGGCGCACAATCGTCCCGACGTAGATCACTCCGTTCTTGCCAGTGGACCAATTATACATCACAATAAGAATGACCAAAATTGGCCGTGAAGAACGATCGCAGAAGAAGAAGAAGAAGAACCGATATATTTTAAACTCTTCATATTTTCTATTTTCTCTAAGTTAAAAAAAATAAACTCTATTAACTATGATTTATCCGTTGTCTCTTTATGTTTCTTTTAGCAATATTGCAGTATATATTTTATTTTTTATTTTCTTTTGTACTTTCATTATTAAATCTTCAATCAATTTGTGATTACAGTGTAGGTCAGCATTTAAATCAGTTTGTCACTATATCTTCTGTAGCATTCCGGGGGGGACTCTGGTCTGACAATTATTTTCGTTGTTTTGATATTAATGTAGAGTTTGTATAACAGTTTAGCGGAATTATGACTTAGAAGAGTAGAAAAATGTTAGTTTACAAAAAAATATCAAAGCATTGCCATGGAAATAATACAAAATGGCCGCCAAACACACAATTTTAAATTCCTAAGTCTGAATCTAATGCATGTAAATGAATTCATTCCGTTTTCACTCTAAGGTGAACAATTGTTATATCTAAAATATTACAGAGCTTTTTAGGATATATTAAAAATTACATTTGTTCTACATTTTTGGGCAAACACACTCCCAAAAACAAGCTTTTGTTTGCCTAATTTTGGGATGTTTTTACCCAAATTATTTTATAAAAAATATAATTCATATGACAAGCCTATGTGATGTATCATCGGATGCTTCCCAGCCGCAGTTTTATCACAATCAAGCTCTCTTATGATATTTCTTAAATATAATGGATATCCTTTTTCTACTATTATTTTCCACAATTCCAGATGTTCTACACAAGAAAGTTTCTTCTAGTTTTCAATATATCACTAGTATAGAATTACATTATGCTGTTTTAGATTTGTCTAAGATTGTTCTCATGTTAAATATATGGACACATGTACCACAATTATGTCTAAATCAAATGTGCGTTATATTAATGTTTTCTTCCATTGATCTACAGAATCTTCCAATAACATTTTTTTTTAAAGATTGTACTTGCGTGACTAATAAATGTCATTGTTCTGTAGTTCTGACATAATTTGTGTCTCCTTTTCATATGTTGGAATAATTATTCATTTTTTCCAATCCTTTGAAAATTTCTCTTTTTCGCCAATGTTTTTAACTTGTGTGATATAGTTGACTGCTGTCTTCTCTTCCATCTTTGAATAAACTCTGCTTAATTAGTATCACATACTGGTGATTGTTTGGTCTTCAAGTTTGTATTGCCAATTCAACTGTTTCTAACGGTGGTTCCAGTTCTGTCTCTGTGATTACTACATTGTCTTCTCTATTGTTCTTTTGTACTCTGTTCATATATATTTTGCTGCAGTATTCGATTCAAATGTTGATACTTTCTTCCTGTTATGCTAGGATTCTTTCTACAATGTCGTTCATTGAATTTAACTTTTGTTTAAATGTTGTAGTGATTGCTTTCATTTCTTTGTACATTTCCTTTTCTGTCCCAACCTTCTGGTGTTCTTTTAGCCTTGCTAAATCAACTTTTTAGGTATTGTTTTTTATCTCTTCTTACTTGCTCTCTTTTTTCTTGTAACAGAAAGGCCGATGTATTTTACCAAAACTAAATGTATAACATTCAAACTGATTAATTTATCCACAAACTTACTCGACAATCTCTCTCTCCGTTAACAATTACTTTTGTGTCATCAATGCTACATCTATTTGTATTCATATGACACATTCACTTCCCACCAGCAGAGCAGTTTTTACTATTCTTCTAAATAAATGTTGCTGCTAACATTGACAAAATTAAAAATATAATTTTAGAAATACTTACCATCATTTGAAGAGTCTTACAGTGTTCAAGTTTATTATGTAGGACACAAGTACGTTTAATTGTGTGTATCTGATGTTGACAAACATATCCCTTAATTCTTTGTATCGAATGAACCATAGTTACTAAAATGTCTATGAATGCACGTTTACAAAACTTGAGATATACCTAATTAATTCAATGTTTTACATTCATACTAGAATATTTAACCGTTCTTTGCACGACAATTTATCACGCCATAGTTGCCAGCTCGATAATATAATCCTCTAAACCGATGTAGTAGATCGTATTGGTAGAAGTAAAGATTGCATTAAACTCTTTACCAGAAACCTAGTGTAGGTGAATTGGTTTGATAATTTGCCATGTTTGCTGAGCGCAGGAAATAAAGTTGCGTTCTTGTACATAACGAAACTTCTATCCCAGGGACAACAGAAGTGGGTCATGCTGTGCGAGTACAAAATATAACGATGTGTTTTTGTGCAGAACGTAATGTCTCTCACATGGATAACAGGAGTCAGTGATTCTGGTCGAACGCATAATATAAAGTTTTCTTGTTAACGACAAAATAAAATGTCTTCCTTGGAAAAACTAGAGTGGGGTTGATGCTGGCGAGTACAAAATCAAAAGTTACTTTCTAACGCTTAATGAAATAACCCTTACTGTTTACTTGTGTTTAGATTCAGCCTAATGTTTTCCCTCCTTCTACAGGGACAATACAAAGTAAAAACCTCAAATTGCCTGGTTCCGACACGCGTTCCAGAGTGATTGAGAATGTTTCTAATCAGAAACAACTTCACAGAAGTAAGAAAAGTAGGGACACACATTTAAACGATTTACGATTCCTTCAAATCCAAACATTCGAAAAGGTTGACGCTTTTAGGATGTGACTGTCTTACAAGCGTTAGATGACGTCCATAGAATTACAACTCTCTTTGGCTGAGGTCATTTGAAGTCCAAAATTAACATTTGCAAAGTGATCACTTATGTGAACACAAACATATATTTCTATCTCTCTCTCTTTCTCTCTCTCTCTTCGAACTAATGATGTGGTTGCCCAGTACATCCTCTGACTAATATCACACAAGGTATACAGAGAGCGGTTAACGAGTTGTTGTTCTAAAACAATCCCAAAAGTAACTCTTTGGACTAAAATATGATCTAGAATGCCAAAATTGTGGTGTTTCTAGATCGCTTCCTGTGCTAGAACCGAGAGCATACTTCAATGTTCACCAATAGACTCTACATGAGTAGAAGTTTCAGCAATTCTAGATATGTTACTACACGACTGATGTTATTTTAGTTATCTCGATCTACAATAAAATGGGTAATTTCTTCGTTTGTTAATTAGAAAAATGTGAAATCTCATAATTCCTTGGGTTTCAAAGAATAAGAAAAAGATTGGACAATTACATCTTCAATGATTTATTAATCAAAAATATAGAACATGTTGTATCAGAACAATAATATCAATCAATGAGATTATGATTATATAAACCAAATCTTCTAGTATCTTGCATTTCAATTGTTGTTTTTACATCTACTGTGACAGGGTGAGGTGAGCGGCGCCTCAAAAAAAAAGGTATTCAGATCTGTAACCAATACTTTATACTCCAACCTGATATCAATTGGTGAACCATACACCAACATAGAGAAGGTGTGTACAACCAATCCGGGTTACTTTACACACGGTCCATTCCGGAGGAGCGGAACTGGACAGTTAGGTTTCTGCACACGACAAACTGGGATGCCAGCAGGATTGAAAAAAGTTGTAAAGAAGAAGAAGAGTCACCATCAAGATAGCAGCAGTTTATTTGGAGGCATTCAGAAAATACGACAAGAATTGAAGAAAACGGACAATTACTTTTGGAGAAGACAAGCAGAGAGAGGTTGTTTTGAGAAAGTAGTTGTGAAGGAGAAGCACATGAGTGTTTATGAAAAAATAGTTTTCTGAAGATTTACATAGATATATTGCTTCATGCTGTGAGCTGGCATAGTTCACAGACTTATTCATTAGTCTGTATCTGTGATGTGTGAGAAAATGTTGCACTGTAAAATAGAACAGTTTTGTGAGTACCATCCTTAGTACTTAGTATAACATGGACTCACTGTAATCTTTCTACACATTGAGACAGTGGCGGCTCGTAGACATTTTCGTTGGTGGAACCAGACACAAATTTTCGAAAACATCATGGTTTTTGGGCTATATAATACTTTAGTATTTACTATTAATTGTATATTCTGGGAAGTTATTCCCCTTTACTCTAATTATCTGGGGCCGCATGCGCAAAAAACAAAACTGGACAACGCCACCCAGGGTGAGATGGCACTGATCCAGACCCGACTTCACCTTCTTGTGGTGACCCTGGAAATAAACAGAGAATATTGTCTGGCTAAGTGGGTGGGGATAGAGAGAGCTACTCTGGTATAGGTAGTATATCAATCACAGACACGTCTCTCAGGTCCTAAATCCTAGTGAATGCACGCACCTCTTGGCCACTGTCTAATGAAAAAGTTTCATAAGTGCAAATCAACTGTAAGAAGTAACAAGGAACGCGTCGCATGTAAGCGTATACTCACTCCTCCTGAATCAATGGTCACACCATAATTGCCAGCTCTCATTGCAAGAAAGCGGAACTTCCCCTCTGACTATAGGAAGAATGGTGAAAACCATAATTCCTGGGGTTCGACAACATCTAAAATATATACCGTATAACTAAGATACAAAACTGAACTCACAAAGTGTTTTACTTGTAGAAGAGTTGAGCACGTCTGTTTTTCTGGCTGGCAAACTTATCGATGACTGTTGAAGTTTCGAATTTCACAAATTTCGTTCTTATGAACAGTGGAACAGTCAGTGAATTTATTTTTCTCAGTGTGCTGAAACATCGCTCTGTATCTGTTGTTGAGACTGGAGTGGTTAGTGCAATTTGCAGTTTTGTGTACTTCAGAAAACGATTCCTCGAAGTAATGATGCATGGAAAAACTGTATAAATCACAGACTAAAGAAATAATTTGGAAATTATCATTGCGATAGATCACTGGTAGTTCCTTCTTAAATTTCTCTTTGCAAGTAATGGGCCTTCATCTTGATGCAAAAGTGCTGACTTCGTGAGCTTGAAAAAGTTCTCTGAATGTAACAAATTTCGTTGGGTTAATAATTTTGAAGCTACTAAGTATTTGGGACTTTTGGAATCGTTCTTTCAGTTGGTTAATCACTGTGTCACATCTTATTGGGCATCTGCTGTCATATTTACTTCAGAGCCGCGTTAAGAGCGATTTCTTTGACCGGGTGGGAACAGAACATGTATTCATTCACTTGATACCTCCCAGTTTTGTCTTATTTCAGTTACAGCTGATTCAAAATGATGTAACGGATATGATAACTGTATTCGCACTCTGCATTTTACAAGATGTCATACAAGATTTTATACAAGATGTCAACATGTTTCACAATGTCATCAACAAATTTTAGAAAAAACAAAATGTATGGATTGTTAAGCAAAGTTGTAAACCGAAAGCTTAACTCACTGTTATATTATCCCATCCATCTTCTTCCTCAATCTTTTCGAAACAATCCAATAAATCAGATTTGTTGTCATGAACAGTATTCACAATGCAAGACTGCACGTTTTACCTCTTCAAAAGTAGGTCACAGCTTGTCAAACGTGTACACTGTAGAAGACATATATGTCTTTTTAAAATGAATCGGGCGATTACCGTAAATTATTCTAATAATGTTTAGTTAATTATTTATATTATTTCATATCATTTTCTATTATTTTATATATAGTTCGGGATTCAATACATAATTAGTCAAAGTACTATTTAATCAAGAGAGCCGCGCTAGCGTAGTTGTTAGTGAACTCGCTTCACATGGCTGGTGGTATAGGTTCAACTACGAGTTGTTGACGCAGTACGAGTGGAATTTTTCTCTCAGGTCGACCCAGCCTCAACTGGGTACCAGACAGGCTCTGGGAAAGTAAAGGCGGCCGGCGTGAAGACGATGGTCAATGACAAATACAGGCCTAACACTATATTGCCCTATATACCACAAGGTATGAAAGGGTTCCTTTACTTACTTTTACTTACTATTTAATCAAGAGTTCTTTTTTAACTGTGACTGGGCTGAATGCGTAAGAATTTAGCTTCCAAATGAATGATAATGACATAATTGTTTTGGCAATTAGCATTGAAGTTAGCGGTCAAATGTCAGAAGTTGCAATGTTACATCTTAGAAATGTATCTTTTAAACTGGTCACAGAAATAGTGATCTGCACAATGTGTAAAGATGGTGAATTTCAGACTGTATATAATATTTTTAAATAAGGATATTTTATATATTATTAGGATTGTTATATTATTATGATATAATATTTATATTTTAGTGTTATAAATATAACTTTCAAGGCTAATGAGTGTCAAGTTAAAAGTAATAGTTACAAACAAATGATTTCTAAAGTAATAAGTACACGTTGATTATCTTTGGTTTTGTAGGCCTGTTCTTACTGGCACCTAATGACCAGGGACGTATACTAATTGAAGATAAAAAATGATGAATTTCTTACTGTGTGTGATATTTTAGCGTTATATATCAATTTTCAAAGCTAATCAGTGTATCTATTGTCTATTCCCAGGTGGAAGTTGGAGTTGGCTGTCCACTCTTGCCGTTAAGCGAAGGGGTGGGAGCTCTAATTTGCGTTCTAGGAATAGATGACTCACCCTTGTAGTGTTATATCCGTCTTTATGTAGTGTGGTCTTTATATTGTCTATCATTCATTTCTTGGTCTTCTCTTAGCTCTAGTACCCGATCTCTTTTTATTGTATGCTGTTATTTGTGGTTCGTTGTATTACATGCGTATTACATGTCGAAACCACTGAATTTAGTTGTTTTCATGTATTCGGTGCATGAAGTTATGCCCACTCTGCTTCTGATGTTCTAATTTCGTAATCTATCTTTCTGTGATCCCCTCAGCCTTCCTCGAGAATTTAATTGTATACGAGGTAAGCTTTCTGAGGTATTTTACTGTTAGAGGCTAAGTTTGGCACTGGTAACAAAGTGTTGGTAAGAAAATACTTTTTATCATCTGTCTTTTCACTTCCATCTTGATCTTTGGATGTTGTAGTAATGGTACCAGCTAGTAGGTCACTGCATTTGCTTTTTGACACATTGTCTCTATTTCTCTATCGAGTAGTTTTTTTATTCAAGCTAATCAGTATCCGTTGAAAGTAATAATTATAAACAAATAATGTCTAAAATAATAAGTACACGTTATTCAATATTTTTGGTGGGCCGACCCACTGGCCCTTAATGACGAGCCGCCCTGCCTTGAGATAAATACCCATAGACAGGAATTTGAATGACATCTTGCCAGTTCCACATCTCGATCATTTCAATCAATTGTATTGTCAGTGTGCTTAATTGGTCATATGTAAACATTGGCATGATCGGATGGCTGTGACCTGGACATCGCAAGCTCCTGAATGGCCAGTATTATTGAAATTAGTAACTACAGGGGTCACAGAGCATTGGCGTATATCGCGCAAGTGTTGGTCGAATCGGTCGCTAAGCCCCTTGTCGTTCTCACCAATTTAGGCCTTGTTGCACCGCTTGCAGGCAATGGCATAGATAATATTCCAGGACTCGCACGTTAAACTGTCTTCAATAACATACGTGGCTTTTGGAAAAAAAAACAAAGTGCGGGTCTGTATTACATAAGCACACGTGTTGTAGCGCCGACGACCACACTGGATGGTGTCAAAATGACTCTGGATATTAGGCTTGAGGCGACTGTGAACCAACATATCCTTAAAACTTCTTATTGCTCTGTGACCCCTGTAGTTACTAATGTCAATGATACTGGCCATTCAGGAGCTTGCGATGTCCAGGTCACATCCATCTGATCATGTTCCTCTGATGATCGTAGTCGATTTGCTCTGGAGAACCGTTTTATTTCGTTATATGGTACTTGCGGCCTCTTGGACTCAACGCATTACATTTCTATGCTTCTTAGTACTTTCTCCTCATGCCTTGTAATCGTATATGTGTATGTGCTTCATATATATAATTTATATTTTCACTTGATTGTATATTGTTTCTCTTTTTCCACTTCTAGTTTTGTGTTGCACTCATTTCATTATTATTTTTATTTCAGATTTTCATTGATACGTTTGAATGCTTCGTTATCGTCCATTTGTAAGTGTTCTGTGAAATTCGTCACTCCTGTTGTTGTTTGCTTCATAAAGGCCTTTTGGTGAAACGTTGCTATTTATCATCACTGTTTCTGTATTTTGTAAACTATAGTACTTTGTTTGTACGTGTTTCGCTATGTTATCAATCTGAAACCAGTCTAATTAAGGACGAGTGGTAATGATAACGAATATGAAATGTCTACTGATTTATCATTGTTTCATCTGATACTATCTAGTACACTTTTGTATAATACGTTTATCTTCTTCTGACGCGTATGTCCGGAAAGTAGCTGTTGAGGTATTGTGGTATCTTCGCAACACAATCCAATGTCTTGCAATTACTTTAATAAATGCATATTTGTTTTGGTACTCACTTGATGTTCGCTAACAGCGGACACCAGAACAATACCTGCATGTCATTGTTATTGATCTATTAGTCTGTCTACTCACATTTCTATTGAGAACAAGACAATGGAGAAGATGAATCCGGATACACCTGATTATTTGAGCATGCTGGCTTATTTGAGAGGCGGCACCTCTGGGCTATGAGATGGGTAAATACCTAATGAATATGACGATGTCAAAGTTCTGTACAGGACACACTATATATACCTAAAAATAAAATAATGATAACATACATACATAAAAGCGTCTGTAGCTCAAGTGGTAGTGAGCCCGATCACAAACCCAAGCGTACATGGCTCAAAATCCCATGGTGGGCAAGTTTGGAAGCAAATTCGTTTCTGTGGGATTTTTACAAAGGTAAAAATAGACCTCACCGTTCAGAAAGCAAAGACAAACTACTGAACGTATACATGGTGCCTAGAAAATCTACCACTCGTGTACTGTTGCTGATGGCTACGTCCTGAAATGGATATGCCACGATATACATAAAACGTGGGTCGGATTAGAGTAATGTATAATCGTTTGTCTATAGAATCATACACACGATGGCTGAGCGATGAATACCATTCTAGATGTTCCACATGTGAGAAAATGATTTAGCCATGCTACCTCCTGGTCACTAAAAACTAGAAATGTGAGTTGACAGACACGTAGTGACCCTAAGTTCTGAAAAGGCTGAGTCATTATATTGTATTATGTATAAAAATACGTACATTTCATATACACACACATATCTAAAGTAACAGAGGAAGCGAAAGTATCAAGAAGCATATGAACATAAAGCATTGAGTTCAGAAGTCACCATGTATCAAATACAAATAGAAAACAATTGTATACAACAACTCAACTCGATCATCATCGAAGGATATGAACAGATGGTTGTGACATGGATGCCACGAACGTATAAATGATCGGTGTCATTGATATTTGTGTCTTTAGTGGTTTCGAGCTTTGCTTATATGGAAAATGTATCATATTTTGAATATAAGGTTACCAGAGACATCCATATATACAATGGATAGAAGAAAACAAATAGATCTATACATATGAAGCTCAAAAGTAAAGAATGCTATTTGATACTTCAAAAACAAAAGAATTAGAAACTGTTATATTTTGAAAATGAGAGAGAAGATGAAAGATTAGAAAAGACAATGACAGATGGGAACAGAGAGACAAAGAATAGAAGACAATGACAGAAAGGTACAGGGAGACAAAGAGTAGAAGACAATGACAGAAAGGTACAGGGAGACAAAGAATAGAAGACAATGACAGAAAGGTACAGAGAGACAAAGAGTAGAAGACAATGACAGAAAGGTACAGGAGACAAAGTGTGAAGACAATGACATAAAGGTACAGGGAGACAAAGAGTAGAAAATGATGACAGAAGGTACAGGAGACAAGAGTAGAAGACAATGACAGGAAGGTACAGGGAGACAAAGTGTAGAAGACAATGACAGGAAGGTACAGGGAGACAAAGAGTAGAAAATGATGACAGAAAGGTACAGGGAGACAAAGAGTAGAAAATGATGACAAAAGGTACAGGAGACAAAGTAGAAGACAATGACAGGAAGGTACAGGAGACAAAGTGTAGAAGACAATGACATAAAGGTACAGAGAGACAAAGAGTAGAAGATGATGACAGAAAGGTACAGAGAGACAAAGAGTAGAAGATGATGACAGAAAGGTACAGAGAGACAAAGAGTAGAAGATGATGACAGAAAGGTACAGAGAGACAAAGAGTAGAAGACGATGACAGAAAGATACTGAGAGACAAAGAGTAGAAGACAATGACAGAAAGGTACAGAGAGACAAAGAGTAGAAGACACTGACAGAAAGGTACAGGGAGACAAAGAGTAGAAGACAATGACAGAAAGGTACAGAGAGACAAAGAGTAGAAGATGATGACAGAAAGGTACAGAGAGACAAAGAGTAGAAGATGATGACAGAAAGGTACAGAGAGACAAAGAGTAGAAGATGATGACAGAAAGGTACAGAGAGACAAAGAGTAGAAGACGATGACAGAAAGATACTGAGAGACAAAGAGTAGAAGACAATGACAGAAAGGTACAGAGAGACAAAGAGTAGAAGACACTGACAGAAAGGTACAGGGAGACAAAGAGTAGAAGACAATGACAGAAAGGTACAGAGAGACAAAGAAGGTACAGAGAGACAAAGAGTAGAAGACGATGACAGAAAGATACTGAGAGACAAAGAGTAGAAGACAATGACAGAAAGGTACAGAGACAAAAGTAGAAGACACTGACAGAAAGGTACAGGGAGACAAAGAGTAGAAGACAATGACAGAAAGTTACAGAGAGACAAAGAGTAGAAGACAATGACAGAAAGGTACAGGGAGACAAAGAGTAGAAGATGATGACATAAAGGTACAGAGAGACAAAGAGTAGAAGATGATGACAGAAAGGTACAGTGAGACAAAGGAGAAGACAATGACAGAAAGGTACAGAGAGACAAAGAGTAGAAGACAATGACAGAAAGGTACAGGGAGACAAAGAGTAGAAGACAATGACAGAAAGGTACAGAGAGACAAAGAGTAGAAGACACTGACAGAAAGGTACAGGGAGACAAAGAGTAGAAGACAATAACAGAAAGGTACAGGGAGACAAAGAGTAGAAGACAATGACAGAAAGGTACAGGGAGACAAAGAGTAGAAGATGATGACAGAAAGGTACAGAGAGACAAAGAGTAGAAGACAATGACAGAAAGGTACAGAGAGACAAAGAGTAGAAGACAATGACAGAAAGGTACAGAGAGACCAAGAGTAGAAGACAATGACAGAAAGGTACAGAGAGACAAAGAGTAGAAGACAATGACAGAAAGGTACAGAGAGACAAAGAGTAGAAGACAATGACAGAAAGGTACAGGGAGACAAAGAGTAGAAGACAATGACAGAAAGATACAGAGAGACAAAGAGTAGAAGACAATAACAGAAAGGTACAGAGAGACAAAGAGTAGAAGACAATGACAGAAAGGTACAGAGAGACAAAGAGTAGAAGACAATGACAGAAAGGTACAGAGAGACAAAGAGTAGAAGACAATGACAGAAAGGTACAGAGAGACAAAGTGTAGAAGACAATGACAGAAAGGTACAGGGAGACAAAGAGTAGAAGATGATGACAGAAAGGTACAGAGAGACAAAGAGTAGAAGACAATGACAGAAAGGTACAGAGAGACAAAGAGTAGAAGATGATGACAGAAAGGAACAGAGAGACAAAGAGTAGAAGATGATGACAGAAAGGTCACAGGAGACAAAGAGTAGAAGACAATGGCAGAAAGGTACAGAGAGACAAAGAGTAGAAGACAATGACAGAAAGGTACAGAGAGACAAAGAGTAGAAGACAATGACAGAAAGGTACAGGGAGACAAAGTGTAGAAGACAATGACAGAAAGGTACAGAGAGACAAAGAGTAGAAGACGATGACAGAAAGGTACAGGGAGACAAAGAGTAGAAGACAATAACAGAAAGGAGCAGAGAGACAAAGAGTAGAAGACAATGACAGAAAGGTACAGAGAGACAAAGAGTAGAAGACAATGACAGAAAGGTACAGAGAGACAAGAGTAGAAGATGATGACAGAAAGGTACAGGGAGACAAAGAGTAGAAGATGATGACAGAAAGGTACTGAGAGACAAGAGTGAAGACAATGACAGAAAGGTACAGAGAGACAAAGTGAAGACACTGACAGAAAGGTACAGGAGACAAAGTAGAAGACAATGACAGAAAGGTACAGAGAGACAAAGAGTAGAAGATGATGACAGAAATGTACAGGAGACAA
This sequence comes from Arion vulgaris, assembly GCA_020796225.1. NCBI lineage: Eukaryota > Metazoa > Mollusca > Gastropoda > Stylommatophora > Arionidae > Arion > Arion vulgaris. The sequence continues at coordinate 15,751,502 of CM036772.1, forward strand.
AGAGAAGACGATGACGAAAAGGTACAGAGAGACAAAGTAGAAGACAATGACAGAAATGTACGAGAGACAAAGAGTTGAAGACAATGACAGAAATGTATAGAGAGACAAAGATTAGAAGACGATGACAGAAAGGTATAAAAGACAAAGTAGAAGACAATGACAGAAAGGTACAGAGAGACAAAGAGTAGAAGATGATGACAGAAATGTACAGAGAGACAACGAGTAGAAGACACTGACAGAAAGGTACAGGGAGACAAAGAGTAGAAGACAATGACAGAAATGTACAGAGAGACAAAGAGTTGAAGACAATGACAGAAATGTACAGAGAGACAAAGAGTTGAAGACAATGACAGAAATGTATAGAGAGACAAAGATTAGAAGACGATGACAGAAAGGTATAGAGAGACAAAGAGTAGAAGACAATGACAGAAAGGTACAGGGAGACAAAGAGTAGAAGATGATGACAGAAAAGGGACAGAGAGACAAAGAGTAGAAGATGATGACCACGGCGTAGTTTGTTTCAGAATATAACTGATGATGTGTACCTGATGGATGCCGAGACAGGATATCTGGCTAATGAGAGAATATTCAAAGACTGTTAGAGTGGCAATATGCAGCTCAGGGCGCGGCTTTATTTGATTATCATAATAAAGACTTGTGTTTGCTTGTTTTATTTTCTTATCATTGAAGTTCACTAGTGTATGTGATCTGTGTTTTATGCGCAGAGAACGTGAGACGTTGTATCACCATGAGGCCTCTACGGCATGTAAGCCAATTTCATTCAAATTCAGCCAAAGTAAATGCATATTATCCAATCAAACAGAACACACGTTTGTACAGACGTGTCATCAAACAGCCTGTCCAGAATAGAACTTTGCCAAACCAACAGTCCTCCGGAATTTCTACCTCTCATAGGCAAGATGTCCTGTCCTGCAGTCCTCATGTTCAAACCATCAAATACATCCTGAATCTATCCTCTCCGTGGTGTTCCTCTTCTTCCATTTGCCGGTATGCCTTCTTCAATGATGGTCTTCTCCAGCCCTTCATGTCTTTTTTATATGTCCAAATTATCTCAATTTTGTCTTTCTTATTTGTAGCATCAGCCAATTTTATTTTATTTGAGTTTGTCTGGATATATATATTTTTTCCTTCTCTGCCTATGATATACGGAGGACTCTTCTATAACACTTATATTCAAAAGCACATATATGTTTTTCCCCTGCTTTATTAAATGTCCATGCTTCACACCCAAACGTTGCCACTGGGAATATGCATGCTCTTAGTATTCTGATCTTTGCTTTCTTATCAGTTCCGTTCCATACTGCTTTTAGTTGTTTAATTTTTTGTAAAGCCATGGTTGTTCTTCTTTTAATATCCTTCATCCCATTTGCATCTGCAAATTAAAAAACCAAACATGGCTTTACAGCAGACGGGTAACAGTAAGATTTTACTAAAAGAAAAAGTTGACTTTAAAGTACCATATTTGTAATTCTACTATATCATGGTATCAGATGTGATTGTACATAAAGTAAGACTATACTAGCTGACTTATGATATTGCAACCTGGTTATGCTGCCATATCGAGATGCTGTGTGTAGAAACTAACAAAATAATTAAACAAAATAAAGATGTGATATATAATCAAAATGTACACAATTAATGACTCTGTTTTATTCTAGTCTGGAGTAATTGAGTTTCAGTCAGCAACACGTGTCCTCAACATAAAGTCAATATGTCTTGATTTCAACTTTCACATCTAATAAATGTCAAATACGTTTGTTTTTTAAAATATATTTTACTTTTTTCCAAACATGTTGAAAAATATTCCATAGTATCTCAACTCTAAACATTTGTCACCTTACACAGACACACATACATACATACGCACACATACGCACATACACACACACACACACACACGTACACACATAGTCTAACATGTTTTCAAAAATAGTTAACAGAATAGCTTCTTCTTCTACTTCGAAGGCTCAATAACGAGCACTTGTTAAACCACTCTGTGTAATTTTATGGGATCTGAGCCCAAGAGCAGTTTCAGTTTCAGTTTGGAGCATCTTCATTGCACTCTGGACATGTCCATAGGTGCTCCGATCTCCTTCGCAATTTCTCCAACAGCGTCCAGCGACTGACTGTACCAGTTCGATTTTGATCGATGAGCTTACTCGTATATCTGTCGTACTGTACTTTTCTTGCCACACCAATATTCAAACCCAGCTCCTGCAATATAGTAGTTGACGGGGATTGGTTTAGATGAAGATATTTTCTACAGACACGCTCTATGAGGGCGTCCAAGATGTGAGCTCTGTCCATTGGATAGCCCTCTTCTATGGCAGCAGAGCTAGCCAGTATGTCTGCTCTTTCAATGCCAATAACAATCATGTGCCCCGGAACGAAGACAAGTGTAATTCTGCAAATTGCTTACTCCTGCAGTGATTCAGTCCATTGCCTGCGTACCGAACCGGCCTTCACCTTTCGGATCATACTCAATGAATCACTCAGAATGCACGAATGAGAGTAGTTTTGTGACTCTAGCCAGAGTAGTGCATTGGTCACCGCCATTACCTCCATTGTCATGCTGCTTGTTGTCATACTAAATGCACCATTGGCTTCCTTGATTATTCTGCCACATGACATTACAGAGAAGGCCCATGCAGTCTGTTCGTGATGAACTACTGATCCATCCGCGTAAATCACTACGTCATCTGCATTTGCAGTTTTCATCGATGATGGCTTTGACGTCTGCATCCAACATCGCGGGATTTCTGTCTCTGCAACTTTTGTCAAATTTAATGATGGTTGAAAAAGTGTTCCAGTATATTGGAGCACCTGCTCTAGCTAGGATATCCAGTATCCATTCTTCCCCATAAACAATATTGTTTAGCCCGCATACCAGCAGAACAGCATCTGCGGCACGGCCAACCCATGACTTGCCTCGCTTTAACCGATTTCCACCACTGGTGCTGAGCTGTTCATGCAATGGGTGATCATTTTTGGCACTTATTTTGAGATAGGCACCTGCTCTAGCTATTTCTAGCTAATCTATACTCCATGTTCGGAAAATCCAGAAGAAACCTTATCGCCACACCGCGATTTCACGTTGTGCCAGTTATACGCCTACAAAGTGATACCCAACACATTCGATGCCTGTGGTGCATTTTATTTACTAGAGTAGCTTCCCTATACCCCAACCTCAGTCACCTCCTACCACATGTCTTGTAGGTAACAGTGTCACTATTCTTTACTCCTCTTTCGAGCCCGGGCAAAACAGAGGCAAGCAGAATCTCTACATCTCACATTGTTGTTTACACAATGAGGCAGTCGATGTAGATATACACATGAGGCAGTCGATGTAGATATACACATGAGGCAGTCGATGTAGATATACACATGAGGCAGTCGATGTAGATGTACACATGAGGCAGTCGATGTAGATGTACACATGAGGCAGTCGATGTACATATAAACATGAGGCAGTCGATGTAGATGTACACAATGAGGCAGTCGATGTAGATGTACACATGAGGCAGTCGATGTAGATATAAACATGAGGCAGTCGATGTAGATATACACATGAGGCAGTCGATGTAGATGTACACAATGAGTCAGTCGATGTAGATGCACACATGAGGCAGTCGATGTAGATGTACACATGGAGCAGTCGATGTAGATGTACACATGAGACAGTCGATGTGGATATACACATGAGGGAGTCGATGTAGATGTACACAATGAGGCAGTCGATGTAGATGTACACAATGAGGGAGTCGATGTAGATGTACACAATGAGGCAGTCGATGTAGATGTACACATGAGGCAGTCGATGTAGATGTACACAATGAGGCAGTCGATGTAGATATACACATGAGGCAGTCGATGTAGATATACACATGAGGCAGTCGATGTAGATGTACACATGAGGCAGTCGATGTAGATGTACACATGAGGCAGTCGATGTAGATATACACATGAGGCAGTCGATGTAGATGCACACATGAAGCAGTCGATGCAGATGTACACATGAGGCAGTCGATGTAGATGTACACAATGAGGCAGTCGATGTAGATATACACATGAGGCAGTCGATGTAGATATACACATGAGGCAGTCGATGTAGATGTACACATGAGGCAGTCGATGTAGATGTACACATGAGGCAGTCGATGTAGATATACACATGAGGCAGCCGATGTAGATGTACACATGAGGCAGTCGATGTAGATGTACAAATGAGGCAGTCGATGTAGATGTACATATGAGGCAGTCGATGTAGATGTACACATGAGGCAGTCGATGTAGATGTACACATGAGGCAGTCGATGTAGATGTACATATGAGGCAGTCGATGTAGATATACACATGAGGCAGTCGATGTAAATGTACACATGAGGCAGTCGATGTAGATGTACACATGAGGCAGTCGATGTAGATGTACACATGAGGCAGTCGATGTAGATGTGCACATGAGGCAGTCGATGTAGATATACACATGAGGCAGTCGATGTAGATGTACACATGGGGTAGTTGGTGAAGATGTACATATGGGGTAGTCGGTGTAGATGTACACATAGGGCAGTCGATGTAGATGTACACATGAGGCAGTCGGTGTAGATGTACACATGGGGCAGTCGATGTAGATGTACACATGAGGCAGTCGATGTAGATGTACACATGAGGCAGTCGATGTAGATGTACACATGGGGCAGTCGATGTAGATGTACACATGAGGCAGTCGATGTAGATGTACACATGACGCAGTCGGTGTAGATGTACACATGAGGCAGTCGATGTAGATGTACACATGAGGCAGTCGATGTAGATATACACATGAGGCAATCGATGTAGATATACACATGAGGCAGTCGATGTAGATGTACACAATGAGGGAGTCGATGTAGATGTACACAATGAGGCAGTCGATGTAGATGTACACATGAGGCAGTCGATGTAGATGTACACAATGAGGCAGTCGATGTAGATATACACATGAGGCATTCGATGTAGATATACACATGAGGCAGTCGATGTAGATGTACACATGAGGCAGTCGATGTAGATGTACACATGAGGCAGTCGATGTAGATATACACATGAGGCAGTCGATGTAGATGCACACATGAAGCAGTCGATGCAGATGTACACATGAGGCAGTCGATGTAGATGTACACAATGAGGCAGTCGATGTAGATATACACATGAGGCAGTCGATGTAGATATACACATGAGGCAGTCGATGTAGATGTACACATGAGGCAGTCGATGTAGATGTACACATGAGGCAGTCGATGTAGATATACACATGAGGCAGCCGATGTAGATGTACACATGAGGCAGTCGATGTAGATGTACACATGAGGCAGTCGATGTAGATGTACATATGAGGCAGTCGATGTAGATGTACACATGAGGCAGTCGATGTAGATGTACACATGAGGCAGTCGATGTAGATGTACATATGAGGCAGTCGATGTAGATATACACATGAGGCAGTCGATGTAAATGTACACATGAGGCAGTCGATGTAGATGTACACATGAGGCAGTCGATGTAGATGTACATATGAGGCAGTCGATGTAGATATACACATGAGGCAGTCGATGTAAATGTACACATGAGGCAGTCGATGTAGATGTACACATGAGGCAGTCGATGTAGATGTACACATGAGGCAGTCGATGTAGATGTACACATGAGGCAGTCGATGTAGATATACACATGAGGCAGTCGATGTAGATGTACACATGGGGTAGTTGGTGAAGATGTACATATGGGGTAGTCGGTGTAGATGTACACATAGGGCAGTCGATGTAGATGTACACATGAGGCAGTCGGTGTAGATGTACACATGGGGCAGTCGATGTAGATGTACACATGAGGCAGTCGATGTAGATGTACACATGAGGCAGTCGGTGTAGATGTACACATGGGGCAGTCGATGTAGATGTACACATGAGGCAGTCGATGTAGATGTACACATGACGCAGTCGGTGTAGATGTACACATGAGGCAGTCGATGTAGATGTACACATGAGGCAGTCGATGTAGATATACACATGAGGCAATCGATGTAGATATACACATGAGGCAGTCGATGTAGATATACACATGGGGTAGTCGGTGTAGATGTCCACATGGGGTAGTCGGTGTAGATGTGTACATGCGACAGTCGGTGTAGATGTACACATGACTGAATATATAATACAAAATAGTTCATGTAACGGTTAAATATTGTGTTACCAAATTTGTAGATTTAGTCAAACTTTCAAAATTAGATTGATGAAACATTGATAGCAAAAGGTCACGATCAGATTTTAACACGCTCGGGACCCACAAGGGAAGCAAAGAATAGTACCACTGCGACCTACAAGGCATGTCGGAAGAATCGACTGAAGTAGGATATAGGAAAGCTACCCTAGTAATTAACAAGCCTCCCAGAAGTTGGATGTGCTGGTCTACTTGTTGGCGTATAACTGGCACAACGTAAAATTTCTCTTAGACTCAGATCACACAGAGTGTTTAAAAAGTAGTCGATATGGAGCGTTGAAGAAAAAGAAGAAGAAGCAGATTATGCCTATGTAGCGACATTAGCTCTCTCTATCTCAATATATATAGATATATATAAATAACTATATATATTGTCGGCATGTCATAGTTGACACGTACGTGCTTTCCTTCATACACAAACTTTATCGCTGCCTTTGTACACTTGATATATTATGAGATTCAACAATGTTTTTATTTATCATTGCACAACAGTATATGTTTTCTCAGCAACTCAATAAGTATGCTCAGTAAAATTGAAACAGACTGGGTACGTAGACTATGTTTGAATCTACATAATGGGTGTATACCAGCGCTACTTAGCTGTAACACTGCAGATGAAGATTTATATATAAGAATTTAAGAAAAAGAGGATGACCTAAGAAGATCCTGAAACAAATTGTGCTAAAAGAGACAAGAACTATCGGTCCCAGTTCCATGAAGGAGATTGAGCAAGTTGCCCATGTTAGAGCGGTATATAGGAAGTGCGTGCAGACCTGTGTAACGTATAACATTGAGAGAATTATTATTATTATTATGATTTTGTTACCAAATCAGTAAATAAGTTAGGACTAACTGTAACCATTGAGAAACTAGTTTGACTAAATCAGTAAATAAGTTAGGACTAACTGTAACCATTGAGAAACTAGTTTGACTAAATCAGTAAATAAGTTAAGACTAGCTGTAACCATTGAGAAACTAGTTTGACTAAATCAGTAAATAAGTTAAGACTAACTGTAACCATTGAGAAACTAGTTTGACTAAATCAGTAAATAAGTTAGGACTAACTGTAACCATTGAGAAACTAGTTTGACTAAATCAGTAAATAAGTTAAGACTAACTGTAACCGTTGAGAAACTAGTTTGACTAAATCAGTAAATAAGTTAAGACTAGCTGTAACCATTGAGAAACTAGTTTGACTAAATCAGTAAATAAGTTAAGACTAACTGTAACCATTGAGAAACTAGTTTGACTAAATCAGTAAATAAGTTAAGACTAACTGTAACCGTTGAGAAACTAGTTTGACTAAATCAGTAAATAAGTTAAGACTAACTGGGAACCATTGAGAAACTAGTTTGACTAAATCAGTAAATAAGTTAAGACTAACTGTAACCATTGAGAAACTAGTTTGACTAAATCAGTAAATAAGTTAAGACTAACTGTAACCATTGAGAAACTAGTTTGACTAAATCAGTAAATAAGTTAAGACTAACTGTAACCATTGAGAAACTAGTTTGACTAAATCAGTAAATAAGTTAGGACTAACTGTAACCATTGAGAAACTAGTTTGACTAAATCAGTAAATAAGTTAGGACTAACTGTAACCATTGAGAAACTAGTTTGACTAAATCAGTAAATAAGTTAGACTAACTTAAACCATTGAGAAACTAGTTTGACTAAATCAGTAAATAAGTTAAGACTAGCTGTAACCATTGAGAAACTAGTTTGACTAAATCAGTAAATAAGTTAAGACTAACTGTAACCATTGAGAAACTAGTTTGACTAAATCAGTAAATAAGTTAAGACTAACTGTAACATTGAGAAACTAGTTTGACTAAATCAGTAAATAAGTTAAGACTAACTCTAACCATTGAGAAACTAGTTTGACTAAATCAGTAAATAAGTTAAGACTAGCTGAATCATTGAGAAACTAGTTTGACTAAATCAGTAAATAAGTTAAGACTAACTGTAACCATTGAGAAACTAGTTTGACTAAATCAGTAAATAAGTTAAGACTAACTGTAACCATTGAGAAACTAGTTTGACTAAATCAGTAAATAAGTTAGGACTAACTCTAACCATTGAGAAACTAGTTTGACTAAATCAGTAAATAAGTTAAGACTAACTGTAACCGTTGAGAAACTAGTTTGACTAAATCAGTAAATAAGTTAGGACTAACTGTAACCATTGAGAAACTAGTTTGACTAAATCAGTAAATAAGTTAAGACTAGCTGTAACCATTGAGAAACTAGTTTGACTAAATAGTAATAAGTTAAGACTAACTGTAACCATTGAGAAACTAGTTTGACTAAATCAGTAAATAAGTTAAGACTAGCTGTAACCATTGAGAAACTAGTTTGACTAAATCAGTAAATAAGTTAAGACTAACTGTAACCATTGAGAAACTAGTTTGACTAAATCAGTAAATAAGTTAGGACTAACTGTAACCATTGAGAAACTAGTTTGACTAAATCAGTAAATAAGTTAAGACTAACTGTAACCGTTGAGAAACTAGTTTGACTAAATCAGTAAATAAGTTAGGACTAACTGTAACCATTGAGAAACTAGTTTGACTAAATCAGTAAATAAGTTAGGACTAACTGTAACCATTGAGAAACTAGTTTGACTAAATCAGTAAATAAGTTAAGACTAACTGTAACCATTGAGAAACTAGTTTGACTAAATCAGTAAATAAGTTAGGACTAACTGTAACCGTTGAGAAACTAGTTTGACTAAATCAGTAAATAAGTTAGGACTAACTGTAACCATTGAGAAACTAGTTTGACTAAATCAGTAAATAAGTTAAGACTAACTGTAACCGTTGAGAAACTAGTTTGACTAAATCAGTAAATAAGTTAGGACTAACTGTAACCATTGAGAAACTAGTTTGACTAAATCAGTAAATAAGTTAGGACTAACTGTAACCATTGAGAAACTAGTTTGACTAAATCAGTAAATAAGTTAGGACTAACTGTAACCATTGAGAAACTAGTTTGACTAAATCAGTAAATAAGTTAAGACTAACTGTAACCATTGAGAAACTAGTTTGACTAAATCAGTAAATAAGTTAAGACTAACTGTAACCATTGAGAAACTAGTTTGACTAAATCAGTAAATAAGTTAGGACTAACTGTAACCATTGAGAAACTAGTTTGACTAAATCAGTAAATAAGTTAGGACTAACTGTAACCGTTGAGAAACTAGTTTGACTAAATCAGTAAATAAGTTAAGACTAACTGTAACCATTGAGAAACTAGTTTGACTAAATCAGTAAATAAGTTAAGACTAACTGTAACCGTTGAGAAACTAGTTTGACTAAATCAGTAAATAAGTTAAGACTAACTGTAACCGTTGAGAAACTAGTTTGACTAAATCAGTAAATAAGTTAGGACTAACTGTAACCATTGAGAAACTAGTTTGACTAAATCAGTAAATAAGTTAGGACTAACTGTAACCATTGAGAAACTAGTTTGACTAAATCAGTAAATAAGTTAAGACTAACTGTAACCATTGAGAAACTAGTTTGACTAAATCAGTAAATAAGTTAAGACTAACTGTAACCATTGAGAAACTAGTTTGACTAAATCAGTAAATAAGTTAAGACTAACTGTAACCATTGAGAAACTAGTTTGACTAAATCAGTAAATAAGTTAAGACTAACTGTAACCATTGAGAAACTAGTTTGACTAAATCAGTAAATAAGTTAAGACTAACTGTAACCATTGAGAAACTAGTTTGACTAAATCAGTAAATAAGTTAAGACTAACTGTAACCGTTGAGAAACTAGTTTGACTAAATCAGTAAATAAGTTAGGACTAACTGTAACCATTGAGAAACTAGTTTGACTAAATCAGTAAATAAGTTAAGACTAACTGTAACCATTGAGAAACTAGTTTGACTAAATCAGTAAATAAGTTAAGACTAACTGTAACCATTGAGAAACTAGTTTGACTAAATCAGTAAATAAGTTAGGACTAACTGTAACCATTGAGAAACTAGTTTGACTAAATCAGTAAATAAGTTAGGACTAACTGTAACCGTTGAGAAACTAGTTTGACTAAATCAGTAAATAAGTTAGGACTAACTCTAACCATTGAGAAACTAGTTTGACTAAATCAGTAAATAAGTTAAGACTAACTGTAACCATTGAGAAACTAGTTTGACTAAATCAGTAAATAAGTTAGGACTAACTGTAACCATTGAGAAACTAGTTTGACTAAATCAGTAAAAAAGTTAGACTAACTGTAACCATTGAGAAACTAGTTTGACTAAATCAGTAAATAAGTTAAGACTAACTGTAACCATTGAGAAACTAGTTTGACTAAATCAGTAAATAAGTTAGGACTAACTGTAACCATTGAGAAACTAGTTTGACTAAATCAGTAAATAAGTTAGGACTAACTCTAACCATTGAGAAACTAGTTTGACTAAATCAGTAAATAAGTTAAGACTAACTGTAACCGTTGAGAAACTAGTTTGACTAAATCAGTAAATAAGTTAGGACTAACTCTAACCATTGAGAAACTAGTTTGACTAAATCAGTAAATAAGTTAAGACTAACTGTAACCATTGAGAAACTAGTTTGACTAAATCAGTAAATAAGTTAAGACTAACTGTAACCATTGAGAAACTAGTTTGACTAAATCAGTAAATAAGTTAGGACTAACTGTAACCATTGAGAAACTAGTTTGACTAAATCAGTAAATAAGTTAAGACTAACTGTAACCGTTGAGAAACTAGTTTGACTAAATCAGTAAATAAGTTAGGACTAACTGTAACCCGCTGAGAAACTAGTTTGACTAAATCAGTAAATAAGTTAGACTAACTGTAACCGTTGAGAAACTAGTTTGACTAAATCAGTAAATAAGTTAGGACTAACTGTAACCATTGAGAAACTAGTTTGACTAAATCAGTAAATAAGTTAAGACTAACTGTAACCATTGAGAAACTAGTTTGACTAAATCAGTAAATAGTTAAGACTAACTGTAACCATTGAGAAACTAGTTTGACTAAATCAGTAAATAGTTAGGACTAACTGCAACGTTGAGAAACTAGTTTGACTAAATCAGTAAATAAGTTAGGACTAACTGTAACCATTGAGAAACTAGTTTGACTAAATCAGTAAATAAGTTAGGGCTAACTGTAACGCTGAGAAACTAGTTTGACTAAATCAGTAAATAAGTTAGACTAACTGTAACCATTGAGAAACTAGTTTGACTAAATCAGTAAATAAGTTAAGACTAACTGTAACCATTGAGAAACTAGTTTGACTAAATCAGTAAATAAGTTAGACTAACTGTAACTGTGAGAAACTAGTTTGACTAAATCAGTAAATAAGTTAAGACTAACTGTAACCATTGAGAAACTAGTTTGACTAAATCAGTAAATAAGTTAAGACTAACTGTAACCGTTGAGAAACTAGTTTGACTAAATCAGTAAATAAGTTAAGACTAACTGTAACACTTGAGAAACTAGTTTGACTAAATCAGTAAATAAGTTAGGACTAACTGTAACCATTGAGAAACTAGTTTGACTAAATCAGTAAATAAGTTAAGACTAACTGTAACCATTGGAAACTAGTTTGACTAAATCAGTAATAAGTTAAGACTAACTGTAACCATTGAGAAACTAGTTTGACTAAATCAGTAAATAAGTTAGGACTAACTGTAACCATTGAGAAACTAGTTTGACTAAATCAGTAAATAAGTTAAGACTAACTGTAACCGTTGAGAAACTAGTTTGACTAAATCAGTAAATAAGTTAGGACTAACTGTAACCATTGAGAAACTAGTTTGACTAAATCAGTAAATAAGTTAAGACTAACTGTAACATTGAGAAACTAGTTTGACTAAATCAGTAAATAAGTTAAGACTAACTGAACGCTGAGAAACTAGTTTGACTAAATCAGTAAATAAGTTGGACTAACTGTAACCATTGAGAAACTAGTTTGACTAAATCAGTAAATAAGTTAGGACTAACTGTAACCATTGAGAAACTAGTTTGACTAAATCAGTAAATAAGTTAAGACTAACTGTAACCGTTGAGAAACTAGTTTGACTAAATCAGTAAATAAGTTAGGACTAACTGTAACCATTGAGAAACTAGTTTGACTAAATCAGTAAATAAGTTAGGACTAACTGTAACCATTGAGAAACTAGTTTGACTAAATCAGTAAATAGTTAGGACTAACTGTAACCATTGAGAAACTAGTTTGACTAAATCAGTAAATAAGTTAGGACTAACTGTAACCATTGAGAAACTAGTTTGACTAAATCAGTAAATAAGTTAAGACTAACTGTAACCATTGAGAAACTAGTTTGACTAAATCAGTAAATAAGTTAGGACTAACTGTAACCATTGAGAAACTAGTTTGACTAAATCAGTAAATAAGTTAGGACTAACTGTAACCGTTGAGAAACTAGTTTGACTAAATCAGTAAATAAGTTAGGACTAACTAGCTGAAACTGTTTGCAAATCGAGAATAAGTTAGACTAGCTGTAACCTTGAAACTGTTTGCTAAATCAGTAAATAAGTTAGGACTAACTGTAACCATTGAGAAACTAGTTTGACTAAATCAGTAAATAAGTTAGGACTAACTGTAACCATTGAGAAACTAGTTTGACTAAATCAGTAAATAAGTTAAGACTAACTGTAACCGTTGAGAAACTAGTTTGACTAAATCAGTAAATAAGTTAAGACTAACTGTAACCATTGAGAAACTAGTTTGACTAAATCAGTAAATAAGTTAAGACTAACTGTAACCATTGAGAAACTAGTTTGACTAAATCAGTAAATAAGTTAAGACTAGCTGTAACCATTGAGAAACTAGTTTGACTAAATCAGTAAATAAGTTAAGACTAACTGTAACCATTGAGAAACTAGTTTGACTAAATCAGTAAATAAGTTAAGACTAACTGTAACCATTGAGAAACTAGTTTGACTAAATCAGTAAATAAGTTAAGACTAACTGTAACCATTGAGAAACTAGTTTGACTAAATCAGTAAATAAGTTAAGACTAACTGTAACCATTGAGAAACTAGTTTGACTAAATCAGTAAATAAGTTAAGACTAGCTGTAACCATTGAGAAACTAGTTTGACTAAATCAGTAAATAAGTTAAGACTAACTGTAACCATTGAGAAACTAGTTTGACTAAATCAGTAAATAAGTTAAGACTAACTGTAACCATTGAGAAACTAGTTTGACTAAATCAGTAAATAAGTTAAGACTAACTGTAACCATTGAGAAACTAGTTTGACTAAATCAGTAAATAAGTTAAGACTAACTGTAACCATTGAGAAACTAGTTTGACTAAATCAGTAAATAAGTTAAGACTAACTCTAACCATTGAGAAACTAGTTTGACTAAATCAGTAAATAAGTTAAGACTAAGCTGCAACCATTGAGAAACTAGTTTGACTAAATCAGTAAATAGTTAAGACTAACTGTAACCATTGAGAAACTAGTTTGACTAAATCAGTAAATAAGTTAAGACTAACTGTAACCATTGAGAAACTAGTTTGACTAAATCAGTAAATAAGTTAAGACTAACTGTAACCATTGAGAAACTAGTTTGACTAAATCAGTAAATAAGTTAAGACTAACTGTAACCATTGAGAAACTAGTTTGACTAAATCAGTAAATAAGTTAAGACTAACTCTAACCATTGAGAAACTAGTTTGACTAAATCAGTAAATAAGTTAAGACTAACTGTAACCATTGAGAAACTAGTTTGACTAAATCAGTAAATAAGTTAGGACTAACTGTAACCATTGAGAAACTAGTTTGACTAAATCAGTAAATAAGTTAAGACTAACTGTAACCATTGAGAAACTAGTTGACTAAACAGTAAATAAGTTAAGGGCTAACTGTAACCATTGAGAAACCAGTTTGACTAAATCAGTAAATAAGTTAGACTAACTGTAACCATTGAGAAACTAGTTTGACTAAATCAGTAAATAAGTTAAGACTAACTGTAACCATTGAGAAACTAGTTTGACTAAATCAGTAAATAAGTTAGGACTAACTGTAACCGTTGAGAAACTAGTTTGACTAAATCAGTAAATAAGTTAGGACTAACTGTAACCGTTGAGAAACTAGTTTGACTAAATCAGTAAATAAGTTAGACTAACTGTAACTTGAGAAACTAGTTTGACTAAATCAGTAAATAAGTTAGACTAACTGTAACCATTGAGAAACTAGTTTGACTAAATCAGTAAATAAGTTAAGACTAACTCGTAACCACTGAGAAACTAGTTTGACTAAATCAGTAAATAAGTTAGACTAACTGTAACCATTGAGAAACTAGTTTGACTAAATCAGTAAATAAGTTAGGACTAACTGTAACCATTGAGAAACTAGTTTGACTAAATCAGTAAATAGTTAGACTAATAACCATGAGAAACTAGTTTGACTAAATCAGTAAATAAGTTAGGACTAACTGTAACCATTGAGAAACTAGTTTGACTAAATCAGTAAATAAGTTAGGACTAACTGTAACCGTTGAGAAACTAGTTTGACTAAATCAGTAAATAAGTTAGGACTAACTGTAACCATTGAGAAACTAGTTTGACTAAATCAGTAAATAAGTTAGGACTAACTGTAACCAGCTGAGAAACTAGTTTGACTAAATCAGTAAATAAGTTAGGACTAACTGTAACCATTGAGAAACTAGTTTGACTAAATCAGTAAATAAGTTAAGACTAGCTGTAACCATTGAGAAACTAGTTTGACTAAATCAGTAAATAAGTTAAGACTAACTGTAACCATTGAGAAACTAGTTTGACTAAATCAGTAAATAAGTTAAGACTAGCTGTAACCATTGAGAAACTAGTTTGACTAAATCAGTAAATAAGTTAAGACTAGCTGTAACCATTGAGAAACTAGTTTGACTAAATCAGTAAATAAGTTAAGACTAACTGTAACCATTGAGAAACTAGTTTGACTAAATCAGTAAATAAGTTAAGACTAACTGTAACCATTGAGAAACTAGTTTGACTAAATCAGTAAATAAGTTAAGACTAACTGTAACCATTGAGAAACTAGTTTGACTAAATCAGTAAATAAGTTAAGACTAGCTGTAACCATTGAGAAACTAGTTTGACTAAATCAGTAAATAAGTTAAGACTAGCTGTAACCATTGAGAAACTAGTTTGACTAAATCAGTAAATAAGTTAAGACTAACTGTAACCATTGAGAAACTAGTTTGACTAAATCAGTAAATAAGTTAAGACTAACTGTAACCATTGAGAAACTAGTTTGACTAAATCAGTAATAAGTTAGACTAACTGAACCATTGAGAAACTAGTTTGACTAAATCAGTAAATAAGTTAAGACTAACTGTAACCATTGAGAAACTAGTTTGACTAAATCAGTAAATAAGTTAAGACTAACTGTAACCATTGAGAAACTAGTTTGACTAAATCAGTAAATAAGTTAAGACTAGCTGTAACCATTGAGAAACTAGTTTGACTAAATCAGTAAATAAGTTAAGACTAACTGTAACCATTGAGAAACTAGTTTGACTAAATCAGTAAATAAGTTAGAATAACTGTAACCATTGAGAAACTAGTTTGACTAAATCAGTAAATAAGTTAAGACTAACTGTAACCATTGAGAAACTAGTTTGACTAAATCAGTAAATAAGTTAAGACTAACTGTAACCATTGAGAAACTAGTTTGACTAAATCAGTAAATAAGTTAAGACTAACTGTAACCATTGAGAAACTAGTTTGACTAAATCAGTAAATAAGTTAGGACTAACTGTAACCATTGAGAAACTAGTTTGACTAAATCAGTAAATAAGTTAGGACTAACTGTAACCATTGAGAAACTAGTTTGACTAAATCAGTAAATAAGTTAAGACTAACTGTAACCATTGAGAAACTAGTTTGACTAAATCAGTAAATAAGTTAGGACTAACTGTAACCATTGAGAAACTAGTTTGACTAAATCAGTAAATAAGTTAGGACTAACTGTAACCATTGAGAAACTAGTTTGACTAAATCAGTAAATAAGTTAAGACTAACTGTAACCATTGAGAAACTAGTTTGACTAAATCAGTAAATAAGTTAGGACTAACTGTAACCATTGAGAAACTAGTTTGACTAAATCAGTAAATAAGTTAGGACTAACTGTAACCGTTGAGAAACTAGTTTGACTAAATCAGTAAATAAGTTAAGACTAACTGTAACCGTTGAGAAACTAGTTTGACTAAATCAGTAAATAAGTTAAGACTAACTGTAACCGTTGAGAAACTAGTTTGACTAAATCAGTAAATAAGTTAAGACTAACTGTAACCATTGAGAAACTAGTTTGACTAAATCAGTAAATCAAGTTAGACTAACTTTTAACCTTGAGAAACTAGTTTGACTAAATCAGTAAAAAAGTTAGACTAACTGTAACTTGAGAAACTAGTTTGACTAAATCAGTAAATAAGTTAGGACTAACTGTAACCATTGAGAAACTAGTTTGACTAAATCAGTAAATAAGTTAGGACTAACTGTAACCATTGAGAAACTAGTTTGAAAATAAATGCAGTAACATAGAGTTAGGTTACTAAATCAAATGTAACTGCATTGAGAAACTAGTTTGACTAAATCAGTAAATAAGTTAGGACTAACTGTAACCATTGAGAAACTAGTTTGACTAAATCAGTAAATAAGTTAAGACTAAACTGTAACACGTTG